>VZZY01020901.1:24316-65294 GCA_013400335.1 Eurystomus gularis
TGAATTTAAAGGCACAAGCTGTTAAAACTGAAACTGGCACCGGTAAACTGACCAGATTGGCTTGATTCCAGGTAAAGAAGGGAACAACTCTGAGACATCTTCTGCATTTACATACACTCACAACATATTCATATAGCGATAGGGACCTTTCTCTCTAATAAGACCCTTATTTCTACCCCTCCGACTCTTGGTTTTCCTATTCCTTTCCTGGGTGAATTCTTTAGTATTTGTTAAACTTTGAAGGATTTTTGAATTATTGTGGTGTTAAGGCATAGGCTTCATGGGCTGTGATAACGGTATTGCGGTATTTGGATAAGACATAGATTGTAAATATAAGAGTGCTTCATAGAGTGCTTCATAGAATAGATTTTGCTTAGTATAAATAAACATATATTTTCATAAGGGGGGTGTGTCTGATTCCTGCAATTGGCTGTGGATTTGGAGGGAAGTGCCTTGCCCTTAATTCCATTTGGGGAGTGGTCTGGGGCCCTGGTGGGGGGGACCGCATCCCTTGTGGGCAGACCCGTAACCCCATGTGTGCAGATCACGACAGTCACCTTTCTCTGCTCTTGCATCTACTCTAGTATCACTGTTCTTAGGCTCCTCATATGCATTTACCCTCTACTGGGAAAATATCTACACCATCATCTCAAACTAGGACTTAATACTTTACTTGAGCTCAGACTACCTTGTACTACTTGATTCTACAAATAATCCCCAGCTGGACCCTCACAGTCAGTAACATCAATATGTAGACTATTAATTTCCACAGGTATTCATATACAAAATCTTCATTCCATACAGGCCTAAATCAAATGATGTTGTGGTCCGTTTTTACCTTGTTTTGTTTTGTTTTTCTTGGCCCAGAGCTTAAAATTAACTCATTTTTTTGACATAACATCTACCATAGTTTGCCAGACTAAGGAAGTCCACACCCTTTCTGGTGTAAAAAACAGAACATCTAGGTTTCACATATTACTTACTCTTCATCAGCAGCATCAAAAGCAATAGAAGTCTAGTTTCATTCTGGCTGCTAGTGCTTAATTTATAAAAGGGCAAGAGAAGAAAGAGTGGAACTAAAAGAGAAATTATTTTTCTCAGTTTTCATTGCTTGCTTGTTGTACCTTAAAAATCATAAGGGTTGTACTTAAGTGTTTCCCTTTCTGTGAAGATCCTATTAGATACCTAAACATCTTTCAAACAAAACAAAGAAAACCCTCACATGTGCTGAATAGCAGAGAAGAAAGCAGGGAGAAGAGGGTTTCTAAAGTTATCCGTTGTTCATCAGAGCTAGAAGGCACATGTGTCCTGGGGAGCAGAACAGCAGGACTGCTCCATGAGTGAAGAAAACCTGAGAGCTCAGGGCAACCCTAGCACAGACTAGGCAGTGCCCCCTGACCCAGTTACAGTCCCAAAGCACGTGAGCACAGTGGACAGAGCAGGTCCTATAAGAGCAATGGGCTCTGTCAACTGTCTATTGACCACCAGTTGAATACAATGCCTCACATCAGGCACTAGGACAATCCAGAAAAACCGGCAAAGAGGACAGGACAAGCAAGGAACAATGCTGAACAGAGGATACATACAATGCAGCTCAGAGCAGGACTGGGTACATGAGTCTGACCTGAGCCATGATCAGAGGGTGTGGGTGGGTGTCCCAGGTGAGGCTTGCCAGTCATTAAAATCTGCTGCTGCACTCGGGGTTCTGGCAGCATGCCTCCAGCTGTCAGTACTACTTAAATTTTTATTTCTTTTTAAAATAAACATTTGTCAAGGCAAAATTCCTAGTACAGATTAGAATCACTGTTGAAAGTCCACCAAGGTATGTGATAACAGCAGTTGTCAAGGGAACAATGTATTAGTGCAAGTGTAACTGCTCCATCTCTGAGAGAGCCCAAGATTTCATAAACTGAATGTAGTTCGTATTTCATTAGTTTATCTAGCCTTTCTTTGGACCCCCTGTAAACTTTAATATTCATAACATCCTATGGTAACAAATTTCAAAGCTTATCTACGTGTTCCCAGGGGATTCAGCTACATTTGTTAAACCTAGCTC
Source organism: Eurystomus gularis (assembly GCA_013400335.1). Taxonomy (NCBI): domain Eukaryota; kingdom Metazoa; phylum Chordata; class Aves; order Coraciiformes; family Coraciidae; genus Eurystomus; species Eurystomus gularis. Next base: position 26,373 of record VZZY01020901.1, read on the forward strand.
CCACTCCATAGAAAGGGTCAATACCTGTTGGGACTCTGGATCAGCCTAATGGGTTGAGCAAGACATTCAAGATATATATGAATCTTGAGGTTTTGCTTCATACCATCTCTGATCTGGCTCCACAGAATGAATGTTCAGTAGAAACTGGAGCACAAAGATGGGCTCCTGCAGTACATTTACTTTCCGCTTACTTTCACCTGTCAGAAATGCAGTTTTCATGTGCTGTGGTTGAAAACAAAACTTTGAAGTGACACTCCTGTTTCAATCAAAAACTCTAATGTAGCCACACCCACTGCATTCCAATTTGTCTGCTGTAAGGAAGTAATGATATTATAGACTTCCAAAATACCCCTCTATCCCACTCCCTTCCCCAGATTTTTTTCCTAGACTAAAGACTCCTGGCTTGCTTATTATAAAGCACATATTCCATAGTTGTTCAATCCTTCTTGCCCTTGCCTGAACCTTCTTAGTTATACTATAACCCCAGGAAATAAAACTGCAAATAACATTCAAGAAGTAATAGGTAAATCAGAAATTTCTGGTCAGGAAGAGGGAAAGTATATACTTATACTTTCAATACTCTCCTAATATTCAGTACATCAGGGGTTTCTTGAACCAAAGCTACAAAGTATAATATTTCTTTTTTATTTACTTTATACCAGAAAGAATCACAGAATGATAGAATCGTCAGTGTTGGAAGGAACCTTAAAGATCATCTAGTTCCAACCCCCCTGCCATGGGCAGGGACACCTCCCACTAGATCAGGGTGCTCAGAACCCCATCCAGACTGGCCTTAAAAACTTCCAGCGATGATGCCTCCACCACCTCTCTGGGCAACCTGTTGCAGTGTCTCACCACCCTCATGGTGAAGAACTTCTTCCTAACATCTAATCTGAATCTACCCACCTCTAGTTTTGATCCATTCCTCCTAGTCCTACCACTATCAGCATACTAAAAAGTCCCTCACCAGCTTTCTTGTAGGCCCTCTAAAGATACTGGAAGGCTACAGTAAGGTCTCCTCAGAGCTTTCTCCTCTCCAGATTGAATAACCCCAGCTCTCTCTGTCTGTCTTCATAGGAGAGGTGCTGCAGCCCTCTGATCATCCTCGTGGCCCTTCTTTGGACATGTTCCAGCATGTCCATATCTTTTTTGTAATAGGGGCTCCAGAACTGGACACAGTACTCTGGGCAGGGTCTCACTAGAGTCGAGTAGAGGGGGAGAATCGCCTCCCTCGACCTGCTAGCCACACTTCTCTTGATGCAGCCCAGGATACAATTGGCTTTCTGAAGCAAATAAAACAAAGACTTTCAGCACTAAATTACTATAAGAACTCATCATATAGTTTTTAAGATATCTGTTGTCCTAGAATAGTTATTTCTCTGTAGTAAATTCTGCAATATTTCAAATTCAGTACCAAAACACACATAGTTATTGCTGACCATGCTTTCTAACATTATTTCTAGAATTCCTTTTATATCATTGCTGACAAGTCTGTCTATTTTTTTACAGAAGTTCAGTTTATATATTCTTCAGTTAAGAACTTTATTCTGAAAAATTGTTGACAACCTCCTCTAGTTGAGGAGAATTTCTGTGGATTTCTTCTTTATCTTTTTCATTTTCCAGTTCTATTTACAGAAAACTGCATATGTGTTGATGTAATGCCCAAGGAAACAAATCAACAATTTGCGGCAATATTATATTTAAACTGAAAAATAAGTTAAATTAAATTTGCATGACAAATTTTGTTCAACCTGCATGTCAATGCTGTTTTATTTTTGTCATCAGTGAACAGAAATAATTCATTGCAGAAACAGCTAATCAAACCAATAAAACAAATCACTGACTACGTCAGAAGGCTTACTGTTTAAAATAGGATAGTTAAATAACAGTTTCTGATCTGTGGAGATTAAAATTTCTTTTGTTTGTTTGTTCATTGTTAAAGCACACTCTATAATCATTGCAACAGTACAGAAATACAATTTCTTTGGCATCTAGTCATTAGCACTGGTAAGAACTCATTGGATATTAAGCCAGTGTTCACGACAGTGGAACTGCTGCAGATTTACAGAACGTACAGGCACAATCATTTAAGAATTTAATGTGCTTGACTGTCTTAAAGTAATAATTTATTCCTCCTTTTCCAATTTTTGCCTAACAACAGTGTTGTAAATTAGAATAAAACCAAAATTAAAAAAAAAATCCAGTAAGTATTTCGTGATCTTGATTTTATTTGTACTGAAGCAGAGTTAAAACAATATCCACTGACCAAACCCTGTTTAATGAAATGTGATTTTTGGTAATAACCAGAAAGGAGCTTGAGAAGTCTTAGAGGAAAACAATCAACAATTAAGAAAAATCATAGAATTCTAGTCTTCAAATATAATTTCTAATTCCACAAGTAATGTTAAGGTCTGTACAAGGAATTTAGATCTGCTTCTCTAAATCTTCTTGCTTTCTTTGACTGTAGATTTTTCTTGTTTCTCAATTTCTTTCAGTAGTTAGCTACTATATACAAAGGGCAACACATTTGTTAACTACTCTTCAGAGAACTCAAGCCTCTAACAGCTTAAATAGGGTTCTACGTATCAAATTGCTAACTCTTCTGATGTTATTTCTTGGGCTCTAATAGTACCTTTTTCCTTGTAATCAAGAATATTTTCTTGTCTCAACTGTAATATTGTCATGAGGTACTGCAGTTTCAGTTAATCCACTTTTCCAGTGGAAAAAATATTTTATCAAACAGGAAGAAAAAAAAAATGTTGGATTTTGCTGTCATTATCATCCTAGTTTCAGCAGCTGAAAAAAGTAAGGTAGAGAGTGATTAGTGATTCTGACTTAAAATAATAATAAAATATGACAGAACTAAGAGCATAATTTATTATTCAGCCTTGCATAGTAACCACAAGAAAAAAAAAAAGTTCTAATTTCAGGATTGAACTTCTTTCATTTAGCATTTTTATATTAAGCAAACAGAAAAACAACCAAAAACCTCAGAAGAACCAAGAGCAAAACAGGTATATGTATTGGGAAAGAAAAATTGGGTAGAAAACTCTGATTAATAGAGTTGTCAAATTGTTCTGTAAGGTATTAAGAGTTCTTTCATACTTTTTCTTTTTATATTCTTCTTATAACTTAAATATTTGTCACAGCAGATGAAGTAGCCTTTATTTATAAACAACTAGAGATTTGCACTACAATTGTTTTATACAAAGCTCAATACATTATTTTCTATCTTCAACAGAAAGATCTATAATGAGCTTTCTTCTGAAAGCTTTCTATAGAGATCTAAGATTCTAATGACACAAAATATGCCAGGACTTTTGATTACACTACGTAGAATACTTCAGAGCACAATATGAAAATTTAATAGGGGAATTTTGTAAATATTTTAGGACAGATGTTGAAGAGCCAACTCATTTTACACATATTAAACACTGTAAAAGCCCATTTTTACAATGTTAAAATGTTAGAATGGCCTATTTTAAATGGAATAAAATTATTCAAATAAACCTTTCATCCATGAGATTGTATATGGCAAGAATTCATTTAATATAATGTACATTAAGCCCTCACTCAAAAGTCTCTCTCCTGTCTAGATCATTTGTTTTGAAGGTAGAAGTATGTATATTTCCTTCTCCAGGGACTTTTTTGCCTTTTTATTCTTCTTGGATTACAATGTTAAATAACAATTTATTGCCATTCTACACAGATGAAGGTTATTTTTGAGAGATACAGTATTGTTTTAAATAAACTTTTTTCTATACAGTTTGAACCTGTTATGCTGGGAAATGTTGGCCTTGTAGGTAACAGCTATAATTTCATTTTCTAAAATCCTTGTATTATAATTAGGGATAAATAAAATAAAGGTAGACTATTCCAATGAACCAGCAATTTGCCTGCTGTAGTTACAGCTGGCTGGGATTCATGTTTGACTAATATATTCCCACAAGTGGTTTGTCACTGCTTGAGCAAAGACTGGCTTGGAGTAATAAACATGTAGTTAGAATGTTGATAGGAATTAGGCAAATTCTAATTCAAAGCCTGTGGGCAAAAATTTGTAAATAGAAGCTTGAGGTAAAACAATCCATTGGAACTGGAGAAAAGAGCAAAAGAAGTTTTGGAAAGAGAAGATCTAAGACTTTGCACAGGTATTATTTTTGAATATTTTTATTATTTTATCAAAATAAATAATCCAAAGAATGAACAGAAATTTAAACAATCCAATTGTCTAACTTTCCTGACTAATTTTTTTATTTCCCTTCCTTTTTCCTTTGTGTCTTGACATGGCAATTAAATTTGTATGTTCTACACATATACATTTTATATCAATTCCTTCACCTTTCATATTCATTCATAGACAATTGTATCTACAATGCTACCTGATTAACTTCAAGTTAAAAAGATATTTACCTTTTGCACCTCTTAACAGGTCTACAGTAATCTGGTATAGTTGTTACCTGTAGAGTCAAGTAGTTATTTTCAGGGAGATGGTGCTGGATTCTCTCTCTTAGGGTCCCTGAGAGGGAGTCTGAAATAAAGAGGAACATTTCATATCTTATAATAGAATTAATTTTAATTTTGTCTATTCTTGCTTTTATAAATAGAGATTCCTACACACGAGACAAATAATAACTGTTCTGCAACGTCGAATCAGTTTTCCACTGAGCCTATTCATAGGTCTTAAATAGTGCCCGAGTACTAGGAAATGATTAAGAAACAAGAGGAATATAAAGGAATTATTCCCCTGGGATACTCTACTCCTTGGTTATTTATCAAACAAGTAAGATAGATTCATATCCATACCTTTATATTTAATTACTAGTATTGAGTAGCTTTTTTTTAATTTTCTTTCAAACATTAAACTTCTCTTTTCAATAGTTTTATTTAACAGGACACAACTAAATGAGAAATATTTTACTGCAAATAAGCTTTTATGTTATAAGAAGTAAATAAAAATTATTTTTTTTCTTTTCACATGCTTCCAAACATTCAAATGGAGATGCCTTCACTCAATATTCTAAATATTCTCCCCAGAACAATGATAAATTCACTGGGATTAGAAAAAGCAGGCTTCTCAGAAAAGCATCTTTGGAAGCAACTAGAAGGAAAAGAATATGATATCCACAAACTGAGTTTTGCAGAGAAGATAAACAAGATCTGAAGAAACAAGGAAGTATCAAAGGAAGCATTTTTCTTGGGACTAGACAACTTTGAAAATATTAATATGCAGCCAGAGAAATATTGCCAAGCTAATACCAGTTTGGTGTTGGGGTAGCGCATTTCTTGCACTGAGCCTGAAAGACCTAGCTTGATACCAGGTCATGAGTGGATAGATAAAAGAGTTTTTTAAGAAGTAGCAGAGGCTCCTGGGATCCGGGATGCTTTGCTGGTTTTGATTGGAATAGAGTTAACTTTCTTCATAGTAGCTCGTATAAGACTGTGTTTTTGGATCTGTGCTGGAAACAGTGTCAATAACACATTAATGTTTTAGTTACTGCTAAGCAGTGCTTACACAAGGCCTTTTCTACTTCTCCACTACCCCACCGGCAAGTACTCTGAGGATGCACAAGAAGTTGGAAGCAGACACAGCTCAGACACCTGACCCCAGTCCACCAAATGGAAGAGAAAGGAAGAGAGACATGTTTGGAGTGATGCTGTTTGTCTTCCAGAGGAACTACCATGTGTGATGTAGCCTTGCTTTCCTGGAAATGGATGAACACCTGCTTGCTGATGAGAAGTAGTGAATGAATTCCTATTTTTGCTTTGCTTGTATGTGTGGCATTTGCTTTATCTATTAAAATATTTTATCTCAACCCATGAATTTTCTCACTTTTTCCATTCTGATTCTCTCCCCTATCCCACCATATGGGGAGTGAGTGGGCGGCTGTGTGTGGTGCTTAGTTGCTGGCTAGGGTTAAACCACAAAAGAGGCTTAGGGAGGTGAAAAAATTAGCATTCATTTTTAGAAAGAAGCAAATAAGGAGTAAATTGTCTCTCTGCTTTTCATTTAGTTCCACATAAGGAAATGAGTGTTCTATATTTTTTATAGCAAGGAATGAGCAAAAGGTAACAATGAAACTTTTCAAGGAGAAGTTGAGGTATTATGGCAAAATAAATTAAAATATTGATGTAGCATGGAAATGACAGAGAAAGAGAAGAAATGCCCAAGACAGTAGTTACAGCTTTGCAGTGATATACTGTATTTTGATAAGACGTCACTGAGGTATTGTAAGACAGATGTCAAGCATTAGATTGGGCTTTCCAGTCCAATTTGCAGCAGTATAAACCCATGATACGTTTGTGTTCTCATTCATATTTGAGCATATAGCGGATGAAGCTACACTACAGCTGGATTCCTTCTTATCCTGGGAAAAAAAACATATACTTTGTATATGCTCAGATGTGGCATTCTGACCCCACAAGAATCAATACATTTTATGTAGTGTTCTCTGTTACCTTGGGTGCTCTTCCTATTACATAAACTACTTCTCTTTTTTTCAGATTATTGTCTCCCACATGCAGGTCTTCTTTCACATTGTTCCTTTAGTTTTATTGTGAAAGATGTACATCAAATCTAGAGTTGTAAAACTGACTAAGTAAGAACAATAGGAAAGCTTGTGTTCAGTTAAGATGCAGATTCCAGATTACTGCATTGCTTGAAAACTGATGTTTCTCTGTTATAGTAGTACTTCTTGAGTGGAAAAAAGATCCTATCTTAATTACATTTCCAGAATATCTAATTTTTAAAAGGAATATGTGCTTACTGATGAATCAAATTAAAATGATTTAAAGCTGTTAATATAAACAATAGATAGGATTTCCCCCTCTCATTTCAGACCTCTTAGCAATTTAAGAAGGACGTTCTCTTTAGCATTGAAGGCAAAAATGCCTTACAAAGCTGAGAAATTTGAAATCATAAAACCCTGATATGACTGGGGACAGGCATTTAGGGGTAGAGATAAGGTGTAATACATCAAGTACAATTATTTAGTCACTGGCTAAGAAGAAAATTCAAGAGTACATCTTTATCCTTCTTGAGAACAAGAGACTTAAAGCCCTTGAAACTGAAGGATTTTGTTGGGGTTATTTTTTTTTTTGTGTGCTGAAGACAGAAAAAATAGATGAGGAGACGTTGGACTCAAGTGATTGCAGTGAGATTATGCAATAGGTGAAAAGTCAAGTAATTTCTTTTAATGCTGAAACAACTCACTTCTTCCTTTTTATTTGTGTCAATATGTAAGAGGAATTAAGAGAGGGAAGATGAAAAGTTGATGACAGATTTTATGAGGTTCTTCAGTACTTTCAGTGATTACTTGTGATTTAACCTATTCAATCGCATGAGATCTAGGAATGTAGCTGCCCCATAAAAAGACTACATTTACTGGGACAGCAATTTGTACTCATGGTATTTCTTCCATAATCAGGTTAATGCAGTCTGAATAAGATACCTTTTCCTCAGTAACAGAATTCAAGCCTTATAACCTTCATGCATCTGTGCACTGATGTGTAGGTGCTGGCATCATCTGCTGTTCCTTTCCCAAAGGCAGAATGAAGCTAAATTGGTTAAGGGGATTTTATTTTTTCTGGCAAAGATTATCCCTATGAATAATAATTTAATTTCAATAAATTATTAATTGGTGGACTAGAATGTTAAATAAACAGGATTGCTATATATATGCATGAATGTTGTGTGTATATACAAACACTACAGGAAAGCATTAATTTACAACATGAATATTAATTTAGTACTGAAAGTATAAGTGTATTATTAGGCTTTTATACTAAATCTCTTCTGTACACAAGAGCAAAGGGACATTAACTTCGGAGCCTCTTCTTTCCTCGCCACTTTATCAGATTTTTAGCTTTACAGACAACTGAATGAAAATGCATACCAATTAGCTAGAGCTGTCCTATGTGTTGAGTACTGCAGCCAGCTCTGGAATCCTCAGCACAGGAAAGACATGGACCTGTTGGAGCAGGTCCAGAGGAGGGTCACAAAAAATGATCAGTGGGATGGAACACCTCTCNATCCTATCATTACTAATGTTGTTGAGACTGGAGAAGAGAAGGCTCCAGGGAGCCCTTATTGTGGCCTTTCAGTACTAAAAGAAGTTAGATTCAGGCTACATATGAGGAAAAAGTTCTTCATTGTGACAGTGGAGAGGTATTGGAACAGGCTGCCCAGAGAGGTGGTAGATACCTCACCCCTGGAAACATTCAAGGTAAGGTTGTACAGAGCAATCTTTCCAGTTGCTGAAAAGAGTTAGAGCTATGATGCTTTGAGGATGATACACAAACATCCCCACCTTCATGATATGGAGGATTTCTGACAGGGTGGAACAAATGTGATACAGGCATAAGTTTTCCTGCAAGACGTTTTGAAAACATACCTAAGCAGGGCTATTTAAAAAGTTTGAAACGAAAACATCTCCTAGCCTTGAGGCAAAATCTCACCTCTTTCATCCTCCATCACATTCATTGTCTGTTATAAAACAGGCAGTTTGCAACTTTGCCACAAAATGAAACTACTTTGATAAATGTAAAAAGATGCTTATCCCAGGCTATTTCTCATAAACAGCAGAGTGTCATTAACCATAATTAAAGCAAATAAAATTAAAAAAAAATGAGCCTGATTTAACTGGAAAACTTTACACAATAACAAGTACATTATACAAACAATTCCTAAAATGTTCTAGACCTGGAGAAAAAGGCTTGAAACCTTAACTAGGAGTAGAAATACCTTTGCCAATTATACTAGAAAGAGGAAGAATGCTTATGTCTTAAATCAATAGATTCACAGAAGGAGGAACGGAACTCAAAATTCTGAAATAATAATTAAAAAAATTGTTCAGATTAACTGAAATGTATAAAATTGAGCCAAGAGAAATTAAATTATAATTAATACTGATGGCTAAGAAAATAATGAAATATTTGTACCTCATTTTCCTTTTTATTTTCACTCTGTGACAAGTTTAATATAGAACTCAATTAATTGATCAAATATATTTGGAAAATATTACTATTATTGACATTTTTCTGTAAACAATGAATATTTTATTATTTTAATATAATAACTTCTAGTATAAAAATTGCTAGTGCAGTTACATTATATAATCTATTGTGTATACTGTATAATCTTGCTCTTTAATGCAAACAAATGAAAATTTGTAATATTTAACTGAAATTTGCAGATGTTGAATTTTTTTATTGTTTGATGACAAGTATCTGAAAAGCAACTTCTTGTCTATACCTCATCTATACTGTGTCTATCAATTATTCAGTTTTAATCTTTCCCTGGTTACAGGAGAAGAGCATTTTTTGCGAGAACTTTTTATGTAAAGGAGTTGAGCCAGCATTTCAAATGCATCTACAGATCAAATTCCTGCAAAATATAAGTGAATTCAGGTACTATCTATCCTATTTTTAACTATAGAATAACTTGAGCTGGGAGTAACCTGCTCCTCACAGGACTACCTAAAACTAGACCATATGACTAAGAGTGTTGCTGAGGTGATCCTTGAACTCACTGGCCCTAAAATTGAGCCCTGCTAGTATCTGGCCACCAGCTTGATGCAAACGCATCAAAACATGTATTTTGACTTCCAGAGTTTAAGGAAAAGGGTAAGCAAATAAAATTTTAAAAAAAAAAATTGGGTCCTAATAACCTATACTATTAATTCTATGCTGTCTTGGATGGTGGAATTCAATGAAGTTATTACAGTCATGTTAGCATAAGCTCTTAGTGAGGCCCAAGATGTTCTTTATCCTTACATTTTGATTTCTTATTTGCCTTTTTTTTTGTCCAGGGGAGTCTTCTGTTTAAAGAATGTTAGAAAGGAAGGAATAAAGGCCCATTTTAGAACAACTAGGCTTTAAAAATACATCTGTACATACTTAGAACCTATGAAATTTTCACAGGTCAAAATATTATCTCCTTTTGACTGTACCTAACTCTGAGAAAATAATATTACTTCTTCATCTTCTCTCTTCTCTTGTTTAAGAAAGCTTCCCATTAACATCAATTATGAAATGATATAAACATTATAAGCAGTATTTAACTGTATTGATTAACACAAAGTATTGCCATAATGAACAGTGAGCATGCAACAGAAATGGTTTACTAAAACCAACATGAGCTAAGCCCAGGAACCAGAAGGTACCACAACATGCAGCCTCCTTCCTGCAAGAATAATAGTAACTACACTCCAAGAATTAACAGAAATTCTGGATTACTGTTTTCCAAATATAGCATGAAGAGGAGGAGGGAAGGGAAAAAAAAGTCCAGCCAGCATTTTGTGGTTATCTTCACCGACTAAAAATATACTCAGCTTTTGAACTTATCATAAAGAACCATATTTAGGCATATGCGTATGTGGAGAGAGAGGGAGAGTGTACATTCGTCACAGCATGTACTAGTGTTGCAATGCGTACATGTATTTCAATGAGCTCCATGAATTTACATCAGCTTTGCCGTAAATGTATGCATAGTTACTTAACTGCCCTATCTGTGCATATATGTGCAATAATTATGACTCATATGCAAATTATCTAAGGGCTTAGATAACTGGTTTTGGCTTGTGAATTATTTAATGTTTTAAAGAGAATATGATGATGATAAAAGAGAATTTATCATTGGACCTAGAAACCAAACCTGGATGTTGAAATATTTTGATAGGACAAAGGAATGACCAAAATCTTCTTTGAATGTACTGAAGCCTAAGTGATTTCAGGAGCTACAAAAATGATGTTAACTGTTTTCTGTTTGTAAAAACTTTTGTCATCAGTTGTGGTAAGGCCATACAGAAAAAAAAGCTTATGTATTAACATCCCCTTCCCTCTGTATGAAATTTTTAATGCTAATATCACCTTAAGATGCCTTATATTAGCAGCATGAAAAATTATTTGAATAAGAAGTGGTTTTAAAGCTTACTAATGTCAACAACCAATTATAAGCCAATATTAATTACAATCCTTTAGCCAAAATACAATATTTGGATTAGTAGAATGGAAGGATGCACTATTTGCCTTCAAGCTCTAGGAATGGCAGAAATCTTATTTAAGGTAAATCAAATTTCCAAAAATCAACCAAATTTTGACTCAGCCTATCTGAGACAGTACAGTAACCTGTTTATCATCCTTTCAGCTGATCTCACTAAAAAATTACTTGCAGCTATACTGCAATACACTGATGGCTGTGTACAATAATCTTGCACGCAAAAAAAATGCTGAATACTCTATGTCTTCAGTTTTGACTTCAGGCCTAAGATCCTACTGCCAGCTGTAGATCATCTTGGGTTGTATACTTTTTTCTCCTTCTTTAGATAAAAGGAAGCAAAATTATCTGCAAAATCAGGTTGAATTTGACAAAGAGGTTTTTACCCAGAAAAAGAGAAAGAAGGACAAATTGTGAGAAGATAATACTTTTATTTCATTAAGAGCTCAGTTTCGTTTCAGCTCAAACAAATTAGCATTCTCTTTCATCTCTCCAGAGTTTTTGTCTCTATTATTACACTTTAAATATGCATTGCTTTTTTAATTCTAGGAATTTGTGTAGGTAGCAGGTGAAAGAATGAAATTCTTTAATTCCTATGGTATTTCTGTACAGCTGAAAGAAGGAGATTATACCCCATTTTTTTTATCTGTGTAGGCTCCATAATACCTCAGCCAAAAATCTCAAAATTTATGGCATTCAAGCAATACTTTTTTGAAACAAAATGTCAAGGGCACAATGAAGTTATGACTTTCTGGTGAACTTTATGAACATACTAAAGACAAACATTCTACATTTGATAGACTTTAACACTTTTATGTAATACTAATTCTTTTGCTTTTTCTTACTGTTCCATAACAGACTAATGTTTTTCTTTACATAGATATGGTGATATTTGAGTTTATTCAATGCTGTAGCAACATTTCTACATAAAATTAGCCATGAATCAATGTTGCAGGATGTTAGTTAGGATCTTTCTGTGAAATAGCTTTGATCAGTCTATCTGAATTTGAAGGATTACGGTCTGTAATAAGTCTATCTGTGATCTGAAGGATTACAGTCACTGCAGCAGTGCTAGCACATCCATCCTGCTTCTACATAAAGATGGTAACAGCTACTGTGGTAACACCCATGGCTTCAACATCTTGTGACTTCAGTGGAAAATGTATAAAAACCTCAAAATCAAATGGGCTCCAACTTCTGGAGTAGTTTTGCAAGAAAATTCAGGATATTGTAAGCTCTCAAACTATTTGGGTCAAATAAATTTCTTAAAGCAGTAGTTCGGTAGACACGACAAGGCAGGAAACTGAAAAGGCCAGAACATATCAAATTGAAATGGCTCGGTGAAGAACAGAAATAATATGCAGTGAAATAATTCCCTCAGAAATTTTCCTTGAAGTATAAAAATGAAGGAAAACATGTAAAATGGCCACAGTGAAGGAATTTAAAACTGTTAGTACCTCACAGAAGCCAAGTCCCTTTTTCCAAGTCATAGGAACCATTGAACCCTGAAATGACATCTTAGTGTATAAGATAATTTGTAATCCCTCAACACCATTATGTTTATAATAAAGGAAGGTGTAGCTAAGGGTTCTTAGCATTGTAGCAAAAAACCACGCTGAAATAGACAGTATTTGTTCAATTTTCACTGAGTCAGGCGTGTACAAAGTAAAAAGTATCTAGTATAATAAAATATTACAGGGTTTTCATGAAACTTTCTATGTACATTCTTGAAAAAATAGAAAAAGAGAAGTGAGCTTCAAAACCAGGTTAGTAAAATGAGGGACAAGATCACTGTATTTTGATGTGGAAAAAAAAAAATAAAAAAAGAAGAAAATCCAGTCAGCTATTAATATCACTTCTTCGATTGCAGAACTGTAAAAATTAGGAATGAAATTCTTATACATGGTGACATACCATAGAAAATACAAAAACATGTCATTTGAATACACAGCAAAATATATTCACTTATATTGATGAAAGGAATATCTCATTTGAGGTTGCTATAGTCTTGAATTCCTTCACTTTCTATTAACATCTATGTTTATTATTTTATATTCCACAAATTATGGTTTTAATCCTTAAAATGCATTATAGGGTATAACAGTCTTACTTCAAAACTAGTTTATATAGGAATAAAAAGGGGCTTGTAAAATGCTGGATAGAGAAATTTAACTATTTTTTTTCTTTTCAGTGATTGCAGTATTTTGTCGTTTTTAAATTATCTGAACTTCTTTCAGTGACATCTAGCATTTCAGGATAATTACTTTAAGTATCCTCAATGAGAAAATTATCTACTGCTATTTTTGTCTTGTAACAAAATGCAAATATATTTGGTTTTATCCTCTTTCATTGCCTTTCTTCTTAAAGGGTGAACAGCTTCACTCAGGACACATTACTGCTTAAAATTCATTTCTTAAATTACAATCTTCAGCTTCGTTAAAGTCAGCAATCACAATAGGTTGTTCCTATACGGAGCAAGACATTTTAAAATATTCTACAGAAGAAATTTACTGCTAGAGAAGACATTCTTAAGCAAAAGAGAAGGAAGTGGTTTATAGGGATGTCTAGAATGTGAGGAGTTTGGAAAAAGAATAGGATTAGGATTATTTAAATTTGAGACAGTGCACAAAATCTCCGCATTACCCTAAGTAGACTAGACTTTGTCTAGTAGACTAGACAAAGCAAGATGACTCATGAGAATTAAAACTCTTTTACTGGGGTGGCTAAAAAAACCCCAGTTACACTTGAATGGGGTACTGCAAATGGACAGATGAAGGTGTCCTTTTCCAGAAAAGCAATCATGCGTGTATATTTGTATGCCTAGGAATCTGCACACACAGACAATACTGCATGTGCCTATCTCTGTGGTGGAGAGCAAAAAAAGAGAGGTTGACTGTTACAGGAAGCAAGAAGTGTAAACCTCCCAATACAAAATTTACAGGACTGCTGCTCTGAAGGACTAGACTCAGAGCAAATATTCTGAACAAATCTCTGCTAATTACTGTATTATTTTCTCAAGAGACATTTAAGCAATATGACAAGAATGACAAATAGAATTACGAAACAGTATTAGAATAGTAAGAGTTTCCTTGGAGCAAAAAGTTCAAGGCAGGTTTTGCATGAGATATGGGTGTTAGTCGTCAGAAACAAATAGAATAGAATCATAGAGTCATTCAGGTTGGAAAAGGCCAACCTTCTTTGAACATCTCCCTTACCCCTAAACCATGTCTTGAAATGCCATCTCCAGGGACGATGACTCCACCACCTCCCTGGGCAGCCTGTTCCAATGCCTCACCACTCTTTCAGTAAAGATTTTCCTCCTGATATCCAATCTAAATCTCCCCTAGCATAAGTTGAGGCCATTACTTCTTGTCCTTTCATTAGTTACCCAGGAGCAGAGACCAGCACCAGCCTCACTACAACTTCCTTTTTGGTAGTTGTAGAGAGCAATGAGGTATCCTCTCAGCCTCGTCTTCTCCAAACTAAACAATCCCAGTTGCCTCAGGTGCTTCTCATACGACATATTCTCCAGACCCCTCACCAGCTTTGTTGCCCTTCTCTGGACCCACTCCAGCACCTCAATGTCTTTCTTGTACTGTGGCACCTAGAACTGGACACAGTACTCTGGGTGTGGTCTCACAAGTGCTGAATACAGGGGCATAATCACCTCCCTACTCTTGCAGGTCACACCATTTCTGATACAGGCCAGGATGCTGTTGGCCTTCTTGGCCACCTAAGCACACTGCTGGCTCATGTTCAGATGGGTGTCCACCAGCAACCCCGGGTCCTTTTCCACTAGGTAGGTTTTCAGCCAGACTTCCCCAAGCCAATTAATGGGAGATGACAAGACATATACAAACCCTGAAGTGAATGTCCTGCACTTTCATTTACTGTTTGCTAATATAAAAGCCATAGGATTTCTATGAAAATAATTTATTACAGATGTTTTGATGTGTTATTAATAAGAGAGTAGTTAAATGCATCAATAACTTCCTTTTTAATAAAGAAAAAATAATACCTGATTCTTTCTGAACTTAGTCTGCTAAGACCCTATACTCTGGAAAATACTCGAAAATAAATTTCAGAATCTATCTGTGTGGTCTGGACTCAGTAATACTTTTATCCAGTTTCTTTACTTGCCCTGTGCATTCAGTTTGTGATGTGAATGGCAGTTCCCTGATCGATTCTTCATATAAATCAAGGTTATACAAAAAAATGCAGACAAATATTTATGTGTTGCTTCAACACATTACACAAAACACTTCTAAAACTAAAAATCATGAGCTCTTACTACACTGCCTTGTGACAGGACTAATTACAAAGAACACTACTTCAAAATCTCTCCTAAATATTGTAGTATGATGCATGCCATCTGTTGGTTCTTGTTTGGTGGGGTTTTTTGTCCTATTTAGTTACAGCAGAACACAACTTTGCGCTGTGAGATTGAACAGGTAGAATTTTTATCTGAATGAGAAGCTTTCCTGAAAGTTCAGAGAAACACAAGGAACAGACCAAGCCTTGCTATTGTTTTTAACGATGTGGAATATACTAAATTGAAAACAAAAGAGAGCACCACATATAGACAAGTATCTCCAGGCAATTGTTTGGTTGTTTTTTTTTTTCTCCTTTTTCTTCCTATTGTTGCTGCTGCAACAGTAGGATTAAAGGAAAACCAACAGAGTAATATCCAGCCTGAAATTTCCTCATGGCACCTGAATCTCTCAGTAGCCTGAGCTGGTGTTATTCTCCATGTATGGATCATGACAGGAAGTCATACCATGAAGATTTCTCCTGTCTGCTCTAGGGATATTCCAGGAATAGTGTGCCTCTTTCACCTGCAAGGCTGGGGAAACATATTTCCACATTCTTTAAAATTTGTACAGACACTTCACTGCACTTATGTGCCAGGCTGGTAACAAGTAGATGTTCTTTATAATACGTGCAGGGAAAATATGAGTGACACAGAGATTTCCTGAGGCTGGCAAAAGAAGAGCAGAGCACAGACAGAATTTTGAATGACTGAATACTTTTACTGGTACACATGCAATGTGTTGGTGAAATACAGTGCCTGCTTTCCTGGAAAGTTTTAGTTTAACACCTTCAGGCTCTCTACCACAGTCTTAGCCTCCTTCGTTCTGTCCATAGCAAACTTTTCACTCAGCAACTTGCAATTGTTCCCACTGGTAACCACACTGACAATTTTCTGATGTCCTTCTCCTCTTATTCTGTCATCCTGACTGATTCAGTCCCAGTCTTCTGTTTCACTTTCCTGATCCTAATTCCATCTTAGTGTTCATTCTCTGGTTTCAGTCCGGTGGCCAGCCAACTCCATGTCCCTCTACCAGTCTTCTCATTTGCAGCACATGATTGTAATGGCCAGAAGTGACAAGGTAACAGTAGGAGGGGGTAACAGCGGTATCCTGTGTGGAGGAAGGTCACCCCACAAAGGGTGACACATGCTAGAGCAGAGACACCTCTGAAGGACTGTGGCTGTGGGTCACTTATGCCAAAGCTGGGACAATACTGAAGGACAGCAGTCCATGGATGAATCACATCAGAGCAGGGATTTCCATGAGGTACCATGACCTGTGGGGTAATCATGCCTGAGCACACACCCCCCCTGAAGAACTGCAGCCTGTGGGCAACCCATACCAGGGAGGAAAAAAACCTGAGGCACTACAGGCTGAGGGCAATCTAGACCAGAGAAGAGACACAAAAGAACAGGGTGGGAGGAGGAGACCATTAAGTGAAGGGTGGCAGAAAGGAACCATTATGCTCAGAGTGGCCAAGCATCAGCACATGCAAGAAAAACCAAAAAGTGGTTATGCAGATCACCTCCCCCTCATGCGACTCAATGCCTTCCTGAAAAAAATTTCTGTGGAGATGGTGTAACACACAGTGAACTTATGGAAAATAGAGGATATTATAAGTATTTCTTTGGGTTTTTTATTCTTTTTCTCACTGTCTGAATCACAGATCAGAAGTTTGTGTCCACTGGCAAGAAATGAAGTAAAATAAAATTATCATACTTGAGACTATTTTGCTGACAACACCATACAATGCTGTAAGCATGCCATCCACACCTCATGACATATTCGTAGTTCTTTTACCTTGCCAGCTCTGTCAAAGGCTCCTTTAGCCAAACTAATTTATTTTCCCAGCCAGTCTCAGCCTTCAAAGCCACTGTAAGCCCATGTTCTGATGCCCCATTTCTGCCTGTCTTCCTGCATTCAGGAACACAGAGCACACAAGTCACACAGACTTTTTTACTACCGGTCAACTGTGGACCTCAGGCTAACACTGCTTCAACACAAAAGATCAGTAATTGCTAGGAAAACATTCTCAGAATATAGCCAATGCAAATAAAATCTTTTAAGAATTAATCAGCAAAGCTCTAAAAAAATGGCATTGAACATCTACAAGCTATTTAAAATCAAAATGGTAAGGGTCTACTATCAATTACAAAGATAGAAGGTTGTTTCAAGTGATTTCAAGTTCTGGAGGTGGAACATTCAAGGGTGAGGACTGACTTTTTAAAAATAAACTTTAGATAATAGTAGTAATCTTTACTAAAATATCTGATGGAAAAATCAAGCCCAAATGATTAAAGTTTAGAAAAGTTACAAGTTAGTGTAAAAGTAGCAGTTTGTATTGAGAAGCATTATAATCTAAGTAATAGAGTACACAACAGTTCAATCTCAAATATGTTACAATAAAACACACCAGAGCATTAGGTTTTTTTGCAACAGAGGAAGAAAATGTCCAACCTTGAGGAAACAAAAGTAAACTCAGTGCCAATTGGTTGATTTATACAAATTTTCCATGCTGTTTATTAGTGCAGTGTTGTACCAGTATTGGCAGGTTTCACGCTGCCTTCATGTTTGCAGAGAATCTTGTTGACAGAGCCTAACAGCTTCTTTAAGTAAGTAATATTATGTGCCTGGGTGTTCCAAACTTCAATGATGTTTTCAAGGTCATTAAATTATTTTCAAGAAATATTAATAATATATGTATATGTTTTAATACATTCACTGTGAACCTGTTAACCATAAGTTTTATAAAACTTATGTGCTTACTTATTATCTTCTTTATTGTCAGAGCAGGAAATCTAGAGGTTAGAAATTAAATTCTTTTTAATATTCTTTATGTATTTTTTTCTGTACCTACATTAAAATTCATAAAAAACAATGTGTAGCAACACTGTCTTTGTTACTCATGTCCCAGTTTCAACATTTTTCTGATTACTAGGCTGTTATAGTATTTCTAGAAGCTGTATTACCCTTTCAACCATTATCATAGTTTAGTGAATACAGTATTTACAAGGAAAAGCAGCAGCATGTTTAGAGGATATATTTTATTTACCTCAATTTGTGAGTAGGATCAACCATTTCTGCATGTCTTCACTTTTGAAAAAAATACTGTAAAAAACTGTTACTATTAAAATAGTCCACACTAGGACTTTCAACATAATTAACTGAATTTTCTTCCATGGTCTTCTAAACAGTCTACTTTCTCTATCTTTCTTCATTAGAGAATTTCTGTTAGTAATCAAGAGATATTTTTCAACTTGAATGCTCTCACCTGCAACACATTTTACGTGTCTTAGGAACTACAGACTATTTCCTTCTGTGATAGTGGGAAAAACCACCAGGCTTTCAGTGTACAAGATTATCAAGTACATGTTACAGGAATCTACCAGGCTTTTTGCTGCTCCTTTGCAAGCTCTAACCTCAGAAAAGATGTCACGTTCATGAAAGTAAAGTTCTTACCAAGGAGGGATTTCCATGTCAGAGTGCTGTTAGGATACTGTTGAGAGATGTACTATAAGTGAAAAGACCTCAGTGGCCGAAACAGTAGTTCAATACCAGAATTCAGACAGGTAGAAAGATACTATAGCAACCATCAGTCTACCATTCAGTTAATGCCGAGGTGGCAAGCCCTCTTAAATGGATTGAAAAGGAGGAATCAGTTCAAACTCCCAGAAGACCAAATATTTGTGTGTGAAAATTTGTAAAGATTTGAAGAAGTAGGACCCAGTTTTCTTGTGAATTCCACTTTGGTAAATGACTCAGCATATTTGCAAAACTAGAGTTTTATCCATTGCAGCTGATCAAGATTTCCCCAGTAGTAATACAGACTTCTTAATTATTGCATATACTCATGTTCAAAATTGCCTGTGGCTTGAGAGTAACAACATGCATTCCAAAATGCTAATACAGCAAACAAGGTTTGACAGAGGAAGACCTTTTTCAATCAAAGGACCTGTGCAGGATATAAAACTTGCTGAAGCAAAAGTTTGATCAAAAGATTTATAATATGGCTCTTCATGACTGGAAGACAAATGCACATTTGAAATGTGATGAATTTTAGTATAATACAAGTCATTTTTTAACCACCGATCTGGCAAAGTAACATGCATAGACAATGTATATTACGCATCTGCTGCAGCTGACAGAAAAACAAAAAGACAGTTCGTGAATATGTACTACTGGGAAATTTGATTTTTATTCTATTTTGAAATCACAGACGTGCTGTTTCCTTGCTTTCTAAAGATTTTTTTTAATGTGAATTTCCAGCAGTTTCTTAAATCTAGATTTACTTTACTATTCTTAAAAAAGCTTACCAGAATTGTGCTGCATTTTAAAACCTATCTTCGATTATCCCATTTTGAAAAACAGCAAAGTTGTGTTAAAAGAATGCGTTGATATGCCTGGCCTGAACCATAGTTCCTTGCAGTTTTTTCTGGTATCAGAGAGACACACAGAGCTGTTTTACATCTAGTTTTTAAGAGAATAATATTAATCAATTACCAGGTATGGGTTTACCTTAACTATGAAGAAGCCCTGAAGTTACAAATAGAAAAGATACGAAACAGGACTTGTAAATCTGAAGGCAGATTAAATTTTAGGCAATTCTATCTTTTTGTAGCTATCTCATATTGCTAAGATACCTAAATTCTTGTGATATGTAGAGCACATGGATATAGACTGTATCTCTTGTGTAGCCAGAAGCCATCAGCTCAATCACAGAAAATAAAAACTGTCCTTACTCATGAAGATAGTCTCTGTTTAGTTAGTGCATGCCAAAGGGAAGATGACAAAGGCAAAACAAACCCAGAAAAATCCCTTATATTTCACAGGGTTCTGGAAGTTTCCAATTATTTTAGTAGGGTTATGTTAGTAAGCAAAACTAGTCAATGTATTTCTGATGCAATATATTTCCTCTTTAAAAATGTCAGTTTGGTGGAATCAACATGCATGACAAAATTTTTAAAAATATATACTTATGAGACCTCTATTTTTCATTTTGACTTCATTTTGTTTGTAACACTGTAAGTATTATAACAAAGATATTGGAGCAGTGAAATAAAAGTAAAAACCTATAAAGTTAGGACCTCATGAAAAGTTAAGAATGGCACCATTTCAAAATATTTCATTTCATGAGAAAATTGTTGGTCATGAGGTTTAATCTACATGTGTGAAATAAAAGGCTTCTAAATTTTGGCTATCTGCTTTAGCAGGAGTTCTTGTGTCTGAATACTGATAAAAACCCATATATATATGTACATAGTTTATTTTCCACATGCAATTTATAGTTTCTTTTCAGAAAGATTGAGTGTATATAACTGAAAAAGAAGATGATGCTTTTATGCTGTTAATAAAAAATTAATCGCCCAACTAAACTTTAGAACCAAAGCATAAACTTGCTCATTTACTAAAACAGATCCTATACTGTGGGAGTCTGCAGCTAGTCTGAGGACTCAGAGATGGACCTTAACCTTGAGCAGATAATGATGCTTCCCTGAAAGAGCCTGGGAAGCCCTGAGACTGAAAAGTCCCAGGGAGAGAAGGTGATAAGAGACTGAACCGCACGTTCCACAAAACCTAGCAAGAGATGAGCAAACACAGCAGGAGTCACAGCTTAATCATTAGCCAATTAGCATCTTCAAAGAAGCATACGGACAGAGCATTGAGCGAATTGCTTTTAGCAGCTTTCTGATGGACAGCAGTAGGAGGTCGTGCCTTAAGGCCTGGAGTGTATAAAACGTGGCCATTTCTGATAATAAACGTCTTCAGTTTTAACTCTCATAGAGGCGTCCTGAAGTCCGTTTCTTTTCCCATTTGTTCGGCGCCAACACTATACCTCTTGTAGTCTGTTTCAGGAAGTAAACAGAAGTGTCCTTTAAAATACAGATGTGCACATAGAATAATTGCTCACAAAATTATTTTACCTATTGCAAAGCATACCTTCAAAAGTAACATATTTTCTGTGGAAAAATGAGGTCTTCAGCAACAGGTATCCCATGAGCAGAATCTGAAAGAGGGATAAGATTGGTAGGAATTATTTTCGGAAGATCACAAGGCTTTCATCAGTTAGCCTTGTGGATAATAAGGTTCTTTTTGTTTTCCCCATTTCTTTACCGAAAAAAAGTTGGTGCTGAAAGAAAACTCTTTACAGGAAATGCAAAAATATATGGGGGCTCACCTTCCAACAAATCTTTCAATTATCAAAATTTGTGGTGTCAGTTCTATAGTTCTCTGTTTTCTCTTAAAAGGCAATAGTTAATTTTTCTCTTCTCCTTGATCAGAGATATCTGATAAAAATTGTGACTTAGCTAGAATTAGAAGTAGAAAAAATAATTGTTTTCTAGCAATGTGATAAGGAACACTTTTCATATGTTTGTTCCAGGAACACACTACTGCTGAGACTCCAGCTCCCATTCATCACCTCAAAGCATATATTAATAATCAAAGATAAAGCTTCAGAGACACCGTTATTCATAGCATCATAGAATGTTTTGAGTTGAGGGGGAGCTGTAAAGTTTATATAGTCCAACCCTTCTACTATGGCTGCTCAAAAACCCACCCAATCTGACCTTGAACATTTTCAGTGATGCAACATCCCCCATTTCGCTGGGCAAACTTTTCCAGTGTTTCAGCACCCTTATCACAAAAAATA
Source organism: Eurystomus gularis (assembly GCA_013400335.1). NCBI lineage: Eukaryota > Metazoa > Chordata > Aves > Coraciiformes > Coraciidae > Eurystomus > Eurystomus gularis. The sequence continues at coordinate 48,325 of VZZY01020901.1, forward strand.
TTTATTCCTTATGTCCAGTCTAAATCTACTCTCTTTCAGTTTAAGACCATTGCCCCTTGTCCTGTCACCACATGCCTTAGTAAAATGTTTCTTTCCATTTTTCTTATAAGCGCCCCCATTCACATATTGAAAGGAGTTGCATCCCTCTGATCATTTTTGAGAGCCACTTTGCACTCACTCTGACAGGTCCATGTCTTTCTGGGGACCCAAGAATAGGATACAATAATCCGGGTGAGCTCTCACAAGTACCAAGTAGAGGGGAAGAATCACCTCCCTCAATCTCTGTTTTTTTTTTAATTGCAGCCCAGGATGTGGTTGGCTTTCTGGCTGCAAGCACACAGTGCCAGTACATGTCCAATTTTTCATCCACCAGTAATCCCAAGTCCTTCTTTGCAGGGCTGCTTTCAATTAATTCATCCTCCAATCTGTACTGATGTTGGGAATTGTCTCAACCCAGGTGCAGGACTTCGCACTTGGCTTTGTTGAACTTCACGAGGTTTGCAAGGGCCCTCTCTGCAAGCCTGTCAAGGTCACTCTGGTGGCATCCCTTCCTTCAAGTGAATCAACAGCATCATTCAGTTTGATGTTATCTGCTAACTTGCCGAAAGTATACTCAATCTCACTATGTTACTGATGACAATATTAAATAGTATTCATCCCAGTACAGACCACTTATTACTGGTTTCCACTTGGATATTGAACCATTGCCTGTAACTCTTTGCACTCAGTCATCCAGCCAATTCCTTATACATCTAACAGCCCACCCATCAAAGCAATATTTCTCCAATGTAGAGGTAAGAATTTTGTGGGTAATAGTATCAAAAAACCTTACAGAAGTCCAGGTAGGTGACATCTGTAACTTTTCCCTTATCTACTCATGTAGTCACTGATGTAGAAGATCACTAGGTTAGTCAGGCACGATTTGTCCTTGATAAAGCCATATGGGCCATCTCTAAGCACCTCCCTGTCTTCCATAGTCTCAACATCCCTTCCAGGAGGATCTGCTCCATGATCTTATCAGGAACAGAGATGAGGCTAACTGGTCAGTAGTTCCCAGGGTCCTCCATTTTAGCCTTTTAAAAAATGGTTGCAACATTTCCATTTTTCTAGTTCCTGGGGACTTCACGTACCTACAACGACTTTTCAAATATGATAGAGAGTGGCAACTTGGCAAATACATCAATAAATTCCTTCGGGACACTAGGTTGCATCCTATTGTGTCCCATAGGCTGTGTGTGTTCAGGTTCCTCAGATGGTCTTGAACATGATCTTCTCCTACAATAGGAGGGACTTTGTACCACAGTTCCTGCCTTGAGCTTCAGGGGCTTGAGAGACAGGGGAAAAGAGATTGTCATTGAAAAATGAGGCGAAAAATTTGTTGAGTACCCAAGCCTTCTCCATATTGGTTGTTACCTGTTCTTTTGTCAAGATGGGTTTATTTTCTTTGATCTTCCTTTTCCAGCCAATGTATCTTTAAAAGCTTTTATTCATTGCATCCCTTGCCAAATTCAGCTCCAACTGTGCTTTAGCATTCCTGATTAAATCCCTACATATGTACAGAATCCCTGTATTCTCCCAGGACACACCTTTCTGGTTCCACTACCTGTGTATTTCCTTTTTACACTTAGTTTGATCAGGAGGTCTTTACTAAGCCATGTTCGTCTCTTGCCATCCTTGTCTGATTTCTTACAGGTAGGAATTGAGAGCTCTTGTGCTCTAAGAAAAATATCAGCTCTGTTCAGCTTCTTTGTTCTGGAGGGCAGTTTCCCAGGGGGTCCACATCCTTAAATAACTGGAAGTTTTTTCTCCTAAAATTTGGTGTCCTCAACTGACCCATGTCTCTCAGGATTGTGAATTCCATCAAGGCATGATGACTGCACACCCGGCTGCCACAGATCTTGACATCTCTAACTAGTTTATCCATATTTGTAAGCAACAGGTCTAGTAACACTTCGCTGTTTAGGCTATCACCTAGATTAAGAAGTTATCCTTGATGCACTCCAACAGTCTTCTGGACTGCTTATAACTTGCTGTGCTGCTTTTCCAGCAGATGTCAGGGTGACTGGAGGCCCCCAGTAGGATACCTGCAAGCATGGTGGTTGTGGTGAACCGACCACATGATTTTTTCTGCCTTATTAAAACAGTGAGCAAAGAACTCGATTTCCCATAAATCTATTCTGCATAAATCCTCCAGGAAGACGGAAGCGAGATAACGCCAGCCATAAATATCGAAAAAGAAAACAAACTTACTCTCTTTTCCGCCTCACTGCACAGAGGGAGCACATCCCTCCTGCTGAGCGCCCCCCCCCTTCCTCCGCCGCTGCCAGAGAGGAGCGAGGAGGAGGGGGGGGGAAACTGAACTGAGCTGTCAGCGCAGCCCCCCTGAAGAAACTAAGCAGCAGAGAGAAGGGAGCAGCCGCCGCGGAGAGCCGCCGGACAGAACTGCTGACTCCCACTGCTCTAGGAATCCGGGGGAGAGAAAGAAGCCGTGAGCTGCCGCCGGCCGTAAGGTGCGCAATCGTTGCCACCGCCGTGAGCCGCCGCCACGAGCCAAAACTGAAAGAATCCAGAAAAAAAGCTGCAAGCTGCAGCAAGAAGAAGAAATTGCAACAAGAGGCCATAAGAAGCCGCGTGCTGCAGAAAGCCACGCCACAGAAGGCCGCGTTGCCAGAAAAAGCTGCAAGAGAAAGAGAGAGAGAGAAACTCCAATCACACCGAAAAGCTACAAGCTGCTGACGTCATCAAAACAGTCCAGGTCTGCCGGTCGGACATCGTTGCCGTTCCACGGAGACCATCACCAAACGCCGAAAGGACACATGCACGCACACACACGCACCATCCACACATACAGGTCGTATTTTGACATAATTAAGTCCTTATTTGCCCTTATCTCTCGGTGGGTGAGAGAGGGGGTGAATGGGTGGGCATGGTGTTCTTTAATATTGTAATATTTCCATAGAGTAAATAAGGTTTTATTTGAATATGTTTGGTAATAAACTTGTTAGATACTCTTTCGGTCTCCGTGTCTGCTTGCGAGCTTGGTGGGGAGATGTCCCAATTTACCTTCAACCTTTCTCCCTTTGGGAGGAGGCGGGTCGGACCTCTGCGCGCCCGACCGCGACAGTGGTTCCTGTAGTTGAATCAAGAACACTTCATCAATAAGCTCCCTTTGGTTGGACTGTTTGTAGTAAACACCAGCCATGAGTTTTCCTTTGTTGGCTTGGCCCCTAATTTTTACCCATAAGCTCTCAACCTGCTCATCAATGTTTCTTGAAGACAGCTCTGTGCATTTAATCCATTCTTTCACACAGAGGGCAACTCCCATCCTCTACCCTTCTTTCCTGCCTGACCCTTCTGAACAGTTTATTGTCATCACTTGCAGCATTCCAGTTGAGTGATTCATCCCACCACATTTCAGCAATAGTGATTAGATTGTAGATTTCTAGCAGCACAGTATCTTTCATCTCCTCCTGCTTGTTACCTATGCTGTGTATATTGGTATAAAGGCACCTCAGCTAGGCTATTGATCGTATTATTAAAAATATTAAACAGAACATTTGATCATGAAAAAGATGGTATGGTCAAGATAGGGATGGATGAAATATTTTAGAACAGAGAACTGACCCTGTAAAGGTGACTATTAATAATTTGATAACATAGCACTTGGACTGCATAGCATAAATTCTTAAACATCTTCACCAGAGCAATATTAGATTTCATTAACAAGCTGTGAGATCTTGGTCATGCTCTTAGCATTTTTATTGTTTATTCTACTTTTATGGAGGAGAAAAGAAAAAGGGAAAAAGTAATGAACATGCTTCAGATGAATGTTTGGGTACTCTTTAGCAGGCATTCCTATAGTGCCCTCTTGTGATAACTGAACTGTGGGTTCTTGAAAGCATGTTTAACAGTAATATTAAGTAATAGAAATTGCAGACTTGATCCGAGCTGCCAAAAATTTGTCAGATGTTCAGGCTCCCATAATGACAAGTACCAGCTGCTTCACAAGATCACAAAAAGAACTCAGATGGCTTCCATATCAGAAGTTTCCTCTTTGTCAAGGATTAATTCCTGTTAAGAAAATGTATAAATGTTTAGTTTAAGGCATGTCTTCGTCATATTTACCTGTAAAGTCTGTTACTGGTCACAAAGATTTTGAATGATTTTTAAAAAGCTGCTGTTCTTTGACCTCAGGAGTATGTTCTGTCACTGAATCTACTTGTTCATCTAAAAATTGTTAATTTACTATTTTTTCATTTCATTGATTTCTCTATTGTTTTCCTTGCGATAGAAAAAAGAAGATATGCATACACAAGAAATGACACATTCATAGTTTAACTTTTAATGCCATTAATACTTTTAATAAAATGATGGCCAGCCCAGTTTGGATCCATATTGGCTTCATCCTCATGCAATGTGTTGACTTTTTAGAAATAAGATGATGGGAGGATCTGACAGTACTCCATATGAAAAAGTAACTAGTGTCTTCACTACTAGGTGCTACTAGATACTTGAAATTTCATTTTTTTATACTTTATATTATTGCTGGCTTTTCTAGTTGCTGTCTGATCACAGGTGACATGGATATTTCTATCAAGATAAGAAAATAGCCTTGGTACCACTGTGTTGAGTTTTAATTAGAAACTTGATAAATTTAGTTCAAACTCATTTAAAGGCACATGCTGGAACCAGTTTAAATTCTGAACCGAAAGTGTATAATTTGTTCTATGCATCTTGGTGGATTTCTGTGGAAAACAGTCTACAATATTTTCACTAAACATTTTTAATTTACTCGTATTCAGTAAATATCTATGTTCATTTTTGTTTCATCAAAATATCTTTAACTGACCTCAGTATACAAACTATGAACTGTAGATGATTTGACATTGCAACAAGTTCATTGCTTTCCTGGTATTCTTCAGCTTATCTTGTTTATTTACCTGAGACGTGCAACTTTCATAGAGATTCTTCATGAGGTTCAAGCAAAATGTTCTTCTCATTATCTACAGGTCCCCATCACCTCCCACCCATCCATTCCTTTTTTCCACCCTGTATTGCATAAGAATTACTAGATTGGAAGAGGTTATTTTGGTTTATGCTTCTGAGCTAGAAAAACAGATTTAAGTATTATTCCATTGTACCTGTCTTCTGAAGCATCTGGTGACACCATTGTCATCTAAGCCGTGTTCACATTTTTCTACTTTCCTGTATTTCCAGGATTTTTTTTTTACATTAACAGAGCTGTATATGCAATTTTTATATTTATTATGTGCTTTTGCATATGAAGAAATACAGAAGACAGGAAATCCAGACTAGTCTTACTCTGCCTAATCTAGTCTACCAATGACAAAGCCTAAAATTTGAAACAGTAATTACGTTTATTTTTTTAGGACTAGATAATAAAAGCTTATTTGACTAAATCTTGTTGGTCTATTGCCAATATATTTTCAAATATCTAAAACTGTACAATAGAGTTAGTATCTTTCAAATGACTACCTGATCTAATTATGTCAAATTACACAACCAACTAATTTTACCTCCTGTTCTCTGATTCAGTTTCTGGTCTTGATACCAAATGATCTTGGTCTTAGTACAATATTTGAAGGGCAAGAAAAGATTAGTATATTAAGATAATTGAGCTGAAATATTTTCCTAGCTTTTCAATGTGTGCCATATATGGCTTTCTTCTCAACTGCTGCATGTTTTAATTGCTCCCTCTGAGTATGATACAAGATGTTTGATTTTTTTTTCTGAATTAATGTAAAACAAAATACTCAATGGCTTGATAACAGTATGCTAGTATATAAGGTATTCTTTAAACCTTTTTTTCTTATTCTACACATATGTTTCTGTATAACTGAAAAACATATTTCATTCTTATTAAATTATGCTATTGATGTCTATCCTGAGTTTTAATATTACACTGGAATTTATCAAATACCTTTCAGCATCACTACATCAGGTACTCCATTTATTTCAGTAGATAATACAGCATAAGATCATGAAAGATTTCACTACATGTATGTCAGTTCACTGTATGCCTGCCAAAAGTTGATTAGTAAGCACTTTGACTTTTGGGATCACCAGAGTATTTCTGGGATGCAAGCATTACTTTCTGTGTTTTGTCTCAGTCACTTTGAAAATATTATGCATATTATGCTAATTATATGTACTTTACTTTAGCTGTATTTGTCATGCTTTTCTATGTTTTTTTTTTCTTCATATTTTTAGTGGCCTATCAGGTCTTTTTAGAAACTTGTTTTTTCTTTTTATTTAATCCTTTTCCTTTTGAAGCTAATTTTATCAATGTATAACAACAACAAAAAAAAAATCACAGAAATATTTCTGATGTAGGCTACTCGGGCTCAGCTGATCAGATTTGAGTCTAAGAAGGAAAAATTTTTTAAAAAAGATAGTTGTATCATTAACTATGAAAACCAGATAGAAATATGAAATCTGACAGATGTCTTCAAGTTCACACCACAATTTTTACAACATCCATCTATAAAACAAGCATGCTTTTCTCTTTAAAAGATTTTATTTAGTCACTAGTTTGGGGATATTTTGTAAACAATAGATGGTTGAAATTTCAGTCATCCTGCTGATACTGGAGTTAAAAGATGAGACTTCAGGTTAAATGTGTCTTCCTACTGAAAGATAAATTGGAAGGAAATTCAGAAAAGCATGAGAAAATGATCCAGTTTAGTCTAATAAATGACCATTGAAATTATAATGAAAAAGTTAAACACTATTAACCTTCCTACTACCAGGCCATTATCTGTTTTTCTACAAGTAATAATAATAACTCCTTACTCAGACATACTCTTATTTGATTGTCATACAAGGGCTGCTTGTTCATTTTGCATAAATACACATATTAGTATATTCAATGAAGTACAATAATAATGAGCTATTACTGAAGTAAATGTATTATGCAAAAGCTTTAATGTTTGAGTCTGCATAAAAATTAATTACATAAAAGAAATAAAAATACTAGGCTTTTATAACAGTACATATCTTAATTTTATCTATTTTATTAGTGAAACTGTACTGAGGAAAATAAGCCTGAAGTCTTGACCAGGCCATGGTATCTTTCCCTGCAGTGACCTTTATACACTAGGGATGAAATATGACAGCATCTGTCATTTGTTGTCACCACTAACCTTTCAATCAGGACACAGGGGATCATGTTGACACCTGACAAGAGCAAGATGAGGCAATCTACAGCATGAAGTAAGTATGTTTGAGTTCTTTTGCTGCTTATGTTTTCTTTAAATCCCAAATGCAAACATAGTATTGCCTGTACCATTATGCCTGATGTGAAATGTGAATTTACCAAGCAATCTAACTTAGCTGAAAAAAGAAAATTTCATTTTGATTGTGGATCTAACTACAAGTAGCACCAATGAACAGTGGCATTTCCTCATTGATAGCCTCATGTCAAAAAAAAATAGTTTATTTTCTTTGTGGCTACATTTTATTACTGCTAGTCATTATTTCTTGTATTTCTTCATTTGATTCTGCTTTGTGTGGCTAGCAGACTAGTTGTGATATAATATCAAAAAGGCCTCCAAAATTTTTTCACAATAAGCCAACTTCTTGCTTGCATTTGAACATACAATTACCAATGTGGATTCAGAGGTATAGCTTCTAACATCCCAAGAATGGGGAAGAATACCTTCATATGCTTCTAGCCAGGCATGCAATTACATGTCAAAACCTGCCTTATCGTGCTGAACAATATGACTGACAATAAAAGTGGCCTGCATATTACATTAAAGTTAATTGATAAAAATTACATGATACTTTGAAATATTCTCCACATTTCTTTTCTTTTTTTTTAATCATTCTGCCATATGACGTCTTTTTTCCTTCCCAAAAAGAAAATCACAAGGAATTTTCAGTTACTTTTTCCCTCTTCAATTATCAGACTGAAAACTTACCATTGTCACTTACCTACAGAAAGGAAGCTGAGGCTGAATGCCTTGGGGACTTTCCTGAACAAGAAAAATATTTGGAGAGGCAAAGCACCTTAACAGTGAAGTTGAGAGAAGTGGAAATATGTGTGAGCAATAATAATATTGCTGCAATAAGGTTGTAATAGGCAGGACATTTTTGCAGAATGTCATTGTAAAATGGTCCTAATAGAGAAAGAGGTTTAATGCTTGGGTAGATGCAGATAATACATGGAAGGTGAAGAAATATGTCCCAAATCAGCTTTCAGTACTTTCTGTACTATATCATAAGTGTAATATAATATCTTTGCATGTAAATGCTTCGGGGATTACTTATTTAAAAATCCGACCACCTATGCTTCAATAGATCTGCTATAGAAAAATCAAAATAATTTATTAAAGTAGGAATTGGATTCATTTATGAGGATTTTGATTTTAAAGTACCAGTGCAGTTCAGATAAATAAAAGCCACAAAATTGTACATGATACTGTGGTTATGGAAGTAGAATAATCTCGTACATGAAATAGAGTCTCTGATGACATAACAGGAAACAAAGTACCTTTGAGTACATTATGGACATGACACCAAAATGGTACAAGTGCATAAGTCAGCAGCTTCTTCAGATTTACAAATAATTTGTCCAGTAGGTGAAACCACTTAGGTGCTATGAAGAGTGTGATTTGTTTGGTTGTTTGTTTTTTGGTTTTGTTTTGTTGGGTTTTTTTAGGTGGAATTGATCACTACCCTTGAATAATGGATTATGTTACATTAGCCCAAGGAACAATGAGCATGTAGGCCATTCAGCCTAAAAGAGTTCAGAGTTTCAAGTTGGTTTATCATTGGCTTCCATAGACTTCAGTGGAGTTATTTCAGAATGAGAAAAAGATGAAGTTCTGCATCTCACAACCTGTGTCCTTATAGCGATGGAAAGGTTCTCGGCCCTGTGATGTTTCTAATTTGGAGCGATGTTTTGTCTAGGAAACCTCAGGCAAAATTATTATGCAGTGATAAGCAGATGATCATGGAGATAACACTAGTAAATAAACCCGGGTCTTAACTGCTAACTTTTTTGCATTGGAAGCCTCGGGGATTTTTTGAAAAGAAGTTATGTCCAATATTTGTCATAGTACTATCATTATTCCTCATATATATATTTCCTTTTCAATGATCAAAAATATAGGTTCATAATTTTTCCTGCTTTCGAAGATACTTTGATTTATTGCTCCAATTTGCCAGTATTTTTTAATCAATCACTTCCATTCATTCTCATTGTTTGTCACATTCATTTGACTAAAATTAGGTTATTGATTAGATCTGTGAGGCAAGGAAATGTTTCCAATATATTGATACAGCACCTGAACATTAGCATTTTATTCTGATACTAAAAATCTTACTCAGTGCCCTGGGAACTTTTGACAAGTGTCATAAATATACTATGTTGCCAATGCAATTCATTAAGGTCAAGTCAAACTAATAATGATTTAGATGAGATAGATACAAATTAATATTTCTTCTTCTTCTACTACCTCCATTAATCACAAAACTATCTGGCTGGAAACTTGAGAACAAAGTGGTTCCTCATAAGACTCAGAGCTTCATAAGACTCAAACCCTTCACCAGCTTCCATAGTCCTGCTGGCCACACTTTCTGATACAAGCTGGAATGCTGTTGGTCTTCCTGGCCACCTAGGCACACTGCTGGCTCATATTCAGCTGACTGTCAACCAGCACCCCCAGGTGTTTTCCACCGGGCAGCTTTCCAGCCACTCTTCCTCAAGCTTGTGGAATTGCATGAGGTTGTTGTGGCCCAAGTGCTGGACCCGGCACTTGGCCTTTTTGAACCTTATACCATTGGCCTCGCCCATTGATCCAGCCTGTCCAGATCCCCCTGAAGAGCCTTCCTACCATTAAAGAGACCAATACTCCTGCTGAAGTAGGTGTCATCTGCAATTTTACTGAGGATGCACTTGATCCGCTCTTCCAGATCATTGATAATGATATTAAACAGAACTAGCCCCAATACTGAGTCCTGGGGAACACCACTTGTAACCAGCCACCAACTGGATTTAACTCCGTTCACTGCCACTCTGTGGGCCCAGCCATCCAGCCCATTTTTTACCCAGCAAAGCATATGGACATCCAAGCCATCAGCAGCCAGTTTCTCCAATAAAAGGATGCCACTAGCTAAAGGTTAACATTTCTGAGGTTAGAAGAAGACTGGAGTAGAGAAAACACGTTAAGAGGTTTTGGAGTTACATCAGAGTAACTGTATTAAGAACAGGCTAAATTAATATCTGACAGACAAGGTGTATACTAAATTAATTCTTCTTTGTTGCAAGGAAATATACTAGATTTTTTTTTTCTTTTGCTGTTTTTATATGATTCTATGTCATACTGATCTTGATTTTGGCTTATTTCCTAAAAGACAAAAATAACAGATGAAAAATGCACCAAGTTATGATGAACTTTAGTGGATTTTGCATAAAGCTGGTTTGATTTTTCTGCACCATTTTAATGGAAGCAGGCAAACTCTGGAATGTGTAAACAATGCGCATTTTTCTGGCTGGACTAATTGCCAATACAAAACTTCAAAAACCGATGGAACTACTAAATAAAAATAATAAAATGAATCATTTATACAAACAAAAATTCTAAATTCAAAATCAAGAAAAATGAACTTATTTTTCATTAAAAAATTACCAAAATGAATAAAAGACATCTATCATATTAAAGATAAGTGAAATGCAAATTGAGTAATGATTCTGAATGTGGAACTATTCTCCATTTCCTGAGGAAAAATACAAACCAGCATCAATAAAGAAGGGACAATGCTCAACAAAAAAGAAAAGGTGCATGCTCCCCCACTTTGTTTAATAAAACAGTTAAACAAAAAAAAATCACTAGGATGATTCTCAGTGCATACAAACAATGAAAAAGATAACCAGAAATGTTAGGAAGTGAGGAATAAAGAACAACATTAAAAGTATACTCATCCTAGAAATTATAGCTTCTTTCTTGAAAGCTTCGGTTATCTATAATCTTCATCTCTAAAAGATATTATGTAACTGAAAAAGTGTAAACGAGCATAAATAAATTATTAGATTCCTTATGGTAATACTCTAAAGAGATCAGGGTTTTTCAGTTTAAAACCCAGGTAACTGAAAATGTCCATGACAGAAATTAAGTTTCAGGAAAATATTAATAGAAAATCATTCTTTATAATTTTTTATACTAGAAAAATGTAGATGATATTACATATAATTAAGAGACAGTCAAGGGGAGTTTGTTTTTTTGCCACACAATGTGTAATGAGTATGAACTTATTATAACAGCATACTTTGGAAAGGGACTTACAAGTTTGCTAAAAAATAATCAAAATTCAAAGAAGACACATGCAAATAAAACTTTATATGCTGAAAATTATCTGAACCATAAGACTGACAGGGAAGGAATCTTGCTGTAACTAATCCATTCTTCTATTCATTACCTAAGCATCTATTATAGGCCACCATCAGAAAAAATATACAGAACTAAATGTCTGAAGTTTTATTAATTTTGTAGTGATGAGAACAACTGTGTTGATCTGCATATACATATATATAAACCTCTGTCTTATTATTTTCCTTATTCTGCTTCTAAGTACAGCTGAATATATTCCTGAATTTTGAAGTTTTTGACAAAGAGAATTAAATCCAGTGAGCTTCACTAATTTTGTTATTTCAAAAGTGTTACTATTTTCTCATTTTTTGCAAAATTCAACTTGACCCACTTTAGAGCTATATGCAATGCATTTACAACCTAGAAGATCAGATAACTATATTTTAAATTAGACAGTATTAGCTATTAATGGTGTAGAAGCCTGACCCCATGTGGACATGAGTAACATGCAATACCTCTGTTTTCTCAAGAGGAAAGGTCAGTAAAATAAATGAATAAGAAAATAGTGAAACAAAAGAGCCAGAAAGTATGCCTTTAAGCATTACATTTGCACTAGTGTCTGCCTTGATACAATTATCATTCTTACTGTTATCCAAAAATCTAGAGACTTTGTTGAAAAGACAAATAGAAATAGTCTTTATTTTGAACTTATTTCAGAACAAGATTTTGGAAATAGTAAAAACTAAGAAAATAAACAGGCAACATTTAAGATTTACTTTGTGTCCATTTGCCTTCTCCTAAGGAGAAATGCTCTTTTGACACATTGTTATGGGTGTGGGTCTAGTCTCAGTAGCACCACTGACAAGGGGCCACAGGCACAAACTGGAACACAGGAAGCTCCATCTCAATATCAGGAAAAACTTCTTTACTATGAGGGTGGTGGAGCACTGGAACAGGCTGCACAGAGAGGTGGTGGAGTCTCTTTCTATGGAGACTTTCAAAACCCACATGGACACATTCCTGTGTAACCTCCCCTAGGTGACCCTATTTTGTCAGGGGGGTTGGACTAGATGATCTCCAGAGGTCCCGTCCAACCTCTACCATTCTGTGATTCTGTGAAGTACATGGAATAATCCTAATCAGTAGCGATAGTAAACTCGCTTGCTAATAGCATCAGGTATTCTTCCTTGAGAGTACTTCTAAAATGGATTTGAGCTTATGGTAATTGTGAAAAGACCTGACACCTTAAAGTCAGTGCATGAAATTTATGCATCACGCTTCTTTTACAATTGTCAAACATATTCGTGTACGTCACATGAAAATTCACTTGCAGAATAAAAGATTTTTTTTCTAAAAAATTGGGGTTTTTAAAAGTTCTTAATGAAAGCACTCATGTTCTAAAAATGAAGAGTTTGATGGTTTTTTTCATATGTTAAAAAGTGAACAGTTGCTTACTGCCCTGAAAATGCTAGGGAAAAAAAAAATTAAAAATCCATGAAAGCAAAATAAAACAGTTCAGTGTAGCATACCTGAGCTGGAAATTCTGACCCATTGTCTGCAGGTATTGTTGTCAGATACTTAGATGGCTGTTTACATTGCACCACTTTACTTGAAAATAAAGTTTTGTTATAATTAAGATTTCATTGCATGGGAAAGAAAATACAGTAGATATTTAGTGTTAGCATGCACAGCTGATCAGATATGAAAGCAATGCTATCTTATCTGTCCTCAATCCTCAACCTATTACTATGTCTTCCTTCAAGGTAATAATTTGTCAAAATCCATTATTGCACAATGACAATGCATTATTATGGCCTCTGTGTCATAAATATACAAAATACTTTGTATATCTAGAGAACTTTATATCCCTACCTTTTTACTGAACTGATGACACCTGTATGATGGTCTTACAGAAGGGCATCTTGGTCGACACTGTCAGGTTAAAATAAACATGAAAATGCAGCAAGATAAGTAAGCTAACAAATATTTTATTCTCTTTTTCTCTTCCTTGTCTTTTTTTACTTTTTGTATGCTCTCTGTTATGTTTTTGCTTGATTTTTTTTTTTAATGTCATACAATAACAATACTAATGCTAAAAAAGCAGTTTTAGTGATAAAACCAGGAAGTAATTTTTGTACCTTGCCTGGGAACCTAGTGTCTTACATTACCTCCTCATTGTGCACTCAAGACTTTGATATCTAAGGACATAAGAGTGAAGAGAATATTTTCCATCAGTCTTTCATTATACTATTTTAAAAGTGAGCAGCAGGGAGGAAATAAGCCAAGAAGTTCACAACCTTCCACCTAACTCTCAAATCAGCCATTTTCCTGCCAGCTTCAGTGACACCAATTATTATAGATATGAACCCCTTCTGGTCCTAATTTAGTGAAAAATATAACTTTGAATAATGCTGAAACAAAGAGTCAATTGCTTTATACCATACCAGAACTTTAGTAACTAGAACAGTCTACACAACATAATTATTCCTGTTGTTTCTAATTTAATATTAAATAATTCCAAATTGATAATGAAATCTTAATGGCCTTGGAACATAGGCTATAAAACCAGGCAGGGAAACCAAGACGGTTTTCCAACTCTTATCTTTTAAACCCTGTTAGATCTCTTAGGAAAATAAATCTATTATAAATTATAATTTAGCAATGAAGTTCTGTACTGCAGATTTTTTTATTGTTGGGATTTTTATCTGTGAAGAATAGTAACTGAGCAAATATCCTACTTTTTGGTTGTTATTTCTGAATGGCAGAGGGAAAGTGAACTGCAAAAGTAAAATGTGTAGAATAAGTAAGTCATGACTCTGTATCTCAATCTCACTACCTCACCATACAGAAAGAAAATAGTGGGTTTTTTTAATGTAGTGGTGCAGTGTGTTAAATCTGTTGTCACTGTCATCAGTGGCAGTAGCATTTGTCAACTTAACCTACAGAAGATACTGTGTAGTGAAGTATCATCATATTACTTCATGCTCCTCTTCTGCTACACACAGAAGGACTAGTAGCAAAATACCATTTTTTAAAAAATGAAAAAATAAAGAAACTACATATGGCAGGCTTATTTTTAAGAAACACTCACTAATCTAAGTATTTAAATAAAATACACAAAATGTCTGTACATTATACCTCTAAGCAACAGGAAAAACATCATGTTTTTCCTCTTTCTTTTACCTGAGTAATGTACTTCTCAGATTTTTTTCTGTATGGCTTCCATGGTTGAGAAAATATTGGGGATGTCTTTTGTATGTTGCTTCACAATTGTCAAGACTCTGAATCATCCCAATAATAAGATCTCTATATGAGTCACACAGGAGTTTCCAATGACAAAAATACTCCCCAAGTTATCTCTTCCTCCTGAGAAGTGAAAAAAATTAGTATCTCCCAAGATAGCTGATCTCTATCCTGTATAAATAAGGAAAATAGAGATAAAAATCTTGAATCAGAGCTCTCTACCCACGCTGGCTAGAAACCTCTGTGATACTTGCAACTAGAAGTATGTATTTTGCGTGAGTTTTGCTGAACAAACTGCACTATCCATTATTACACATATCATTGCAAGTAAGAAGTGAATTAATCTTCTAATCATTAGAAAATTATACAAGATAAACCTGATTAAACTTCATGGCAGTCATTCAAAAAGGTGGGCAAGGTCAGAAAAAAAAGGCACCCAGGGATCAAGACAGCAACAGGTGAACTATGGTATAGTTTCTATCATTTCTTCAAAGCCCTTGCCCTTTTTTCCCAGATGTGTTCTAGCATGGGGGTTTATGTTTGTTATTTTTTCTTAGGGGGAAAGGTTGCATTTCTCCAGTTTTCTGTTGGTTGTGAGAATAAACACATCTATTTGAAAAAAATTCTGATCAGCACAGGCCTCAGATAAAAGCTAAGCCCAAGATCAGTCCTAGCTGTGAAAGTGTTCCGGGCTCCAACTACACATATTTTGAACCATGAGGGAACTTGTAGTACATTAAAACTCTATTACTTATGTAATTATAGCAGTATTATTATTACTCTTTGCCAATGAACTACTCACAATTTCATTTATAAGTATTTATTTCTACTTTTGTTTTTAATTAGTGTTTTCCACTTGAATTTTTTTCGACTAATTTAATCCTAAACTTATAGCTATTTCTGCAACCTATTCAAGTGTGTTTGTAAAACTATTAAACTTTAAGAATATTAATTTTATAAGCATTATGAAACATGTGGAAGTGAGCTCATGTAAAAACAATGCCAATATCAAAGTTAAGTATTTAAAATGATCATATACAAACCAATCATTCAAAAGTATTTTTTTGTTTTAGAATTGAAACACCACTGACATAGACATTCACAGAGAAATTCTACTAGCTAAAGCATTTATTGCGTAAAGGTATTACCTATTATATAAACTCAAAGAAGATGAAAATTAACATTTGAGCATCAACTCAGAAGCAAGTATTTGCAAAAATAGGTCAGGACGCATACAGTTCACTCTTAAATTAGAAGTCACTTTAAAAAGGAAAGCCTGGACTAGCCTGCTTCCCTTAGGAGTCCCAAATAACAGATAATAATAACTTAGCAATTGCTGAAGATGATAGATGAGCTGAACCCATGCTGAGAGACAGTAAGTGAGCATTGAAGGAGAAGTAAGGAGTCTTTTCTGGTACTTTCAAAAGGTGCTGAAAACAACAGCTTTTAAAACTGTTTACAGACAGGCATTAAAACAATTGCCACACAACCCAAGTAAATACAAGTTCGTATATGTATATAAAGCCATATGAAATAACTGAATTTCAATTTTTGTTTTGTAAAGAATTTTGTCTTGTTTTCCCTGAGTTAATCTCAACTGTTAAAGGATTTCCCTTCAAAGACATAAGTGATAATGAAAACAGAAAAAAAACCCAACAAACCAGACAATAAAATAAAATACGTTATCCTTTGTGTGCCTTCTTATATGATTAACTTACATCATCAACAACTGTCACAATGTTTGGCTTTGTATACAGAAGATCCACCTGGCCAGGAATAAGAGTTTTTTCCACTCTTCGAAAAATTGGATTTTGATTAGAAACAAAACAAAACAAATGCATAAAATTAAAATGTTCAGTTTTTTGAGAAATGCTTCATCCTGCAGAAAAACATTTACATTAGGATTTTTTTCAGAACCAAACATTTCAATGTTATTTAAACCAACCTTTTATTTTATATCAACTAATTTTGTATTTATGTGTTTCTTAGTATCAAGTGACTTAAATACTCTAACTTACATTATATGCTATGTCTTTTTGCCTTTTCCTCTTTTTTATCATCAATGATCTGAAAGATGACTGAGACTGTTTCCCACAGCATTTTGCTGGAGAAGCTGGTAGCTCAAGGCTTAGACAGGTGGTCTCTTAGCTGGGTTAGAAGTTGGTTAGATGGCCAAGCCCAGAGAGTGATGGTAAATACAGTCAAATCCAGTTGGCGACTGGTCACAAGTGGTGGCCCTCAGGGCTCAGTTTTGGGACCAGTAGTGTTTAATGTCTTTATTGTGGTGGGTTAACCTTGGCTGAGTGCCAGGTGCCCACCAGACCACACTATCATCCCCCCTTTCCTTCCGCTCTCCCTCTTCAGCAGCACGAAAAGAAAGGGGAGGAAAACAAG
>VZZY01020903.1:178-46927 GCA_013400335.1 Eurystomus gularis
CCACGGCCGGGACGCGTGACTCGTGTCTGACCCACGGAAGCAGCAGGAAACGCTCCGGGCAGCGTGGGCACGGCAGCAGGGGCAAAGACGGCGTCTGGGTGGTGTGGCTAACTCAGACCAGACCGGTGGAAGAAGATCTGGGCATCCCAGACTGGGTGCTCCCCTGCCCCACTGCAGCGTCCTGTGGAGCCGTGAAGAATCTGTGGCCGGTGAAGCGGTTTGGTGGCGTGAGGAGGAGCAGGCTGGCATCGAGCGGTAACTGAGGTTGGCTGGGACCTCCAGAGGACACCTGGTCCAACCTGCTGCGCAGTCCAGCGCCAACCTTGATGCCGAATCTAACTTTAAGATAAGGTTGCTCAGGCCAAAATGTCAGTCAGAAAACACGCTTGAAAGACCACGGAGGGAACAGGCAGACACGTTAGATGACACCTAGCAGAGGAGATCTAGGCTGGGCCAAACCAAGGTGAGTGAAGTTAGTAAACCAGCTTTAGTTATAATCTGCCTTTACCCTAATGCCTTAGAAAATTAGGATTACAAAGGCTTTTCTAGGAAGATTAATAGAAAAAATAGTACCCACTGGTTTAACTATTACCATTTACAGGGCTGGGATGACTACCATAATGACCTAAAGTAACCTGCTCATCCCAAATTCATGTAAAAACTACTTTCAGCAAACTATATGATTATGTATTAGCTGTGCACCTTCTCTGCTAGGAGACCTATGGTAACCTGCCCTCTTACTACTCTGGCAGCTCAAACTATAAGGCAGTTTGAAATTCAGGATGACTTTCATATCTCAAAAGAAATGAAGATTAAAAATAATTAACAAAAAATAATCCCATGTGCTTTTTCCACAGCTCCCAGTGAAGTCCTCTTTCAGAGTCTCAAGCGCAGCCCCACAGCCTCAAAATGGCCCCTCCGCAGCCTTCCCCTCGTTCCTCCAGCACGGTGCCTGAAGTAACAGAAGAAATTGCCCCTCCTCTGGAATCTCCAGCTGCCAGTTTCAGAGATTCTGCCCCAAACACCGTGCCAGCAGAGCCTGGGCAGTCAGCAGAATGTGGGCAGGCAGCACCACCTGGCCCAAGTCACCAGAAGCTGCCCCTGGGACTCCTGAGGGGGCTGTATATTAAATTCATTCCTGAAGCGCCTTACATCTTGTGTAAAAAGCAAGTAATTTTTTTTTTTTTTTTTTTCCAAATCTTCATTTCTGGAGACAATATGGAAAGCTCAGAAGGCCTAGGAGAAGTTTCAGGGATGCACAAGTGTGAGACAAGAATGATCTGTGCACGCAGTTAGTTTCTTCCTGGTGTCCTACCCCTCTGAAACACCACCACGAAAAAACACTTGGCTTTCAGCGTGCAGAAACTTAGTTTTCCAGATTAAATCCCCTTGACTCTTGCAAACTAGCCTCAGTGACAGGTGGTGGTCAAATGCTTGTTTGAGTTGCTGCTGTTTGGACATGTTCTTTAGGGGTGCAGAAATTAGGCAGTGATTCAGCCACTCACAGAAGACACACAAGTGGAAAGTCGTTCCTGCTGGGGTGACACTTGCATGTTGAGCGTGTCACCTTCCATCTTTTGCTTCTCTGCACAAAAGAGAACTTATAAAAAGGTAATGCTGAATTGTTAGGAAAACACCGACCAACCAGAATCATGTTGATCAACATGAAGGGTGATTTGTCCGTTATTAAGAAGTTAATCATTTTGATTCTGACATCCTGGCGTATCTCCCATGAAATTGTGAAGATTACTCAACACTTGTAGAATATCCTAGAAATACTTCAGAGTAGATGGAAGGTCCTGAGTCCCTAGCAGATTAAAACTGGCACACAAACACCAATAATTCTTCTGAATGAATCCAGTTGGACTTTGCCACGCTCATCCATTTTGCGTTCACTCCTAGGTTTGACAGGTAGGGCTTCCAGTGAGCAGATGAGAGAAGAGATGGTAACATCCACTTGCCTAAAAGTCATGCTCTTTATATCTGTCAGTAACTGACCTTTCTCACAGTGAGACTGAGAAAGAAAACCAAGCAGTAGTTCTAGAACTATTGAGGCCTGCTCTCCTCCAGCCTTGCATCTTATGGTCAACTGTACGGTCTGCTTGAATCTTTTCCCACTGTCAGAATTCTTTGCTATGTATCTTCACAGGAACCTAATAAACCCACTAATAAGTCCTCCTTTGTCTGCCCAATCACAAAACTTGCCATTTATTTTTGTTTGCCAATTATTTGAAAATGTCTTACAGGTTTAGGAGATGCTGACTGAGGTGGATGGACAGACAGACACACAGCCACTTTGTCAGCTCCCCGACAAAGAATAATTGCACAGGCCTTTTATTCCTAGGCAAGTCAATTAAAACTGTCATCTGAAGGGTGCTAAAGCAGAGAGAAATGGATGTAATTCTTATTTCTCTGTATGAATTGTGAGATTTGAGTACCTGGGGATGAATCACTCAACCTACCACTGTGCTTGTCACTAACTGAATCCCTTAGTATCAGGCTCTTAAGAGGTCAAGGATTAACTGGAAACAAAGGTAACTTCTCTATTTTCCTGCGTTACAGATTATCATCACCAAGACAGATGCATGGGCAATGCTAGGAAATACTTGCACCATGTCTTGTCTCTGCAATAAACATCCTCAGGAAAGATAAAGAGAACTTCTGTCACTAAGTGAAAGGTTCTCACCTGGCCACTTCTTCAATGGCTGTTGAAGCTGTTTTTACATCAACCAGATCAATACACGCTTACTGAATCTTCCAATCTAATAAATAATGCCTATTTAATATATCAGTAATTCACAATAATAAAATGTTGTAACTCCAGACTAGGGATGTGGTAGCAACAATAGCACATTTGCATTGCGTCACTACTGTGTAGGCTTTATGACAGCATAGCTTCAAAATATGAGCATCAAGCACTTTGGATGAGAAGACTGAAGTTTGCAAAACTGGAAAGGAAGTTTCATTATATAACTCCCATTAATGTCATTCAAAGTCCTGTAGGTAAATCACCTGAGAGGTAAAACCATACATTTGTTTTGTCCCGAGTCAGGGGATCACATCACAGATCAGGGTCCAACTGCATTAGGTAGGTACTGTACAAACCAACAAAGGTTGAACCAGCTTCATAGAAATGTTTGGTTATGCAAAAGAGAATCAAGATAACATACTTCTGGTCCAAAGCGTGACCAGAATATTTAATTACTTCTTATTCTGTTGTGACTATTCCAGCTTAAACACAAACAGAACAGAATTGCTACTGATTTTTATAACTTTGTCAACGTCAAGTGTGTTAATAAAGGAAGGAAGCTCACATAAAGACCGGTGAGTATAACTTTGTCTAGAAAGCCCAGGCAAGCTAAGAAATTAAAGAGACCAGCTCTGAGAAGAGAAGGGCTTTCCCAGTTTCAAAGCTTGTTTAACTGGAACTTCTTAAGTGTTGCCAAAAAGCTAGTTTTAGATTGAGTTTAAGGATCCTAAAACAAAGAGGCTTGCCTAAACTTCTGTCACCTTTTATGTCTCCTATAAACTCTGGCTCAGCAAATACACACAGGCAGACAAAAAGACAAATAACCCAGTATCAGATACCTCTGAGCTCCTCTGGTCCCAGAAGAGAAATATAAAAAGCTTGAGAAAGAATTAGTGTGTTGTAAATCCAAGGCAAATTTCTCCTGTTAGTGGCAGAATTATTAGTGCTATACTAATAAAGTCTACGCACATTTTTATTGACTGTCAGAATGGATTAAGATTAAAAAGGCTTCAATTAACTCACATTATTTTTACAGGTTCATTTCTGATCAAACACTGAAAGTACTGCAGAAAGCCACGGGTTCTGCTGGAGCAGAAGCCAAGATGCAATGCGAATATTCCTTTTGCTACTGGACCTAAGAAGTACTCTTGCATATAAAAATACTGACAACAATTTGTTGAATGTTTCATACTTAGAGTCTTATTAGGCTGATAACACAAGATGACCGCAGATGCACAAGATAGTAGAAAATGACAGAAGAATTACCTATTTAAGCATGCTTCTTGAAGATTGTTTACATCTTTTAAAGGTTGGTTTAAATTAATGTATCAAATGCATTTAAGATACCTTATTCTATTCATTAGATACAAACCAATTTCCATTTACATTGTGTTTATGCTAACAACATCATTAAGAGCACTGTGACCCGCAGGGTTTTTGACAAAATGCTCATGCATGAAAGCAACTTAATCTCACACATATCTTATCAAAATGCCTGACTCCAAACCAGCCTTATTACTCACTCAGACCACATTCTAAGCTAACAAATTAATAAATGGCAAAGCTTTATTGCCTTGTTACCCAATTAACAAAAAACAAATGCTTTCTTATGTGTTAAATGCAAATTATTATACATAATGCCATACTGTCATTTCCCTTTTTATTTAGCTAAGCCTCTCAGGGTGCAAAATTATTTCTATTTGTATTACTACAATTATGAAAAAAAAAATCTTTCTATAGTCAACAAATCTAGCTGTCTTAAGACTTTTCTCAATAGCTATTCCATTTAAGAGAATAAAAAATCAAGCAGATGTCAGATTGTTTTGTTCACATTAATTCGCTGATGTGGTGCTGTCAGCAGCTAGCCCAGATGCCCACACAAGAAAGCCTAATTAATAGGAAGCATTGCTTGTCACTAGAAAAACAAAACTCTACTTCTGTGGAAAGTTCTGAAGTTGAAAAAGTGAGCAGCTGCCTTTGTTCTATGAAAGACTGACTAAGCTACAAGTACATTTTAAATTATCCTATTCAAATTTGAACAATATAAAGAGAGGATTTCAGTATAGTGTATTATCTCTGATTATTGCAGAGAGCTGTGTTCAGGTGTGAGTATACTGACAGAGACCAATGAGAGAAAAATTGGAAGAGCTGTAAATGACTGGGGGGAAAGCTAAAGAGCTTCTAATTTTATCAGTAGCAAGCTAGCAAACTGTATGTTTGCAGAAACAACTGACACAACCACATTTATATAGACCAGTAGCCCATAAATAAGAAGTCACCGAGGCAGATGAGAAACCTCATCCTTCGGGCATCTTCAGCTTTCATCTAATTCAATGGAAGTAACTGAACAGCTCAGCACCTTGCAGGATTTTTACTAACAAGTAGGTAAATATATACTATAATTTTCTCAAGTTCTAGCTCATAAAATTAAAGAGAAAAGTTGTGAAATTACTGTCGCAAAACAGACTGACAATGAATACAAGCTGCCTTGAGCCCTGAAGTTTTATCTTCCATCAATCAGAAAAAGAAAACAGAAAAAGAACTAACCTGTATAAAAGTGTTATGCCACAGAGTCTGAAACAGTGGCTTAGTCTGAAATAGAAAACATATGGCGAAACATAATGTTGTGTTGGCTGTTGTAAGATTATCTGTCTTCAGCCTTCATAATTTCTCACCAACAATTAATGAGGTGACTTCTGAGAACACGAGAGAGTTGGATTAATTGTCTGCACCTCAAGAGCTCACAGCAGAACAAGAAGAGCTGTTTCTTTTTTGTGGCTAGCTAGACTGTGGGAATTTGTTTTTTCACAGAATAGCTTTGCACTCGTGCTTCTTCGATCCTAAATTTTCATGAAGCTTATTTGAGAAAATATGGAAAGCTGGGAAAGATTTGGGTATTTAGGTCGGTAAAATATGGTGTGAAGGATGTACTTCTCAGGCTTACGTTCAGCTTCATACAGGTCCAGATATGTGGTTCCTTTAATTTAAAGAATAGTGTTCATGTCACTTGCATTCTGATCTAATCTTACCAGTATTTTTACTAGTGTCAGTTTATGAATCAGTTTGCCAATACGGTTGCATTCCTGAGAGAATAATAAAAAAAAACCAAAAGCCCAACTAAACCAAATCCATTCTAAATCATTCTTTCAGTCTTTTGCAAAGAATCCCTGAAGGCACCATTTTTTTAATAGGAGATCTTCCCATCTGGGAAACACTTAGTGAGAAGTCAGTATGACATGTTTACAGCTACCTCGATCCTCCTGAACTCCTCGTGGAAAGTGCTTAGCGAGGAATGCAGATGTGAGGAGCCTCCAATTTATGGTTAATGGGTTTTGACCAACAGAGCAAATCCGTTCTATTGCAAGCAATCAAGCTTAAGTTGGTGTGGGACTGGGCACCAACTGTGTGGTCTTGTGTGCCCATTTGAAGGAGTGGGGAAGGATTTTTTTCTGGGGAGTTTGCTGGATTTTGTCTCATGGCGAGGTCTGCAGATACAGTGGTGGCTGGTTCAAAGCCAAGCCAACAAAAATGAGAGAGTTTTGCATAGAAAACATATTCAGCTAAAACATAATAGAAGACCATATTACTTTCAATCTGTGAAATAGATTTACTTAAAATAACCCTTAGAAATAGATGCTTTAAATAATTAACAGAATAGTACATGAATTTTGTTTAGGTAGTACTTTCTCCTGAACTGGCTCGTTCTTTTTCATGTCTTTTTTTTTTTCTCCTTGTTTGTTTGCAATACAGACTTGTATGGTCTAGATGAATGGATAAAGAGAAGTCTTCCTCCCCTTTCCACAAAACAGCAAGTTACTGAATATAATGCAGTACTGTCAAAAACGTGTCCTATCAGATGCCAGGGAACCTGACTATCACACATTTTGGAGAAGACCATTTTCCAAAAAAGCCATATGGGTAATAGTGAAAATTAAAGTAATAGAGACATAAAAGACGACTGGCACCAATTCCTCTCCTACAAGCTATTGTTCCTGAAAAAGGGAACAGCTGAAGGCAGATGTTTTGTATAAGTAAAAGGCTGGAGGGTGTTGGAATCACAAACCGAAGAAATACAAAGGACTTCACACTTTCCAAGGCTTCCCTTATCAATTTTATTCCTACATTTAAACATTGATTTATTGTAAATCATTCTTGCTCTCCATTTGAGCTAGCAAAACAACAGACACCCCCCATATTTTGTGACATCTTAAAGTCTTGTTTTATGCACAAAGCCAGGTTACTTATATGAAGATTATACTACATTTCCCAAAGAAAAGGTACCTTTCAGTATTGTCCTATGAATCTAGGATGACCTAACGTAAAAAAATCAAACTGGTGCATAAATATCAAACTGTTTTGAACAGCTGTCTATAAATTCCATTATCAGTGTCTCTTATAAACACACAGGATGAAAAAATATCCAAAAGAAAAGCATTTATCTATCTTTTTTTCTTTCCTGCACAATATTTTCTCTCCAATGCCAAACAACTGCAGCCTACCTTGAAGTTCCCTTTGATCCAGAATCATGAAAGAGCCTGAATATGTAAGCTGCAGGTGGGCATTTTCAGCGCTTTTGGCTCCTAACTTCTATGAAGACCAATGGGAGCTAAAAGCTCAAATGCTTTAGAAAATGAATTTGCCTTTAGAAATCTGGCGTTAGTGGCTGTTTCAGTTTTCTTTGGGATTATCAAAACCAGGGAAGTCTGGGAAACCTGTATGTTTTTCCATATGCCTGCTATATCATTTACTTGGATACTGAGAATAAGTACTGTGTGAGAGGTAAACAAGAGCAAATGTGTATCCGTAGGAAACAATATATAAAGCTTATAAAGCAGCTGATAGACTCACTATACTGCTCTTAGAACTCCAGCTGTTGGAACCAGGAGACTGCAGAAACATCCCAGTGTTGGCATTTAAGTGTGATAGTCTTCTTTCAAAGAAAGATTGAAAACACAGAATAAATTAAACCTCTAGACTCAGGATATTAGAGGACAAAGAAAAGGAAGTTAAGAATTTCATTTTAACGGCACACTCTCTAAGATATTCTCATGATTTTTCAACATTTCCATTTTTCTATAGCAGTACTGTGGCAGAGAGGTCTAGCATGATTTTCTCACCATCTTCTTCTCCTGCCCAGCTAAACTTGCAAAAGCTTTTAGTGGTTACATGGTTACATTGCAGGACCTGAGCTGATTTATTTTGGTTCTGAAATGAAACTTGGGAAATAATTTTTAAGAAAAAAGGACCTTAACTAGGTTGGGTTTTTTTCCCATCTTTAATTGGTAATTCTATATCCCTCATCTACAGAAGATGGAACTAGAAAATCTGGGAAAGATGAATGTTAGAAACACCTAACAAAAAAATCTACTTAGGGGTCATGAAAGAGCATAGGAAATCTAAATTTGCATCACCTAAGCTGTAAAAACTGGCAAAGAAACAGAGAATGACTGATACATCTATTTTAGTGACAAACCTATTGCTAAACTCCCATACTTCACTCTAATTTCATATATGATTCAGAGTGTAGCACCCAGAAAAGTATTACACGTACCCACCAAATTATTAAAATAAATACAACTGGGGAAAAAAAAAAGTAATCAAATAGAATGATGAGATCTTTTCTCTCAAGACAACTTGCTCAAGAAAAATACAATAAGGCTGTAGATTTGTTTCTGCTATTATAAAGATTCTGCAATTTCAGTCTGCTGTAATCATACAAGTTCATCCATCAATAAACATAACTACTCTTATCCAAGTCTTATTCAAGAAAACCCATTAAAAAAACCTGAATGGTAGAGAAAAGATAGCAGTCTGAAAAGCAAACTCACCATCCATAGCTATTTTATAAGACCTAAACCACCTACACCATACTGTCAAAAAATACTTTTTCCCATGAATTTTAAAACTGTTTAATGTGGCAAAAATAATCACCCTTTGTGCCTATAGTGCAATGTTTACGTGTTTTCCCTTGTTCAGCTTTCAGCCCAGGAATAAATCATGGTTCCTGCAATTTTCCAGCAGTGCTCTTGTAGTTTTAGCCTGCATAGAACTGCATCACAGGACACAAATCTTCTGGTCTGGGAAGTAAAAAAAAACCCAAAGGCTTCTCATGAGGTCTCTGTTGTCAGCAGAAAAAAATATTAGCAACGATACTCAGCTGTAGCTGGCTTGATGCAGACTTTTTTGCATCCTTAGTTTATTTCTACCTTCATTTTCAAAGCACCTTCATTTTGTGTGTTTTCCACCTTAGCGATGCCTGTGACTATTCCCAGGGATAGGAGCATTACTGTGAATAGGGAGCATACTTGATCTCTTTTTATATTGGCTGAGTTTCCCCCCGTCTTCAAAAACAGTGCAATTCTTGGTCAAGGTGTGGAATATCGCACATAGCCCCTGGACTTCATTAGTTCTATCAGTCATTACAGCAGCATTTGATACAGTGCTTCTTACTGTTGGGTTATAAATAACGGAAAGTATGTTGAATACATTACTGACTTTGCAATGACAAAAAAGAGCAATAACAGAAGGTCCCATGCCAAGGCTCTCAGATCAGCAGAGACCTTGAACACACATTTAACTTAAGCCATGCAAGTGGATCCACTGTTTTCACTGGGAATCTTCCTTTGCACCCCTTGAAACAGAGCATTTTTGTACATTTTTAAAAGGGTTAAATATAGAGAAAATCCCAACTTCATGTCCATTGCATTCACTAAGCATTAGCATTTCAAAGGAGAAGGACTGACTTCATAGTAGTATTTCCCATACTAATGATGTAAGCTGTCATATTTGTCATCTGGGCTTTTTATTTCCAGCTTACTCTGAAGTTTTATTCATGCTGTGACCCTTAACCTACGTTGGAAATCCATTTGCAGCACAGTTGAAAGGAGTGGATAGTTCGTAATCTGAGGTTTGTAGGTCTTTCAGGGCTGAAACCTTAGACATACCTGGTTTCCAGGAATGCCATCAGGTCAACAGAGAAGCCAAATTAAAGGGCATTTCTGTGTGGGGGTTATACAGAGGATGCTAATTTAGGACAGATCATGCAATGCCACAGAAATAGGGCTGCTAGTTCTGGTCACCAAACACCTCCCAGAGAATAAAAGTAGCCTCTAGCCATTAAGAAGTTAACTGCTTCTGACATATACATCAAATTTAATCATGTCTTAACAGCTACTGCCATTCACTTTTTTCTTCTTCTACTAAAAATGTTGTTTCTGAACCTTAGATAGATTTACTACCATGCAAACCAAGCCTACAGTGGTCTTTTTAGGTGGATGTATGAGCTTAATGAGCTCAATTGTAAGAAAATGCTGCTCCATTACAGACACAACGCAAATGAGATACGTTTCCTAACCGTTTTGCTTCGACTTGGTTCCATTATTTCTGGTTAGTTAGATATCCTTTCCATCGCTCTGTAAAGTTTAATTATATCCCTCCATTATGTTTATTCACTTTAAATAGTT
This sequence comes from Eurystomus gularis, assembly GCA_013400335.1. Classification (NCBI taxonomy): domain Eukaryota; kingdom Metazoa; phylum Chordata; class Aves; order Coraciiformes; family Coraciidae; genus Eurystomus; species Eurystomus gularis. The sequence goes on from VZZY01020903.1 coordinate 10,391, forward strand.
CTGCCAATACTCCCCACCATCACCTTGTAACTGTGGTTTCCCCAAGTTTTACACATTAAGCTAGATTCTACTTGTACTTCACATCTACATGTACTGAGATCACAAAACTAGCTCTAAACAAGTTCAGTTGTGCCTTCAAGATTATGAGTGTCCCATACCACTTCTGATCTTCTTGTCTCCTCCTTGACCTCCAGAAGATACATATTAGGCATCTGTGTATCCTGTACTACCAGAGGACCCTGCTTTTCAGCAGCAGAGCTTTCACGAGGGTCTGCACAACTTTCAAGGAGTATTATCCCCTGTGTAATTCATTCTTTTCACAAATATGCTTTACCAAATTCCTATTTCATTCTGAACAAATACCTTCAAAAACAGTGCAACAAGCAGTGTTCAAAGTAGGTTTTCTTGCAAAGACTGCGATTATTAATACCAGATTTTGCATTTTGCCAGATTTTGGCATGCAGATTGTAAACTACACATTTATAACTTCACTGAAATCAGTAGAGTAACATACCACTTACTCCTATAGTTATTTTGACCCTGAATTTTGAGTGTTAAACAAAAAAAATGAACCTACAATAAGATAACAAAAAAAAATGCAGAAGGCAGGTGGAAATGCTTAAGTGTCTCCCTTAAAACAAACGAAAAAGGAAAGGAGGCATTTGCAAAGATCTTAATTGAAAGCGCATGTTTGTGGACTACAATCTAACGAAATATTGCCAAGAGATGACCCACTAATGACAACAAGATGAGAACAAGGCCATTGACTTCGGAGCGAGCAAGATGAGGCTTTTTAGATAATCATATACCAGTCTACTGAGCCAGGGCCAGACTCTGCAGGTAATCAAATACCTCCTACAAGCTGCTGTTCTGATGAGCACAAGTACATCACATCAACTTCTCCACAATACACATGCTTTACACTTCTCAGAATAGCATCTGCTTCTTTTATATATGTGTGCATGTCTCACAAGTGTTTGGGTAAGGAATCCTTGGACAATAGTATTTTGGAAGAGCTTTTGTTGGCTACATTTATTTCCCAAACATGTGCAGGTGTGAGAGGCAGAAAGGTTTGGCTTTTAAAGCCAAAACATTCCTCATTTGCACACCTGCACATCTGGCTAAAGATCAGAACACTGAGAGCTTGTAAGTGGCACCGCAGTATGATTAATAGTAACGCCTAACATTTACTACGCCTGTGCACACTAATCAAAAATAATGTGTGGCACTATCCAACTGGCTAAAACCAGAGCAAATTACATCAAATTCTTATCCCTTTTGAAGTCAATAGAGTTAATTGTTCCCAACACTGCACATGTTGAGAAGCTTAGGCTTGGGTATTGACCAAGTAGGGCTGTAGCAGTGGCCAGTACAGAAAAGGCATTCATCTGACATGTTGTCTGAATAGCCTCCCTTCCAAATCCTCAAGGAACCACATTGGATGAGATACTTAACAGTCTTCTCCTCAATCAAAGTCTCAACATAGCATCTGCTGTTTTACCGTATTCAACAGCAGCCAGATCATCAATACACACCCAATCGACAAAACCCCCGCAGGATTCCCCTGGGATACACATGTGATACACTGCTTCGCTTGGGATACTCTGTCAAGTGGCTGGACTGCGGTGCTAAGCCGCCTTGTTGGAGCACTTTTTATTGCTAAGGAAACCTGAACACTTGTCTAGTTCTAGAAAAGCATGGCAAACAGCTTTCTCAGTGATTGTTCCACATGAAAACTGCAGTTGTGTCTCTGCTATTTTTATTACGTTTTTCTCAGCTAACTATCAGTAAGGACTCCATTGTCAGAACACTTCAGACTGAGCACGTGCAAACTAGAATTCACCAGGTACGGATGTTTCCCCCCCTAGGTTGTATTGCCATGGATTTCTTTAAGATGTGTTTTCCTTTTCAAGCCAGGATTTACTTCCAGGCTTAATAAGGAGGATCCATATATCTGTGATTTGTGTACCATTGTGTCAGTGACCTGGATTCCCTGTCTACAGAGGTCAGTGGGTCACTCCAGATTAGAGCTGAAGAGTACCACACAGCCACTAGGGATGCCTGTGGGAGCAGAGAAGTGAAGCCTGAGAGTCAAGCTAAGATGTCACCAAGATCTCATTCTTGTCAGCTAAGGATGTGGCTAAAAGTAAAGCGTTCAAAGCACAGAAAGAAATATTAAGGTGAGGTATCAGGAAAAGTTCCCAAAGGTGAATTGCCAACACATGGAAGAGAATGCCTCTGGTGACTGCAGATCTGCATGCAGATTTTTAAGAAGCAGTAGAACAAGGCTTTGTAAGAACAGCTGAGGTACAGCTGATACTGGTTTGGAGCCAAGAGGTTCACCAGATGACCATTACCAGCCATATTTTGTACGTGTATAGGCCTTATTTTATATCAAAACATCACAAATGGGAATTTAGCCCTCAGCTGCATGGATGCCACACAAAAGCACTCGGTAACACCTTTGGCTCAGCACTTCCTTGACACCTTTTCAACCACTTGCTCCTTTTACCCCTGCCAAGCCACAGTCCTTCATGTACACATTAGTTTCCTGTTGCATACAGTTTTTCAATCCTCTGTACGCTTCAGGCTTACATTATCATTTAGTTTTCCAGTCACTCTGCTCGCCAGCTTCTTTACCCTCCATTACCTTGTCTGATAGAATTTAGATTGCTGTTTCAGTATCTACTTCACCAGACCATTTAAGTCATATTAAGCACTCTTGTATTATTTCTATAGCAACTTTCATTTATTATTCTCAAAAACTCTTACATGTTGTACATAAGGGTCTGTGAGTATGAAGAGAAAAGTGTATCTTAGGTAGAGGTTTGTTAGTAGTGGACTATTTTGTAGCTTTTTTTAAGCAGACAATTCATCTACCAGTAATAACTTATGCACTTCCTGTGCATAAAACCATGAACACAGCACTGTGATAGGGAGTGCTTTGTTATTAACCTTATGGTGTATTTTGTGTTTTTATTTAGTATTTTTATTGCTGTAGCTGCAGCGACTTATTTTTATTTTAAAGTCTTCACTTGAACATGGGTCTGAGGCACATGAAAATATTGTCTGTTTTAACACTCTTACCTTAGTGCTCAGGGGTATCTGAATCAAAGGTTTGATTCTGCCTGTTATAAACACAAGGACTATTCCTTCCACACCACATTTCAGTACGACAGGTCTCCAGGTTAGACTCGGACCTATGTCTACTGGTAGAGCTACTGGGACTACCTTTAGTTTTGACAGTTTCCTGCTGTGCTCCACTTCCCTTGTCATAGCCCCCCACTACCTCTAACTTAAATAGTAAGCTCTTATGAACTAAGATTACCTTTTCTGTCAAGGGTGTATGCTGCTTGACAAAACGGGCTACAGATCTCCAGTCTCCCATCACGTTAAATGTTTCACCATTGCATTCTAAATAAGATGAAAAGTGGAAAAATAATATAAGCAAAGTACTGTACAAGTGGAAGACCCTGAGAGGGGAGCAGGTGGTGAATGAAGAGCAAGGTACTCTGCTTGTGAAAGCAGCAGGAGCAGCCAGATAAACCAAGCAAGAAAGAAGAAGAGACTACTGGCTTGTACAAGCTGGGAAGCACCTTTGTGCATACTTTCGATGGGGAGCAGGAATCACACCAAGCAAGCAGTGAGCAGTAGATGTTTGTGAGGCTCAGAAGTGAAAGGGCTAATGGAGGTACTGGCCAAAGAAGTATCTGCTCCAGAGCCAGCCATATCCAGTGAGGAGAATCTGGCCATTTGGGAGCTCTGAAACTCTTTAAGACCAGGAAAGGATGTATTAGAAGAGGTCAAAGGAGTAAGGTCTGGTCCTCATGGATGAAATGCACAGCTGATGGGGACATAAATACCCTGTGAAGACCTTGTAAATGGCATGACAATGTACTCACACATTTTTAGAAAAGAAATTGAGAACAGATGCAAAGACAGAATTCACTATGGTACATACATATACGGTGTGCCCACACTTTAAATATCATGTGGAGTGCTGATCTTCCCTTCTCAGAAAGGATGTAACAGGAGCAGAAGGAAATGTGCAACATTGATGACTGGAAGTATGAGCAATGTCTGTATGAGAAGAGGCTAGTCAGATCTTGGGCTTGGATGAAAGACGGCTGAAAAGATGTACAATACATTTCTGTGAAATAATTTGTAGGAAGATGCTTGTGAATTCAGCATGCAGCACGTCTGAAACATACAAAATGAAGCAACATAAATAAATTCCACATGAGATGTTGTGGGAGCCAGAAGTATAAGGAGAAGAGAGAGAAGTAATGGTGCATCAAGGCTCTTGAGCATCATGGTACAGATGAAACATCCAGGTCTGAAAGTCCCTAAGTTACTATTTACAGAAAGGTTGGATGGCACCAGGGAAATATTATTCAGTATTTTCCTTGTTTCTTTTATTTTTTCCCAAAATATCTGTTACTGGATATTGAGAGATAGTGCTCTATTTGTATGTCTTTGCTTTGTTTGTTACCGCTTTTTTAACTTTCCACATGCAAAGTAACTATACAAGGAGAGAGCAGCAGCAAGCACACTTTTCTATCTCTATGAAGCTACACTCAGATGTGAAGTAATAGCAAAATAACAACACAGGCAGGTGAAAATCAATTATTTACACATAATTTTCCACTGCTGTCAGATGGCATTATCAAACTAGCCTGAACTACCAGAGTTATGTCCTAGCCCCATTAATTTCATGAAACAGTACTCACTTCTGCAAGACATTAAGTCAGCCACATGAACATCTGTTTCCTGAGAAACTTGGTGCAAAAGCACCAAGCTTAATTAAAGTCTCCCTCTTACTGAGTATGTTACTTCAGTGTGGGAAATGGTGCAGGATTACAGAGTTGCAAGAATTCATCATCTAGTCCCAGAGGGATTTAGGGAAATGTCTCAGAAATGGTGAGGGTGGACTTGAGTATGTGTTCTGGACAAGTAGGATTAAAGACATAATGGCAGAAACAGAACTGCAGAAAGGAAATCTCTATCCGTTGGATTACTATTAGTTACTGGACATCTTCAGCAACAACTTTAGTTAAAAGATATTGAACTCTTCCTAGTGCATAATGATGGTAAACTTCTAGTAGTGCTCACCAGGGAAAAGGACCTGCAAACTATTAACTTTCTGAACAATGAGTTGTAGCCCAAGCAGAGTGACAACTTCAGTTTTGGGTTTTGTTGCCTACCAATCTTCTCTATATTGCCTACTGTTCTAAAACACCATGTGGCCCCTACCTGCTCTTTTACTTTGTAATAAGGTGCAAAGTTTGTTCCAGACTGATTTGAGCAAAGTCCCATCATCAGCTGATAATAACAGAAATTATGGTCTCTACCATTTAATTAATACCCACCTCAATAGAAGTAAGGTGTAGTTGCTATGTGTTAAAAATCCTAGATCTAAAACATGAAAAACACATATAATTAACTTCACAGAAAGCAAGCACATTCTACTAAAATCAAGTGCCCTCTCATTAAAGTGGTGGTGAATGTTCTGTTACTCATGATCTGCAAATGACTTCATTTAACTGATCCTCATTACTAAAGCTTTTATTATCCTAACTTACAATCCCAATATAGAAAAAGTGTTGGAAGCTTTGATTTTAGTCTAGTTAATGACTACTCCTCATTAAATGTTCTGCAAAGTATATGCCTCTGTCTTTGAATTACATCTTCTGTCTATGAAGTTCTGATTTTTTCCCCTTCATTCACATGGAGATTCTGAGCATACCTGTCGAAAACTGAACACTGAGTTATGGAGGGCAGTCCATTTCAATAATGAGACAAACCACACAGTGTTTCAACAAGGAGACAGAAAGAAGCTGAGAAAACTGAGTTACATAAATTACAGTCCTAATGATCTAGAGCCTAGTCTGGTTGTTCAGCAGAAATGGAAAGAGAATTCCAAAAGCCACAAAGAATAGCTGTCAAATTTCAGTCAGACAAATTATAAAGCTGTAAAAATTAAGAACACAGGATCAATATGGTTCCATCTCCTGGAAGAAGCCAATCAAAATAAACCACCATTTAGTGAGTCCCCCTGTTTTATAACATGTATTTCTATAATTACTAGCAATAAGAAAACCCAATACCCAAGATGGATTGACACTGGTGCCTGAACATTTTGGAATCACAGGTATTCCAACACTAACAGGTTACACCTCCTTCACCAGCCAACCTGTTCTCACAAAACATTCAGGAATGTAACACTTCTGATGCCGCTACTCTCCTTCAAATTCAGGCGATTTAAACATTCCTGTTGGCTGTGTCCTTTCCACAGGAAAGCAGGCTGTTATTAGTTATTGTCACTAAACAACTCTGACAAATCTCTCAGTGTTGTTCTGAGGACAGAGGAAGCTTAAACCACAAGTGGTACACCCATCTGCAAAAACATCATTGTCCAGATAAATAGAATAGATGTAGCTGCATTAAAAAAAAAAAAAAAAAAGGCGAGGGGCAGGGGAGGAATATTCCTACTAGCTCAGCATCTCACCGTATAGGAAGGAGCTTCTGGTTATTGTGGGACTGGTTGTGGAGGAAAGTCAATGTATGGTACCTGACTCCTTTCTCTCTCCCTGCACTTCACAAAGGTGGCTATGGGGAAAGCAGTGGACCGAGAGGAGCCCATGGTATTAGTCAGATGACACAGAAGCAGTCATCCAGCAACATCCTTTCTTTCACATTATGGTTGCATCTGGTACTGGCATTCTTCTCAGGTCTATTTATACCATTCTCTTGTCTTTTCAAATCTCTGAATAAAAGCAAATCCTTTCCAGCAGTTTGAAAATCAAAGAGACAATTCTCATCACAATAGTACCTACTGAAATCTGAGATTTCAGGTTTTTTCATTTCAGATTTTGAAATTTTTTTGTCAGTCAGAGACTTAAATGATATTTCTGCTCTCCCCAAAGTGATGTCCTGAGTGATTTCACTCCTTGGAACAAGTCAGAAAGCTGTGTTATATCATTCCTGTAATGACCTAAAAAACTTGGCCTAAGGATGTGTTCGTGAGTGTGGCCATGGCCAAAGGATGCAGCAGTAATAAGACATGCTGATTAGGAGCCACCTATGCCTGACAATTGTAGCTTCATTAGCTGCAATTAGCATGAATACACAACAAGCTGAAATCCACCCAAGAGTGCAGGATGAGAAAAATTTTACAGTAGAAATTTTACATTAGGACCACGATCACCATTCAAGAAAGTCAACATCATTTATGCCTGAATATGAGCCAGCCTGATTCTGTATGCAAGGCACACACATAGGAAGAACTCTATACCTTTATGTCTGAGCCCACAAAAACTGATGCAGTGATGCTTGACAGAGCCTGAACCACTGGCAAGACATCTGTGCTTATTAAAAGTAGGGAAATATGAAATTCATATTAATTTTTTGTTTGATCATAATTTGAATTTCATATTAGTTATGTTTGTTCAGATTTATAAGCATCTGTCATCCGAAACCACCAATCAATATTTTATTCATCATGTAACATTTAAATCCACTGAGAAACAACCTGAAGTAACAGCACAGAATTGAAAAGTATTAAAATTAAAAATAGAGCTCAGCTTTTGCTGTCCAACTTAGTGGTCTTCTGAGGGCTTTTGTTGTTGTTCCTCCAACAAGATATGCAAAGGTAAACTGCTTTTGTTGGATCAATGTCCTTATGGTGGTCAGTTTATTTTTATCTACTTACAGTTAAAAATACAGAGAAAGTTTTACTAGGAGGGAGAAAGAAGAAACTGAAAAAGCAAAACACCATCTGTAGTCTGAGACTGCCTAACCACCACATCACTGAACAAGACGCTGCAATGGATGTGATCTCCTGCAGAGTAGGGTTGCATTTCAATAGATGGAAAAACATTTTGATTCAGCTTTAACTGCTGAGTAAGTATTTTACCACTGAGGAATTACAGAAACATAATCATCGGTCTCCTTCCACGGAATCTTTCTTCTATTTCCCATCTTGCCACAGAAATGTCTATCTTTGAATACAGAGACTGTCTGAAGAATAAAGAAAGTTATGCTGCTGCCTTTGAATTACTGATAATTGGTAGCTATGCTGATAGTCACAGATTTTAATGATAATTTGAATTACCTAGCAGAAAACTTTAAATAATCATTACTTCTGTTCTGCAGTTGTATTCTTTACTTAATTTTCATTGGTGGCATGCATCGTTATTTTCTCTTTGGTGACAAAAAATTAAATTTAAGACCTTATTTAAGTAATACACAATTATTTTGACTCTTCAGGCTCTAAGTCAGACTCTTGTGAATAAAATCTGTCTTGTTTATTAAATGTCTGCTCTGTGTAACTTCTGTCAAGCTGAATTAAGATTAAAAACTCTAAAAATTTACCCCCAATGCATAACACAGCATTTGAAGCTATTTTATAGATAAGTAAAAATCCTTAGTCTGCTGTATTCCTGAAGAAAAAAAGCTTCTCAACTCACATTTTCTTTTCAAATTTTTCTAATTGATAAAGAAGGCTTTACTCATCTAAAATTAGCGAACTAATCTGATTGTCTCTTATGGCTCTTGTCTCCAAGTGTTTAATTGGTAGATCTGATCCACCGAGCTTATCAACAGTTTGGGAGAGAAAATCAAGTTTCTGCTTTTTCAGCACAGGGCAGTTTCTCGTCTGGAGTTATATAATTATTGAACTAAACTATCTGAAAAGGCCAATATATGGGAGCATTTTTTTGTGCTGAAAAAACCGATCCTGTATTATAGCCTCAGTAACCTAGGGTTTCAAACACTTCTTCAGTGACTTCAAACTGGCTCAGTTCAACTATTGAAAATACTGACAACAATATATTGTCAATATATATACTGACAACTTCTGATGCTCAAAAATAACTGAAATTATTTTTCACTAAAGTCAGGGCTTAGTATATACCCATATCTTAAAGGCATTTTTTTAAATTGTATTTTCAAAAGAAAATATGTTTAATTTCCATTTAAAAATAATTTAAAAAATAATTTTAATATTATTACAAGCAAGTTGGATAAATAACTCATCAGAATTGTTTGTTCATTATCACACAGGCCAAGAAGGAGGAAGAAAACAAGCTAAGTCTTAATTATGGCTAGTCACTTAAAACAGACACATAGTTCATGTACTAACCTTAAGGCTGGTACTGTCCTCATGGTTTGCCTTCATTAGAATGAAGCTGAAATTAAGGGTAAAGTATTAATGGAGACAGAAAACACTGTAGTTTTCAAATGTAACAGCAGATCAAGATAAACCCTTGGCTTGATTTCTGAAACAAACCCAGCCTGCACTTGTCCTTGCTTTCGTGGGGAGAAGGTGGGATCCTTAGGGCTGCTGTGCAGACCTATGCTTACCTAAAATGAAAACACTAAATCTGACACAGAGGACTGTTGATACTAGCAGAGAGCAGGTAAAAGAAATATCCCTCGATATTGACAGTTTTTTGCTGGAGTCACTTCTGCTTCCCTGGAGCAGCACTGGAGGCTGAGTTCTCCTCCATGACCCCTGCATGATGATCCCAGGACCCGAGGCACAAGTATCCAAGTGGATGGCAGCCTCAGAGGTGTGGTCCCACCTGAAAAGCTGTTCATATCTCCTTAGCAGAGGTACAGCCACTGTGTTTTCCTGGAAGTGTAGCTATTGTTATCAAGAGAACCTTCATCTTCCAGCACTTTGTACACGACTGACTGCGAGCCCTCTTGCACCTAGAAGCTATCATGAGGTTAACAAGTTCTTCTGCCATTGTATTATTCTGCCACTGGAGAAGTTTTCGGTTTCCTCACAGTACAAGATAATAAACACGATTATATTCCTGGGGCCTCTGCACATATCTTGTTGGATCTTCTGGGAGGCTGAAGCAGCACGACATCTTCACCTAGAAAGACAGCAGGGAGTGGGCCAAAATAATAACCAGATGGGAAAAAAAAAAGAGATAGGCTGTAAAAGAGACCAAGGTTCTGTTCAGAACTAGGTTCAGCAGACAGACTGCAACACCAAATAGTGCTTATAAAGAAAGAAAAGAATATTGAGGTAGGAGTCGTCTCAGAAAAAAAAAAAAAAGAGCCAATTTCAAGGTGGTCAACAGCAGCAAACACCACGGCATACTTGCCATATGGGACTTTATATAGCACTAGAAGTATTTTATGGGTGCTGCACAAGCTCCCAAATGTCTAAAAGCCTTTTCTTGGTGTGCATTTGATTTATACTGGAGAACTTCATGGTGCTGTGGGCAATTCATGGTTTCAGTCCTCATTATTAGGGAGTGGGACATATTTGGTACATATCCACAGTGGATCTTCTGGTTCAGTATCCTCTGAAAACAACCTAGCTCATCCAAACTGCAACTGCTCTATTATGCAAAGAAATGTGCAGTAAGTGCTGTTGACTGGGAGATCTGCTTCAAAAATACTCTCCTGCTTCAAAGTGGGCTAACAGTGATTCTGCTGAATGACACTTCACTGAGCTTGGATCTTCCTTCCACCCATACTGGCATGTTGGTCCTGCCACATGGTAGGATGTCATGGCACAAAAGGAAGAGGAGGAACACTGCTTCACGCACAACATCACACAGAAGCTTGACTCTCAATTTCATATGCTATAAGATGGGAGCCCTTCACATGAGGGTTGCATGTGCCTCTTTTGGGACATTCAGGCATTTCCTGAACCGAACTTTCAGAAGCCATTCAAAATATCTGTGTGTGTGTAACTAAACACATTTGCACAATTCCACAGTAGTGTGCAGATATTAATCTAAAGAAAATCCTCTTACGTGCAGGCAGATGGGGAACACAGGGAAGCAATAAGACAATACTGATCTGTACAATAAGCAGCACGCTGCAGAATGGAAATCAAAGACACAAAATCTGGTCTACTCTTATAATAAGGTTCCATTTATAAATATTTTATAAAGGTTACATGACTATAACATGCTATGAAGATGGTATAGTTATAAGATTTACATATTACAGCTGACAGTATCATTAGAAGGTTTAATGCATAAAGGCAATGATCATACGCAATCTATCGGACTGTAATTGCCAATTTGCCTCTTACTCAGATATCTATTAAGTTTTTTATTAACCCTCTGTATGATCCTCACTATAAATTATGATCATAATAAGGATTTCTGGTTTTCTGGGTCTTATCAACTTGACAACTTCCTTAAAAAAGAAAACAAAACATTTCAGTGAGTGCTTGTAAGTGTAGGTGTTACCAGCATGCTGCATTAGGCCATTGGAAGAAAAGCCACGTTCATTGCAGTTCCCAATAGTTCAGCTCTTTGCCACTTGGGAGGACAACACTTCTTACAGAAGTATGTTTCAAAGCAATTTAAAATTAGTTCCTCCTTTCTGCTGTTATAGTTTACTGGCACACTCTCCTTTCTCTTTTCCTTTCTCTATGTTCCCCTTGGGATAGATGGAGTGACAGTGAATAAAATGATACAATTAAATTAAATGCAGCAAGCTTTGGCAGGCACAATTCCTGATCCTGCAAGATGCCAGGTACTCTCAAGTCAAGATCAGGTACCTAGAGCTCTACTATAAACCAAACAAGCATAAAAGACTACGTACAAAACTCATTAATATGGAACAGGCACCCAAGAAGGGCATCTCTTTCCTTACCTACAGGACTACTCCCGAATCACTTAAATGGTCAATTACCCAGGACATCACTGCAATATCTTTTTCTATTTTTGACTCCTGTAGTCCTGTGAAAATCAATGATTATACTGTTGGTGCATATTGGCTTTCATGTACTTTGACGCTCCCATTTCCCAAAACTGCTGAAGCCAGTAATTGATACTACAGTATGTTCTTTATAGGATGCTTAATAACAAAATATGGTTTTAATGAGCCCAGTCATAGCCCTTTGTTTTATTTATTTTTTCATAAAGTCAAGTAATGATAAGGGAGCGACTGAGGATAACTTCATGGGCCACACTGCCTGTTTTTCCTGGCATTGCCAAAAAATAGCTTTCCATTTTCCTGACACCATTCACTTATGGATTTCAAAGCACTTGACAAACACCAGTAACACCACCCATTAGTTAATCAAACAATTAAAGGGAGACACGGGAATCACAAGCAAACACTTGGAGAGACACAGCAGCTGATGAACAGCTTATAACAGTATTCACATCAAACCGCATAGGGAAGTTAAGTGGGTTGCACTATTTTAGACTCAATCTAAAAGTCCCTAAACCCATCAAAAATCTTGAGTCTTGTGACAAGTTCCACTGAAATTAACCAGACCACTTGTAAAAAACACAAGGAGTCCTTGTAGAGTGTGAATATGTCGAGTACATTAAGGTTTGTATCTGTTCCCAAATCAAACTTTCATCAACACAAATTCCAATTAACTGGAAGGACAGGCAGGTAAAGGTGCCAGAATCATAAGCTTAAGGAAAAATTTTACTTAGCCTTTTCTATGCTACAAGTCAATGCATTAGCCCCATATGCTTTTAAGAAAATTTAAAAATCCTTAAAGCTACAGAAACTTTAAAGGCTTCTTTAAAAATCATCATACCAAAGAAAACGTGTTCAGGGATCAGATTTCCCCATAGCACAGTTAAACAGACCTGTGACTCCAGCATGCACTTTGAGATCAGCACAGTTCCGCTGATGGTTCTGGCTCTCTTTATCACTTCAGCTCCCTCTCTTTATCACATAAAAATACACTACTCACAGAAGTCCAACTAAATCTTACCAAAGTACGTGCACAGGTATTTTTCAGCCAACATAACAAGAAGCTAGGTTATCACAAACGCATTACAACGAAAAAGGGGAAAATGATAGCTTATGCTGTATAATAGTCGCTCTTTACTTAGCTATTTCCCAGGCATCACCGTGTGCACCAGTTATCATTGTCTACAACAGAATGAATCAACCAAAAACATCCTTAATCAATAGGAATGTTGTCTTTGATAAAGACATCAGGTTACTCCTGGCCATCTATTAATCTATTTTCCGTGCAGGATTAAGCTGTAGAGCAGTTTTCCCAGGATTATCACAGGTCAGGAATTTTCTGTCAGAAAATTTGGTACTTGAAGAGACCTCTTCTCAACTATGTATTTCGTCAAGGTACTCAAATTACAGCCTATATTTCAGAAGGATTTAAACTCCTTCTCTGAAGCTACACTATAACACTGAGCACCATAAAATCAGTGATTGTTACTACAGATAGCAATGTCGCTACAACATAAAGGCAGAAGTTGCATTATGCCCTATCATTGTTGCTATTTTCCCCTGCTTCCATGCACTTCGATCAGTTTCCAAACAACACAACTAAGAGCAGCAGCATTTTCACCAGAAACATGCTATGGGGTAAATTCTAAATTTTGGGTTGAGACTTACAAAATCATGTCATTAATTTTCACACAACAGTCCATTAAAAGATCACCAAATCTGTATACTGAGTCTTTGTTGTACCTGAGAGGGCTTATGAACCTTCTTCAGCAGACAGGTACCATAAGACACCAAAATCCAGAGACTTGCTCGCGACCACAAAGGCAATGAAGCTCAAAGAACCCACATCTCCTGCCATCAAGTCCTGTGATTTATGTGCAAGACCAGCACTACCTTTCTAGTTGCATACGATCACAAATTACTCATAGACCACATCCTGGAACATCATGAGGAACAATAAGAGAAGCAGGGGCAGTAATGAACTAAATTCAAAGCTTTATGAGTCACCTGTCAAATGTTCTCAGTAGCTCTCTCTAGCAGAGCAAAACTGAGCAAAAAATGAGTTAATATAAAACTAAGACTAGTATTTATTTTATAAATACTATCTCCAGAGTAATTTAATTCACAGATTTACACCCTCCATAGGTACTAATGCTTTTTTTCTTTTTTGTTTTGAAAGAAAAGAGTGAACACTGACAAATAATTACTAGGAACAAAGAGCTTTAAAAAGTTTCAGCCCCATCCTGAGCTGTCTTAGATGTAGCCTTTCGGTTTGGGAAAGGTAAGGAAATCAGTAAACACAGTTCACTTACCCAATGGCCAGAAATTAGCTTGGCAGACATTGCGTGCGGGAACAACCAGGAGCTATTCAGTTCTTTAACACTGCAGAAGCACCACATCATGTCCCAGTCATACCCCCCGTTACATGGCCTAGAAGGAAGGAATAACACAGTGCTCTGCCACAAGTGAGTTAATCCGCCTCTGGCCATGGAGTGGGCTTCCTGATTGCTCTTCTATTGCCTCACGGGTGGCAACACAACTAGAATTATTCACTGGGTCTCTGAATTCTTTATTTCAACAGCTGTTCTGGATGCATTTCTAAGAAGCTGCAGGGAACACATGCACACGGCATGATCAGATATTTCCCTCCATTTTGGAAAAAGAAAGGAAGCTGCAATACTTTGCCAGAAACAATTCTAGTGGCAGCAAAGCTGGCTCCAAGAGAATCTCAAGAGCCTATGGCAGCAGTCAACAGCAGTTATTTTTCTTAATTCTGGCTCATGAATTCTGTGAGCACTTAATATCAACATTAATTGGAAGTCAAAGGTTCATAGCACCCTCCAGGAATTAACACTACAGAATCAACAGGAAGTCTTCCAAGTCACACCAGGATTTCCACCTCAGATAAAGCCCTGTGGGTTTATTTTATTTTGGAAGGAAGGAAGAGACGGGAGCCAAAGGGCAAGCAGAGTCTTATGAGCTAATACAGATTCTTCTTCTGTCTTGCCCCATTAACTGTAACAAGACTCTTCAGCCTCTGTCCTCCAGATTACTCCAATTCAATCCCAGTCTTCAGTACCATTTCCACGTAATAATATGAATCTAAGTCACTCACTGGGAGCAGTACAGCATTGAGGACTTTCATTTTCTCTTGTGTTATGCAACAATGTATCCTGAGAGAAATTCCAGCTATAACACTCTGCATTTTTACAACATTATTTACCATAGGTGGTGTTTTACAAAGTAACACTTACCCAATAGGAGGTCCTGGTATGCTGTATGCCAAACTAGTAAAAATTCACTTTCTGATCCAAAAATGTTGCAGGCTAAATGGGGAAGGAAGGGGAGGGGAAAACAAACCAGTGATTTGTACATTGTCGAGGCAGCAGCATGGTCAGGTCCAGAAGCCAGCTCAGTCTTGTGTCCTGCACACTGGATCGTGCTGCTATTCAAGCACCACCTGAGCTCTGTGATGCTTCTAAGGATCAATACACCCATGGAAATCAGGAGGAGAGATGCCTCAAGGACTAACCTAAGATCTAAAAAATCTTCTAAGAGAGCACAAAAAATAACTTCCAAATCTCACGCTTCTTTCCCATCTCCTTGCTACATCTCTCCTACAATTCAGAAGGATGTCATATCTAGAGGTAAAGGCTTATTATAGAATGGGATCATTAAGAATAGTTAGGTTGGAAAAGACCTCCGAAGATAAACAAGCCTAAGCTTCTCCTCAAAACATGGTGAGTTCCAAAGTGAAATTGTAACAGGTTACAATATCTGCAAGGATGGAGACTCCACAACCTCTCTGGGCAACCTGTTCCAGTACTGAAGTACCCTCCCTATGAAAATTACCTTATACTTAAGGAATTTTCCTAACACTTTTGAATTTTCCAGGTAGTGACTTGTATCCATTGCATCTTGTCCGTTTGCCGTGCAGTTCTGGTTCCATTCTCTCCAAATCCCTCCTCGAGGTAGTAGAAGTCTACAGTTAGATCCTCTCTTAGCTTTAACTTGTCCAGGGTAAACAAGCAAAGCACTCTCAAATTTCCTTGCACTGCCTTCACTTTCCTTAATTTTCCTGTGCTGCAGCTCCCTACCCATCTTACTCACTCCCTTTTGGATTTGCTCCAGTTTATTCATCTCTCTATTGCATAGGAGGTCAAAACTCAAAACACTTCTCCACATGGGGTCTTGTAAGTAATAAGTAGAGGGGAACAACCACTTGACCTGCTGGCTACAGTCTTGATGAGGCAGCCCAGAACGCAATTGGCTTTCATTGCTCTGAGGGTGTTCCTGCTTGCCCACCAGGACCCCCCAGGTCTTTCTGCAGAGCTGCTTTCTAGCCAGTTGGACCCCAGCCTGTACTAATCTGTTCTGTTTTGGCAGAACTGTGCGTTTGCATTGTGAACATTATGAGGCTTCTACCAGTGCATTCCTCCCACTTGTTGAGGTCTTTCTGTATGGAAGCTCTGCTCCAATCTAGCATATCAACTGCTCCCCTCCCACACACACAATCTGGCATCATTCATGAACTTGCTGAGGGTACACGTTGCCCCTTCATGCTGATGAAGATGCTCAACAGTATCAGCCCCAGTACTGATCACTGAGGAAGACCACTTAGAGTTGCCTGTCAGTTTTATTCCAAACCATTCATTACTCCTCTTTGAGCCAACAGTCCAATTTTTCATCAACTACCTGATTCATGTCTCACCAGTTTAGCTACAAAGATGGTATGGGAGACCATGTCAGAAATCATGTCAAGGTAAACAACATCCACAGCTATCCCTTCAACCACAGAGCAGTCATTTCATTCGAGAAGGTAATGAATTGGTCAGGCATCATTTGTCCTGGTAAATTTGTGCTGTTCTTAATTATCTTCTCACTCTTCAAATGTCTGGGAAGTAGCTTCCAACATGAATAGCTCCATAATCTCTCCAGGGACTGAGGCGATGCTACCAAGCCTGTGGTTCACATAGTCCTCTTTCTTGCATTTTTGTAAAGAAAATTTTAAAGAAACTTGTGTAAGACTGGATGGGAGGTAATACAGGAGTAGTGAGAATTAAAAAGAGCACAGTGGAATATGAAACCACAAAATCCTTACAATGTTTCCTGTGCCTGATTCAGTAGCCGAAAGAGGAAGAATTCCGAGTATCTTGAGCTGGCACCTGCTGTGCCAATTTTCCACAGGCAATGCTATTTACAGCCATAGCACCCAGCTTTCCAAACAGAGTTATTAACTGCCAGATCTTTTCCATGGTGTCAACAGGAGAACACTACAATCAAGGATGGATCTGGCCAGAACAAAAACAAGATAAAATATTTCTGCTTCTTCAGCTCCTGTTGTAGACTTAAAGATGGTTATCTAAAATCACGTTCACAAAAAAGTCAGGAAAGATACTTAAAATTGTAGAAAGGAAACAAGATGCCAGATTCTGTTCTCAGAGGATGACTTTCTTTTTCTTTGAGAAATTCAGCTCATATTAATCAGTAGAATGCCTCCTCCTGCTTTCCGCATGCATTTAGATTGAGCCGTTAATTGCACTGAGCACAAGACTAGCATGAAAGAAGAGTAGAGACCAGCACATATGCAATCTGATGTTGTTTGTTCTGACAGAACTAGAAAAACAACTTTCCTCTAGAAAACAACTTAGAATTCAAAGTTAACAACTATCTGACAATCAAAACCATTTGTGTTACTTTGAGTACACTTAAGCAGAGAGAGGAAAAACTGGAAAACATTACAGTATTCAGCTCAATAAATTAAAGATGTTTATCTTAGCATAAATACCATTTCAGTGAAGTATCTCCTGGAAAATTGTACCCTTCTTTAGACCTGTCCTACACGTAGGAACTGCAAGTGTGTCTGCCTCTGTACACAATATTCCTGTCTCAGGATTCATATGGCATTTGACACCTTTGGTTTCTTTGCCACAGATCTTTACTAGGCATTTGGGTCACCTTTAGTTTATGAGCCATTTTTTCTCCTAGACCGCTTGCAAAGGTATCAATACTTCCAGAATCAAAAAGTCAGAAATGGATGGCCAGGGAGTGACTGCTCCGTTCACAGGCATTAGTTTAATCTAGATCATTTCCCAAGAAGATTCAGTAACATGTACAAAATGAGTCACTATTTAGTACAGAGCATGACATTTAAAATAACATAGGTTACCCAGGAGCCAGGTCTTATTGACTTTCTGTGACATTTATTCCTTCCAATGCCTGAGTTGATTTAGATAGTGGGGCTTAGTAATTTTTGCAATGTAGTACCCTTTCTTCACCCCAAATCCCTCTGTGACTTGCACAGGCTTAACAGATGATATTTTGAAGTATTATGCATGAATATTATGACATTTTTGCATTACATCAAATCTGGCTTACACCTGTGTAGTTTGCATCGGCTTCTTTGAGTTTATAAGAGTTTATATCTTTATTTTTATGGTACAAAATTAACAAATATAAACTGGATTTTTAGCAGCTGTTTGAAACAGTTACTGCCCTAACACTGCCCTAGGCAGTGTCACTGCCCTAAAGATGCACATTGCCATCTCTTGGCTGAAGGTTATTCCCCTTGCATCAGAGGTAGGAAGCCAGAATGTGTGAGTACTCCTCATTTCTTCAGAGCAAGGTGACCTTTGGGCCACCTTAAACCCTGCCAGTCATGGCTGGAGCTACACTGGCTGATTTTGCACCATGTTGCACATTTACTAATCTGATGCTTTGCATCAAAAGTGCTAACCTCTAGCTGAAGAGTGTATCTGTCCCTTTACCGACCTGATGGATAGCAGGTCTGCCCTCATTTCATCAACATCTGTATACGCTCTAGCACCAATTCAAATACTGGTTCAATAGTGCCCTTTTAAGTTAAATAAAAATTGTCAAAGCAGGTAGACCAGTTCTTGTGCAGAAGCTAACATTTCAAAAAGCACAATGGTGATGGCATCGGGGTGGTGGGTCACTGGAACAGGTTGCCCAGGGAAGTTGTAGATGCCCCAACACTGGATGTGTTCAAGATTAGGTTGGACGGAGCTTTGAGCAACCTGGTCTAGTGGAAGATGTCCCTGCCCATGGCAGGGGAGTTGGAACAGGATGATCTTTAAGGTCCTTCTCAACCCAACCCTTTCTATGATTCTATGACTCTATGATTCTATAATTACTTGTAAATGTTACCTTAGAAACAATCAAGATGATGTCTGCTACAGAAAAGCAGACTGTGTTCATATCATGTCAATGATTAGATTTTTTACATCTTTGTTATCACATTTGTTAGCACAAATCCCTTTACCTTCTGTGGAAAGATCCCAAAGCCTCATAGTCCATAGCTCTGCATAATTTTCTGCAATTTAAAATTAGGCGAAAGTGTTCAGTGTTACTAACTCACAGCAGAAGTGTTTTCCATTTGCATTGCACTGGTATAAACAACCTGCATCACAGCCCATACTGTAAAGTTACAGAAAAATGAACATATTCCTAATGCTAGAAGTTGTTCTTCTATTCCAAAGCAAGAGTGGATTATCATTGAATGAAGGAAGTGGAAGTTCTGGTCATGATTTACATTCATGTTGCAAGGAAGCATGTATCAAGTATCACTGATTTACAGCGGCTTGTTACTATCCCTTGCCACAGGCTACTGCCCCAAAACTTTTCCTAGCAGAAGAAACAAGTAAATGCTTCTCCTTTCTACCAATGCACAGCTGGCTGTCTCATCTGACTTTGCCAGGACATGGTTTGAGAGAACCTGCACAACGCAGCGCATTGGACACTGTGCTGCCATTTACAGGAGCTGTGGTGATGACTTTAACTGCTGCAGCTTGATCCAAATGACCGTGCCTACCTAGCAACAGCATCACATTCTTCTTGTCTATGCACTGTCTGTCCTGAGAATAAACACAGAATATTGCCTACAATGTCGGCAACTTCTATAAATACTCATTTCATTAAGGAAAGATTCCTAAATTACATATGGTGTCTAAAATTTCTGTGAGGGAAAGTGCATAAAACATTTTAAACAGTGATAAAGCTATTAAAGCAATTTCACATTAGAAATCAAGTTAAGTGAAAGAAATAATAAGCTGACTAAGCCGTACCTTTCTCTGTAATGTCTGAATTGCTTTCAAGTGAACTCTTCGCGACAGCATTTGACATAATTAGGAAGTTCCACAATTTAACATCCAGAGCTTGAAAAAATATCAAAAGGTGTCTACCTATTTATTTTATATAATTGCTAGAATTTATATGGAAGTGGTAGAAGACCAGTTCAGGTCCCACTTTGGTTACTGTGAAAGTGCTGAGAGACTCTGCTGCCATTTTACAATCAAGAAGCAATTCTGCACAGAAATACTGACAGTGAGCACAATAATGCTTCTGGATTTTTTGTTGTTGTTCTGTAATATGCTAGGAGAGACTTCCATTTTTATTAAGCAGGTAGGGAATTCCGCTCACTGAGATTTTTCCCTTCCGTTTCCAAAATGGAACCCTCACAGCCTAATTCATATACAAAAATGAACATTACAGAATCACAAAATCACAGAATCATTATGGTTGGAAAGGACCTCCAGGGTCATCAAGTCCAACCTTTGTCCTAGCATCTCTCTAATCACTACACCATATCCTCAAGCGCCGCATCTATTTGTTCTTTAAACACCTTCAGGGATGGTGACTCCACCACCTCTCTGGGCAGTCTATTCCAGTGCCTAACTACCCTCTCAGTAAAGAATTTCTTCCTAATATCTAATCTAAACCTCCCCTGACGCAACTTGAGGCCATTTCCTCTTCTCTGAGAGAAGAGACCAACACCAGCCTCGCTACAACCTCCTTTTAGGTAGTTGTAGAGGGCAATAAGGTCTGTCGCTAGACTTCACAAATTGCATGCTGCTTTATAAATTTCTTTATTTAGAAACAGGATAGGAAGAAGAATTTGACAGAGAGAGTGACCTTTGCCTATATCTATAAATAATGTTTTTAGAGTTTAGGTTTTTAAGTGCATTTATTGATTTGTGGACTACAAAGAGCACAAGACTACTGGGTTGCATGTAACATTCCTCGACTGGATGATATTGCTAGAACCATTAACAAAATCAGTTAACACAAAGCTAGATCAGAACCTTGTGAAAAACTCAATGTGGGTCTGTTAGAAGTCAAGTCACTTAGCACATAATTTCTGTGTACTGACAAAAGAAGATGCAGAGGTTTAGCTGTGAAATGTTGCTTCTTATCAAATGCATTTCACAGAAATACAGTAAACTTACTGGTTTTGTGAAACATTTTAAGACAAGAAATCAACACACAGCCAAAATGAACTTTAGTTCTAGATACACAGCAAGTCAGCAGACATAAAAGGTGAGCTTTACCAACCATCTCAGCTGGGAATGCACAGAACCAACATAAAGACCTGGGCATTTGGGAGCCGCTTCAGAGGCACAGGACACTAACGGTAAAGGTTACATTTCAATAAGTTACAAATCGGCAGAATCTAAGTGGCTTTTCATGAGAGTAGCAGAAAGGAAGCCTTCTTACCTTTGACATCGCTACTGAAATGCATCAAGGAGAAAAGCATACAGTCCAGTGAACAGAGTACGGAACAGAGACGCACCCAAAACCAGCTGTCCCAAGTCCCGTTCTTGTGGATGGGTTCTAAGATTTCAGTCAACAAAGAACCCGAGAGGACTATGCTTTGTAACATCTCAGCTGAAAGAACCAGAGACACTGAACTATTTGAACTGTTCATCTGTATTTTTTAGAAAATTCACAACATGATTCAAACCAAGGAATTAACAATCTGAAAGCATCAAATCTAATGCTGCCACCACAAAGATGTGCTGTATGACATATGTGACATATCTGGAGTCTTAATAGTGTCCAACATTAAATGGAATTGAGAGTGCTTTTATTTTCACAAAACAACGCAGTTATTAAATTCTGTTTCCTTTTAATATAAAGAACTTCAGTGCTTTAAACAGAAGGGATCAGAAAGCTTTCCTTGGAAGCACGAAGCTTTCCTGGTCTCCTGTCATTCTGGTAGCAGCACTGTTCCAGCAAAGGGTGAATGGAGCTGTTAAATCAGTGTATAGATACATGTGACCTTCAGTACGGAGTGTTTTCTCCAGCAGCCATGAAGTGTCTACAGTGGTGACAAGTTATTTTCTGAGTAATCTGGTGTGTATATATATCATGAGATGATATAAGATTTCATGTAGTAATTTTACTCTGCTCAGTGGAGTTAGCATGACATATGCTGCTTTGTGATATAGAACAGAGTAAAATTGAGTTTTATAATATAAGTCCTGACAAAAATAGTAAGTGAAATACCACTAGTGCAATGAAGATGGGGCAAACAGAGCCACCATTATGGGCTTTGTAATATCTCAGACACAGTCCTTGATTTTTAGAATCAATTTCACTGGGAAATGGAATGTCTGACAAGACACAGAGGTGATTTTTAAGAGGGCCATTGGCAGGAGCGACCTCAATTTAACATATTGGCTGAAATATAGTACCTCTCATCGTGTCACTTCTTCTAAAATCACTCTTCGGTGACAGCATCAAATACGAGTCAAAGTCCCAGGGCTGGACCACAACCAACCTCACAGCCTTCTGCTCCAAAAGTGAATCCACAGCAAAAAATTAAGACTCTGACATAACACCAGGGGCTTCATAGATGAATCAAAATACATCTGGAATCACTGGTTATGCAGACAAAAACTTCCATTGAACAAACTGTCAAAAAATACAACTGCATCTTCATCTCCCAAGAAAGCAAGCAGCATCAGACTCACTTCACAGACATCTAACAGAGGCTGAAAGACATGAATTTTAGTGATATGGTATGATTCATGATATATATGATATATGATGTATGAGATATGAGGTATGTCTAGAAAGGTGAATTTAAAAGAACTTCCTGACAGGTAACTCACATTCAGCCCAGTGAAATTTGGATAACTGGGAGTTTTCAAAAATCTGCCTAAAATCACTTGTTTAGCAGAGCAAGTTAGATGTGACATCCTAAATGGAACTTCAGGAGGCCAGCCCTGTGCCCCTCCCTGCCTTGAAGCCGACCACGTCTCTTCACACTCTCTTTTTCCTATTGGATTCAGGTGAACCAATTGGTCACACTCTGATGCAAAGAGCTGACTGCAAATGGTCCAGAAATGTAAGGAAGGAGTTTAAAATTTAAACCTTGGTTCCATGTCACCTCTAGCATCAACTTCCAGCAGCTTAAGTCTGACCTCCAATTGTCTTCGCTTCACAGTCCAAATATCCTACATTTCTGTGCCCTTAGGCTGCTGTACTATCACTGGAGGACCTCCTTCCCAAGACATGTTCCTTTTCACATTTTTAATCTCATATATAATTTCTGTCACCTCCAGAGCAGGAAAACCTCCAAAGCAGTATTAAAATCTCAGCTACCAGCTTCTCATATTTTAAATCAATATTTACAATGTTAATAAAACATTTATATTTACCATGACAACCTGTATCATAGATATGCTACCGATGAGAGTAAGAGAATCCATTAAAAATAAAAATAAGCAGGCACAGAAATGAACCATACACATTTCTGGACACACAATACTTCCAAGAGAGTATACAAAAAAAGTAATCAGCTCTATTAAAAATCCAGATTTTCGCATCAGTACAAGGGAGACTGGAACATGAAATGTTGGGATTGAATTAAGAATCTTCAGTTTACAGGGAACTTGTTCAATTTGGGTCCGTACAGCCTAACAGGTAGAAAATGAACAACCTCAAATAGAAACTGGATGTCAAATCTGTTTGGTTCTACTTCTGTGTAAACCTTATATTCCTCTATTCCTTTCCTACAGATTTATTTAATTAAAATAGAAGCTTTGGAAAAGCTCCCATGAGCCTATTTTCTTTTTGCATCACCTGTTTTGTTTTGGTTCTTTTTATAACGAAAAAAATATTCTGATGCAACACTAGAAATTTATTTTTAAAATGAAAACTCCTCCCCTCCCCTTGATTTCTGGATACTCTGTAGAAAATGCCAAGACTGAACATCTCATATTTACTAAGCCAAATTTATCTCTAAAGAAGGCTTCTGCCTAATCAGGTATGCGGTGAGGCATTCCAGATGAAGTACGTGATATGAGCAGCATCCTTCTTCTGAAACGACAAGAGCTTATCTCATCCAGCTGAAAGCCACAGATTCAGGTTCCTGTGCTCTTCTCTCTGTGCTGGCTATAATCATACAAGTGGTTGCAGAGGTAAACACAATTTACCTGTATGCGTGTATTCAACCAAAGGAAAGAAACTCCACTGGAGTGTAGTCTCTCCTAGAACTGCAACACAATCAGAGCAGGTCACTCTCCTGCCTAGCAGAAGTAACTCTTCTGATTTCCAAAAAATTACAGCAAGGATAAATTTAACTCTGCACAGTAAAAATGAGAACTTTACTGCAGCTGAACAACTGTCTGTACCCTATTTTCTCTGACATAAAACATCAGAAGAGGACTACTCAGTATGGCTCATATTTTTTTTTTATTGTTATTCCTGAAGCCAGTTACTGTCAAAAAAATAGAAATATTTTCACAGCAGTAAAAAGCAATCACTCCTATACTTCCTACTCTTCTTTAACTAGGGGAAAAAACATCATGAATTACTATTTTTAATAGAGGATTTCTATGTGCAATGACTCTTTTCCAAACATAAATAAATCAAGGGAAAAGTCTTGCACTCCTTGCAAAACACAGAATACATTAGGCACAATTTGTTTTCATTGATTTTAAGAGGCATTTACAGAACACAAGGTACAATAGAAGAAGAATATATTACTTAAATATTTTCACAGGCATGTTCTTCTCACTTCAGAACTTCAGAAAAATAATAGATCTTTCCAATCTGCTGTATGCTGGCTACCACTTCTGCACAGCATATGGGGCAACATTTCTTGTTAAATACAATGGGGTTTATTTTCAATATGCTCCAAGCACCAGGTAAATATTTATGGTTAAATCATATAAATCCACATCTTTTCTTTTTTTTTTAACAAGTAGGAACAAATGCACCAACTTTGAGATGATTGAAAGGAGATGTTTGTAATGACCTTACTAACACTACATGCTTTCTAAAGCAGGAAACAAATGTTAAGTGTTCAGTTCAGTCTGTGGTACACATCGATATGCTCACCAAACAGACACGTCCTGGACAATATGTAAACCTGACCATGACACGTATTTCTGTATGTACTATACACACACTTCACCTCTGGCACCGATGTATGTAAGAGAGCCCAAGAAACGTCAAGGCTAAGCAATCAGCATTTGGGTCATCACGAAACTTGCTGAAGAAAGAAGATCTCACATGGAAATAACAAACTCAACTTTTGCTAAGGTTAATGAAGTCCTTCCTGACGTTGAACTACTTTTTCACATGTTCCAAGCATTTGATCTTCCTTCCTATTCACTTAGAAGGAACTCGTTATCCAAAGAATCATAGAATACTTTGGGTTTGAAGGGACCTTTAAAGGTCATCTAGTCCAACCTCTCTGCACTGAGCAGGGACATTTTTAGCTCCAACCTGGCCCTGAATATTTCCAGGGATGGAGCTTCTACCACTTCTCTGGGCAACCAGTTCCAGTGTCTCACCACCGTTATTGTAAAATAATTTCTTCCTTATGTCTATTCTAAATCTCCCCTCTTTTAGTTTCAAACCATCACTCCTTGTCCTATCACTACAGGCCCTTGTAAAAAATCTGTTCTCATCTTTCTTATAAGTCCCCTTTAGGTACTGGAAGGCTGCAATAAGGTCTCCCCAAAGCCTTCTCTTCTCCAGGCTGAACAACCCCAACTCTCCCACAGCAGAGGTGTTCCAGCCCTCTGATAATTTCTGTAGCCATCCTCTGGACCTGCTCCAACAGGTTCCAACTGTCTTTCTTGTGCTGAGGACTCCGGAACTGGACACAGTACTCCAGATGAGGTCTCACCAGAGCGGAGTAGAGGGGGAGCAACAGAAGGATTCTCTTAAAGAGCATCCCAAGCCTTCTTAGGCCAATAGTTAGGTCTAAAAAGCCTGTCTCCTGAAGTTGTCTTAGGGTTCAAAGCAAGAAGAGCATGCTGGTAAACAGTTAGGAATCCAACATGAGACAGAGGGGTGCACTCAGATGACTCAAGTCAAGGTTATGGTGACCCTCACATTTCTGGTCAGCTCACAAGACAGCACAAAACGCAAGAGTCCAAAGACAGGGTATCTCCCAAAATATTAGGAGATATACATCAGCTGGGTACACCACTGACAAGAGTCAGAGTCATACAAAATACTGAGTGAAGCAGACGAGAGCAGAGCCAGGGAAAACAGACTGAAGACCAGAAGACTGAGCCAAACAAAGGCCTCAGGATGATTCTGGAAGGCAGATTGGAAAGGGCATAAATAATTCTGCCAAGACCCAAGCGGACACACAAACACAGGGGATGCACAGGCAGACAAGCCCCGATGATATAAAGCTGCATTCTGACTGCAAGATAGAGAGCAACTTGCTGGCCCTTAAATATCTTTGAGAGGCTCTTCCTTTGACATGTACAGAGGAGCGTGTACAGCAGCTGCAATGGTATAGCTGATATACTAGGTGTAGAACTGTGTCTCACAGGACTTTCGTAGATGTGTTTGCTAGAACTGATGTTTGAAGAGCGATAAGAATAGTTATCTAAAACATTTTAAATGAGACATCTGTATGGGACTGGTAGAAACAAAATAAGACTTACTAAGGCTTGTGCACTTCTGGAACAGATGCTGGAGGTCAGGTGGTGAATGTGCGGTGTCTACAACAGGACTGCAGACATTTAGCACCTGAACTGCTTGCTTTGTAACTTACATGGTGGAAAAAACAGAGAACTCTGCTGCCAGCCCAATCGACAGATACAGAAGTCTCACAGTGGTATCACCGGCCAAACAAATTGAAGCCTGACACTCAACTTATCCTTTGACCCTTTGTAGGTCAAAACACTGCTTGGTTTTAATAATCTGTTACTGCTGCCAGACTAATACCACCTCCATCTCACATTAGCACGCTCCTCTGCTCCAAGTGATCTTCCATTCCAGAAATAAATGTAACAGATTTCACAGAAAAACAAGAGTACAAGTAAAGCAGGAGCACTTGCAGAACAAATGGAGGATGTTAGAAATGACATTTCAGAAAGTGTCTAAACAAAGTGGCATTTTACCACAGGGCACAGACTCCTCTAGAAGAAAACAGAGACAGTTTTACAGGAACAATTTTATCTAAACCAGAGGTTTATATTTATCTAGATTACAGATTCATCTAAAACTAGAATTTTACCTAAATATACAATGAAAATATATCACAGAATGCAAGCAAAACCTGATGAATATACAACTCCTGTTAAACGAAGACTAACACAATTTTTCTGGAACTGCAAGTGAAGAACATGTCTGAAGACCAAAATATTTATGTGCATAAATAGATATCACAATTTCAGCCATTCCATTTGAAAATTTTGTTTAGAGCTTCCATTAAATTTATTAGGTGTTTAAGATACTGGTATTTATGTCACCTGGATACAGGTCATTAACATGAACTAAAGAAAAAGGGAAGATACAAACGCAGGCAGGTTGTATTTATCGTTAGCAGAGTGTTTAACCCACTGTAGGGTCAGGCCTATCTATTATTATTTTAAGTACTGGTGGCTGGGATGGAGTTCATTGTCATCACAGCAACCTGTATGACGCTGTAGTTTAGATTTATGACTAAAAGTGTTGATAGCCCACCCATGTTTTAGAACTGTGCTTACAAAGAGCCAAGGCCTTCTCTGGTTTTCACTCTGCCCTCCCAGCAAACAGGAGACCTGGCTGGGACCGCTGACCCAAGCTGACCAAAGGGTTATTCCATGCCATACGTCGTGCCCAGCAATAAAACTGGGGAGGGAGTCTTTCCAAGGCAGTCATTGCTTAGAGGCTGGCAGCGCTCAGTTGGTGAGAGTGGTGACTGCCTTTGCATCACTTGGTGGTTTTTTTTCATTTTTTCCTTCACTTATTGAACTGTCTTTAACTTGATCCATGAGTTTTTCTTGCTTTTGCCTTTCTCATTCTCTTCCCTGTGTCTGCTGTGGGGGGACGTAAGTGAGTGGCTGGTGGGTGCTTTATTGCTGGCCGGGGTCAACCCATCACACTGTGCCAATAGAGGAAGATAAATGTATCCTGCCTCTCCCACTCAATGGCTCTGCCTGAAAGGTGGAGACTGCCTGAAGTCATCACCTAACTTTATCAGCATTTTGCACTTACTCAGTGATCTGCAGAGCCCTTACGAAGGCAGGTAATGTCTGAAAAGTAAAAATCTGGGCAAATTTACATGCTGCATCAGAATTGCCCCCAGCTGGGCATTTATTCCTTACAAACCAGGAGCTCTAACAAGAAAATTGCCGTTAATGTATAAGTATTTCCCGTGCTACGCTTTTGCCTGACCTTGCTTATAGCTGCGCTGGGTGACTGCTTACACGATCTACAGCGTTCAGCTGGAGTTTACTGAAAAGTTGGCTCTGAAACACAATTACTTGCAATGTGGGGATCCATGAGAACACATCCTGGGAGTCCGACGTGTTGTCTTCCGGCAGAAGACTACAGCATCTACTTTACAGCTCTCAGAGCTACCTCTGAAGCCTCAACTTCTTGTCAGTACTTCTTTTATTCACTTGGTGCTGTACCAAGGTATTAACAATTGTTATTGAAAAACAACAACCAGCAGTCCAAAACAGCTCCTTCTGTTGCAAACAACAGAAAAGCTATCAAATTAATGTGCAGGCAGCCACTAACGTGCCTGCAGAGCAGTACAGAGCAGTATGAGATACACACTGCCTCTGACACGTTTCTTTCCAGAAGTACAACCAGCTCAGAGCTAATTAGAATGACAATGATCCGTGACACTCAAGCAGGTTTTCTAGCACATACAGATTTACTTGGTACTCCCAGACAACTGTCAGCATTCAACAAAGTTAACGTGGGATGGATCTGTCCTACAGAGCAAACATCACTGGGCTAACAGTACAGATACAACATTTGGTTTACGTGCATAACATAAAAATAGGAAGATCAACACATTAACAGTTCATAACTGCAAAATAATTTTACAAGCATTTTTCCTATGTATTTAATCTGTTTTACTTAAAATAATTTCAAGCTAACAATACTTCTCTTTTTCCTCAGCTTCTTCAAACTTGCATGCCCATTCCAAGGAAGGAGTGGATTTTTACAGCTCTAACATGCCAGTAATTTTATTCATTAAGTCTTTGCCAGCCAAGGCACTTGGGGAGTCATAGAAAAGTAATAAACGCATATTTAAAAAGACACAACAGAAATGCCGTTTAAAAAATAGACTTAAAATACAAATGAAGCAAGCAGAAAAAGATGGTCTAATAAACTACAGACAGCACTGGTAATAAAAAAAGCTATAAGCTCTTTGAAATGGAAGAGTCTGCTTTGTTCAGTAATAGAGATGAATTAAAAGAGAAGCCACAGCAGGGCAGGGATTCTCCACCTTAATGCTTTACCACAGAACAAGCATAATTATCAACCAACACTAGTATCACAAACCAGAGCAGGGGGTACCAGTCACACCACCTCTAGAAATGAACACAGTGCTGTTGAAGCAATGTTTAATATCAAAAAGGTGGAGGTGTTCTTGATCACAAATCATGGTGAGATCTTAAGCAAGGACAGCTTCAGCAAAACCTGAGAATGAATGAGCAAGCAGAGATGGAGACAGCATGTTAAAGAGGCTCTCCCACGCCCAGCAGAGCAGATGTGGTGAGGGGAAGCGCAGAGCAGAAGGTGAAAGAGGAAGAAGGAAAAAGGACAGCATAAGCCTGGGCAAAATGCAAAGACCAACAGTGGATTGTAAAGGCAATAAGAAGCAGCTTGTCCAGTCAGATCAGAGACCAGGAGCAGATGACAGAGTCAGAAGGAAAGACTATGTGGTTTCCGCTACAGCAGCAGAATTCCTGTTTAACACATAGCACGGAAGTACAGATTCTCTTCCTGGTATTTTATTTGATAAGCATCTAGCACATGGGCATTCACAGCGCTGAACCAATAATTTTCAACCAATAATGTGTTATTGATTAATAACACATTAACCTGAGGTGATGCATAAATCTGAAGTGACCTTTAAAACAGCAGTGGAAGTACTGTGGGTGACAACTATTAGAAAACCTAAAGCAGCCACACTCTTGCTTTCTGAACAACGTGCAAGCATTGCGGGTGTAAAACAAGGGCTTCCATTCAGTTCTGCCTGTAGCGGTCTGGCACAGGCTTTACACTCAAAAAACTGGAGTTATACCATAGATACCAGTAACCCAACTGATTTAGAGAAAAATCTGCCAAAAACACCCCTCTTTACATTTCACCAGACCCCCACTTTGAATTCCACCCCCTTTAAATTTCACCAGTCTAACTTTAATGATGATATGAGCTCCTGTAACTGGGCTGCAGTCGTGCCGTCACAGATGCTTGTGGAAACGAACAAAGTGTGAAGCATTCATTTTAAGGACAGGTTTCAGCCCAGGTTCTGGGACTGTGACCCCCACAGAAAGTACCAGAAAGGTGTTAGGTAGATTTTATTTATGTGGCAATCAGATTTTTGGAAGTGTTTTTTTCACTCCTACTTCAGCTATTTTTAGCCGAACTCTTTGTCTGCATTCTGGCCAGACTCACCTAGCCAGATAAAGATTGAATGGAGCACAGCAACGGTCCCACAGGAGTGTTCACCCACTCATTAATTACGCATAGAAACACAATTAAAAGCTCTTGCTGCTTTCTAGAGCAGCTGAATAGAAGTGGAAGATAACCTTTTACAATTTTGCTTTACACTTCTGTCATTCATAGCTTTTCAATACCCTTACCCAGCGTCAGCAGGATGAGCACTCCTCCTTTGTTAGCCAGCTGGGAGCACAAAGCACAGCCTACCTATGAGACTGAACTGGGAACAGAGCACTACATCACACCTAAGCAGAGCTCCGCGCACCAGCCCAGCCAGCCATGCCGTTCAATAACCTGTCATTCATCAGAAAAAATATGTAAAAATTGAGGGAGAAACGTTTGCACAAGTCACACTTGAGCAATAAGCAGCCAGGCCTCAGGCTCTCACAGTGCCTGGCCCCGCAGCCCTGCACCACACAACCTTCCCTTTGGCTAATACAAATTGCTCATACGCAAGGGCAGCAGAAACGGGCCCACAGCAACTAATTCATCAAATCTGAAAGAAAAACTAAGGAAGAAAATGTAGATTTGAATACCAAAATCGCATTCCAATACCAGCACTTCCATAGTTAGGCTTTGTACAGAACTGGATGCCATCACCTGTTGTCTTCTTGGCAAATCTGAGCATGACAGAAGAGAGCAGACCTCCTATCAACTTATTCTGATAACCTGAAAGGCAACAATTTCTTTTTACAGTGAAGATTATTAAGAAAGTCCATGACACCACATGGAGAGAATCACAATTGATTTGAAAACTCTTCCCTCAAAGCTCAATAAATTTGTGTCAAGGTGGAAAGCCACATCAGCATGATAGAAGATTGCTTCTGTGCATCTGAACAGCTTGGTTCTGACTGGCAACCAGGCTAAAGGAAGACAGACAATGCTTGATTGACAGAGCTTTTCCCTTTTTATACCTCCGGGAATGTTACAAGACATACACGAGTGCCCCTGATAACATGAGGACTAAGAAAACAAACCATAATAGATAGCCAGATTTGTAAATCCTTGGGATACCAGATGACTTATGCAGGAATATTACAATAAATCGTCTCTGCAATTGTAGCATGCTGCTCTGGGGAAGGATCTCTTCGGTGCCCTCCCAGAAACAGAACTTTTGTTATTCCAAATTGCTCTAATTAGCTCTCTTCAGAGCCCTGTGGCTATAGCCATTAGATTTCCAACACAGCGACAACATTCTCCAGGCAACAGCAGAGCTACAAAACGTACCTTTCAAACTAGTTCACAGAAAGCTCTGGGAACTCGAGACAGCACTCTTTATAATCAGAGCATGATGCACGGTTCGGTATTTTCAGCCTAAGGAGAAGCTAGGCAGAAAGCAGGTATTAGACATTCTCTCTTGAGACAGATTTCTTCAAATGTTTCCATTAAAAATTATAAATTCTTAACATATAGATTAACCATCATAGTATTGCTCTAATTAAGACAAAGTAAGGTTACCCCCCCCCAGCCCCAACCTGCATTTCAGAATTTGAAGTTTCTGGAATCAAGTGCAATTTAATCCTTAATGTCCTCTGTCTGAAAGGGATCCAGGATGTAGCTGATCCTCAGCCTCAATAATCCTTATAGAGGAAAATTATTTATTATTCTATGCACAAGGATCAGTCCCTTAATTTTACACCAAACCTCTTCCCACAATGGGCTATGGAATACCAGGGCTAACTGGTCTGATCTGCAATCTTTTCTAAAGGCCACAGGTACGAATAACAAATTTTTCTTCACTGCTATATAGTTCAGTAACACTCTTACAGATAAATTAACATTTTAAAATTTGATTTAGGTATTTCCTGGTAACTGGCCTGAAAGGTCACTGCTAGATTATTTACAAATATATTTTTTGGTATTTTTTTTTTCACTTGCTTCCACCATAGCTCAATATTTGGTCCTGATTAGGATGACGTATATAATTGTACAATGGTTTGGGTTAGAAGGGACCTTAAAGATCATCTAGTTCCAACTCCACTGCCACGGGCCGGGACACCTCCCACTAGACCAGGTTGCTCAAGGCCCCGTCCAACCTGGCCTCGGACATCTCCAGGGATGGAGCATCCACAACCTCCCTGAGAGGCTGCAGCATATATATGTTACATACAACATAGATACATGTTATATATAACATATCAGATCAGAGATGATAAGAAACCCTTTTGTTCTCACCCTCAAAACATTAACAGCATAGTTCATGCTTGAAACACAAATGTAATGGCATTCTGTTTGCTGGCTGAATGTCAATAGACTGTATCTTAGCTTCAGGAGACAGAACTAGCTTTTTCTTTTTAGAGAAACCGAAATGCCTTCATTTTTCATTTAACTTTTCAAGCACGAATCTTGCATTTATGGCATTTTTCATCTCGAAGGATTACAAGTCTCTTTACTACAAGTGCAATGTTAATAACAAAAAAGAGACTTATCATTCAGTTGACATTTTGAATTTTCAAAATATCACAGAAATTCCCTCGTGCTCTCTTAGCAACTTCCTTGTAAGGTACTGAAAGACTACTATCCTTAATTTGTAGTTGTAGAAGTGTGGAAATGAGGTCAAATAACTGCACAAGACCACAAAATGAATCACTAGAGGAACCAGGAATTACATCCAAACTACCTGATTCTATCACTAGTCCACAACAATTAAACATTAGAGACACTTTAACCACATCAAGTTGAAAAGTAGCAGCTGGTCAGTGGTTTAGAGTTCAGGATAAGCATTACTTTTCAGCAAATCGTATTCAAAACCAGTATTTATGTGAAGAGCAAAAATCGCTCGATATGGAGAGTACTGCTCAAGAACAAAACTATACGTGTCACCGAACACCTGTAGCTGCCAGCCAGGTCAAACAACAGACACAGAACACTCCTTAGTTGAGTTTAAATAAACCCAACCCACTAGGCAGCACTGCAATTAAAACAGAACAGACAGTGATAGCGTAAAGCAGAGCATGAAAATGTCTTTTTTTTTTACTTTGGTCAAAGTGGGATGGTACTTACAGCCAACATCAGTGACGATGCAAACAAGCCTCACATGACCTGTACGCTCTCATTTTGTGCTGCTGCCTACGCTGTTTAGTTGTGACCCATGAGTATCTGTGCTAGCTGCGGGTTTTTCTTGATACTTGCTCAACTTGAGAAAGCCAAAACAAAATTTTTACTGGGGAGTATCTTGAAAATTTTCATGCCAAAGGCCCGTAAACTGTCATCTGGGGTAAACGACTCCAAATAAAAGCATGAACTTATTTCAGAAATCAGAGTAAAATACTTTAGACTGAAATTATTAATGAGACACACTGGCAATGGGGTTTTCTCAACCTTTTATCAAGTCTGTGATTTTGTGATCAATCATTAATCAAGCACAACTTCCACAGATGGCAGGCAGCAGAGAATGAGGAAAGGCTGAAAAAGGAAGCTATGTGCTAAGGGTGTCAGGGAAGAACAACACACAAGAAAGGTGAGAGAGGCAGACTGCTTCTCTAGGTTTTGTAAGGAACCAATAATCTTTCCAGGAAACATTTTTAAAATAGTAAACCTAAAGATCCACTTATGTTCTCTGTCTCATTTCTTCATGGTTTTCATAGAATCATAGAATGTGTTGGGTTGGAAGAGGCCTCTAAAGGCCATCTAGTCCAACTCCCCTACAATAAGCAGGGACATCTCTAACTAGGTCAGGTTGCGCAGAGCCCCATCAAGCCTGACCTTGAATGTCTCCAGGGATGGAGCCTCCACCACCACTCTGAGAAAACTGTTCCAGTGCTCAACCACCCTCATATTAAAGAACTTCTTCCTAATGTCCAACCTAAACCTCCCCTTTTCTAGCTTAAAACCATTACCCTTTGTCCTGTTGCTACACAGTGTTGAGAACAGATCTCCCTCTGCCTTCTTATAGGCCCCTTTCAGGTACTGGAAGGTCGCTATAAGGTCTTCCCGGAGCCTTCTCTTCTCCAGGCTGAACAGCCCCAACTCTCTCAGCTTGTCTTCATAGGAGAGGTGCTCCAGCCCTTTAATCATTTTCATGGCTCTCCTCTGGACACACTCCAGCAGGTCAATGTCCTTTTTGTGCTAGGGGCTCCAGAGCTGGAAGCAGTACTCCAGGTGAGGTCTCACCAGGGCAGAGTAGAGGGGCAGAATCACCTCTCTCAATCTGCTGGCCACACTTCTTTTGATGCAGCTGAGGATGCGCTTGGCCTTCTGGGCTGCCATTACGCATTGGTGGCTCATGTCCAGCTTTCCATCTACTAGTACCTCCAAAGTCTTTTTCCACAGGGCTGCTCTCCACCATCTCCTCTCCCAGCCTATACTGATAATCTGGTTGCCCCAGCCCAGGTGCAGAACCCTGTACTTGGCCTTGTTGAACCTCTTGACGTTCACATCTGCCCACCTTTCCAGTCTGTCCAGGTCCCTCTGGATGGCATCCCGTCTCTCTGGCATATCAACTGCACCCCCCAGCTTGGTGTCATCAGCAAACTTGCTCAGGTTTTCTGTGGGTATTGTCCTTCACGGCTACTCCTATTTTTCTCCTTGTTCTCTTTGATCCTTCCTCAGCATTATCAGCATCTTTAACAGATTCTCAACTACTTATTTCAGTTACTTCTGAGGATGAAGCTTGGAGTTTGTGGTTTAGCTACTTTCTAGAAAGCAGATACTGACAGCACTACAGAAGCTCCGTGTTATGGACAGCACATGGCATATCCCCTTTTTCTTTGCTGTGTTCTGTATAGGCAAGCTGTTGCACTGTACCAGTGTCACATCATTGAACGTTGATCATAAAAATGTAAAACCCACAGACTGAAAAAACATTTGGTTCATATCTTACAGCTGTTGCCACTCAAGATTGTTTATTGGTACGCTTCTAGCTCTTCCAGATCTTCTCACAGAAGGAGAAATCCACATCCACCTAACTGTAAGAAACAGCAAGTCTCCTTGGGATCTACCAGTTCCTATGGTATGAGGCCACTGGCCTTGTCATACCATTTGCCCTGCTTTCTGCAGAGGCCATGAAGCCACACATAGACAAGCCAACCTGCCAAATAAAGGCCATGCTGAAAAATGAATGCACTCTGATAAAGTTTGACTGAACTTAGCAAGGCCCTAACTTCTGCAGGATTCTTATGCGACAAGCCATAAATGTCTTCTGCAGGTTCTTCTCCAGCAATACGTTAATATAACATTTATTGAGTTTGCATTATGGAATCTGCATCTTCTCTATCCTTCAGATTTTGTCTGCAAAGCGCACAAATGCATGCAAAGCCAAGGTTAACAGCTAGCGTTCAAGCATCTGTGAATAATCTAGCACTCGCTTTGGGACTGTACGATAAATGTGTGACCTTGATATTTTTTTTTTTCCCCTTTTAACATGATAATAACAAACTGTCAGCACTGCTGAAGTTAGTAAATCATCCGAGTACCACCAAGCAGGGTTTCTGTAGCCTCTAGTTACACAGGACACTGGCATAAACAGGTTGCAGAAGCAGGTAGCCAACTGGGAAGCAGTGGATGAGCAACACTATCCCTTTTAATGGAAGGTCAGTATTTTAGATCCTGACTAGCCAGCAAGAATGTATACTGCAGTTACAGTGAGCGCAGACAGACACACACAATGAAGCCTCTATGTGGAAGCCTGCGGACAAACTACTGCCAGATGCCACACAGCACTACAGTTAACAGGGTCACTCAGCAGTTTTTGGTTGGTGTTTTTTTTTTTAAAAACCACTTTTTCAGTCACAACTCGTAGGAGGAAGATGCTGCTCCCTAGACTGGGCCACCTGCAGCCACCGCACTGCCTCCAGCTTGTGCTGACTGCTTTTGAGAGGAGAATACTGACGCCTGCCCTTAGTCAGGGCCCTGCCAACTCCCGCGGGCTCTCGTTGCTCTCTTGTTACGCTTTAACAGCCCAGGAGGGGCTGCGGGGACCCGGCGAACCCCGGCCCACCGCACACCGCCGCCGCTCTCCCTCAGGCCTCCCTCGCGGGACAAAATGGCGCTCAGGGCACGAACCCCGGGCGAGGCCACGCCCCCCGCGTGACCACCGCCACGAGGGTGGAGCGAGGAGAGCCCGTCGCGCGAGCGCTCCGCACCGCCCCGGAAGAGCTGCAAGCCCCACCCCCCGCCGCG
>VZZY01020903.1:47041-60511 GCA_013400335.1 Eurystomus gularis
GGGGGCCGGGAGGAGAGCGCGGCCCAGCTCCGCCGCGCTGAGGTGCTTCATCCCCCGAGCCCCGGCCCGCCGGCTCCGCGCCGGGGGCCCCTTCCCGCAGCCGGGACGGGCTCGTAATGGCCACCCCATCCGCTCCTGGCCTTTGCTGGCTTCCCTTGCGCTCCCCCGGGAGAGTGACCCGGCCGGGCGTCGCGGGGCACTCGGGCCCGGCCTCGAGTCTGAAGGCCTCCGCGCCTAACGCCTTGCGTGGCGAGCAGGGATCCGAGGCCTGCTGTCGCTGGGGCACGGATCCACCGGCCGTTTCTGTCAACCGGTTTGCTCGGGTGGCTCAGCTCGTTCAGCCAAAGAAGCGTTAGGAAGGGATAAGTAGTCATCTTCATGCAGACTGGCCCGTTCTTGACGTGATATTTGCGATACAGTAATGAGATACAGCGGTGACACAGAAGGTGCTTTTTCATTGCTCTGTAGCAGTCAGCAGCAAACCCCTCTTCTCGTTAGTGTGCTTCCTGGGAGACTGTTGCAGGTGATTGCATCACATAAACTGGATTTGCTTCCTCATGGGGTGCTGTGCTGAACATGAGCTCGTATTCCCCTTAAGGGCGACTTTATAAACAGAATATAACGGACACTAAGAAGCTGCTGCCCAGAAGTTGTTATCTTACAGCAAAGTTACTTTTTGCAACAGTTTAAATGTGCTAGTTCAGTGACTTCTGGTGAAAGGTTCTGCAAACAGTTTTTACAGACCTAGAACTGCTGTATTAATTTGTGCTTCAATGTGAGAATCTCCAATAAGTCCAGAAAATCCTAATATTTTACAAAGTAACTGACTGATTAATATTGTCCATGTATTGGTTTTTTTGCCTTAGGACTTCTCCACGACTGCTTTGTGTAGCAACACAACAAAAAAATACTGGCCAGAACTTGGAAGAGGACCAAAGTCAGGGCCACAATGAGCAGAAGATTGAACCCAGCTCTGCTGAAAAATCATTAACTGAAGAAAAGGCCAAACTGGAAGAACAACTAAAAGAAGTTACTGTAAGTGTCTGCTGGTCATCAGGTTGCACACCTTACAAACCACATACCTAAGAGGGTTCATTACGGGTTCTCAGTGTACAATGTGGATACAGTTGTGTAACTGCTGTTTAGCTGTTGAATAAAAACCTACAACTTCATGATTTCTTTTAAACATAACAGTAGATGTACAACACCTGAGATGCATCCCTAGTTCAAAATTAAGATTTTGGACAGTTTCCTAGATGAAACTGGACCTTCTCCAGCCTGAAAATTTGTTACCGAGTTTTGCTGATTTGAGTTCACTTAGGTTTTGTCAGTGGAGAAATCATTTTTGGAAGCCTGTGGAAGGTTTTGTGTCTTTGATGCGTGTATTTATGTATGCTAAGAGTAGGCTTTCTGAAAACAGCTGCTGACTTTTCAAAGGTTGAGGTTAATGATGCTTAGCTTTTATGTAATGGTGTACTTATTACATACTCAGGAAGTGTAAGTTTCAAACCTTCCCTGTTGGAGATTCTTTCAAACACAAGGCTGAAGTGTCACCTTCCTTCTGTCTGGCCTAATGTGTCTTGTGTTCTTTCCTGTGTGGGACTTCAGCGGAGGGTGAAGGATGCTCTGAGAGGTGGGAGGTGTGGATTTAACAAAAGTGTTGCTTTTCTGGATGACTGCTTTATATGAAATGTCTTTCTAGAACATTTGAGAGGTAGCCCAGAACCTTTTATAGTCCACTTACGATACATAGGTGCTGCTTCTGAGTTTCCTTTCTGTTGCCCTTCTCAAAGCACTGAAGGACAAAGCTGAGATGTCAGTTAACATCTCTGCTGACAGCATTTGCTATTGGCTGCCTAACGGGGCTCTTCAGTCAACTCGTTGGCTATTTTTATTCTATTTTGGGATTCTTCAGTAGCATGTAAAGGCGAAGATATCCCAAGTGGAAGCCCAACCAATTCCAAGTGGAGCTCTGGGTTGGATTAGGTGCTGGAGCACTCAACTGGAAGTGCCTAAGTATATTGAATTTCCCTTTTAGTACATCTGCTGCTAGGTGAACATACTGCTAGGAATAGGCCTGAACAACAGAGGAAATAGACATTGTGGTTTGAAAAAAAATAGAGGATGCTCTGTGGATCCTCTGGAGGATCCTGGAGGATGGAGAGGGAAGAGGTGGTTTGAAAGTCACGGCTGGGTGGAATCTCATTTGCCATAGTGTCAAAATACCTCATGACTGATGAAGGCTTTCTGTGAACACACATCAGAAAAAGCAGAAATCCTTGATTCATAAAACTTGATATATCCCTAGAGTTAAAGATTTCTTCTAGTTAATCTTTTGACAAATAACTGAGAGTCTGGAAACCCGTCTTATTTCCTTTCCCTCTTCTTTCTGCGCCAAAGTGAAGCAAATGTCTGCCTTGGTAGGAAGAATGCTGGGATAATTAGCATGTTGTCTTCAGATTACTCTTTAGATGTAACTGTTTAAATTGCTGTTTTATACTGAATATGCTGGTTTTAATTATTGTCAACTACCCCACCACCAGGCATGAAATCTCTTCTGTTACTGATTTTTCTTCTTTAGGACAAGTACAAGCGTGCTTTGGCAGATGCAGAAAATGTGAGGCAAAGAAGCCAGAAGCTGGTGGAGGAGGCAAAGTTATACGGTCAGTGGAGGCTCCTTCTGTGTATACTCGTAAGACTCAGGCAATACAAAGCCTGGAAGGTTGAGCTGACAGGCCCGCAGCTTTGACAAGCTGTACTTGCCAGTGATTCTGACTGCTTGGATAAAAAATGTATTTGCGGCAGAGGTGTTTGAATGGTTCCTCACTTCACATCAGAATTGTAATCACCTTGGTAGACAAGGGCAAGGCATAAACTGCTGAAGTCAACAACTTGAAGTTTTCTTTAAGTTTGGTATCTGAAGTGCTGGGGCCTGAGCTGTGGGCCCCGAACTGGAGTTGACCTGGGGATGAGTCACAGCCCAGCAGAATGTTTTGGTTTTCTTATTGGCTTCATGTTCCAGAGGCAGAACCTGGCCCACCTGTGGCTCTGTGACTCTGCCCTCACCCAGGTGGTCGTGGTTGGGGTGGTGGGTGAGGCCAGGATTATGTCGACCAGGAGCTGATCAGTCAGAGGAGCTTTCTGTGGGATGTGGCTTCTGTTGGAGCTGGCTGCATCTTGCTGAGCTCTCTTGGTGGTGTCCTTCCATGTGAGGGGCCACTGAGGGAGCCCTCTCTGTCTGTTGTGTCCAGCAGGCGATGCTGGCACCACAGTGGGCAGGGGAGGAGCTGGGCCCACAGGAACTTATGACAGGAGCCTGAAGTTTGCCTTTTTCACACACTTTGGTCTTGGAACTGGCTGCAAAAAACTGAACTGAGAGCATGGAATACTTGCTTTCCTTCTTGTTTGGATTTTTTTTTTTTTTAGTCTTTTATATTTGAATAACTTTCCTGTTCTGTTGAAGGCCATAGCTATACACAGCTGTGTGGTTTAATTCTGAATACAGAAGTTTTAACTTCTGAGCACAGGGTCTTTGGTTAATGTGTGCTATAAGAGAAAGCATTTCTCAGTTACACAGTATTCTTGTACCATTTTCATGGATGTTTCAATGCTTCATCCTGAAGCTGATTTTTCAGTAAGCGTCGTCTCACTAATGTGCTACCTAGTGCAGGAGGAATTTGAGTCACGCCTGAGGTCAGAGATGCTACAATAGAAATAAATATCCAAATAAAATTTCTTGTGAAAACTGAATTACAGAAAATCTGCATCATTGTAAGTTTTATCATTCATATATGACTGCTTTTTCTGTTGAAGGAACAGAAACTAATTTCTGAGACTTGCCTAAATTCACAGAGATTTGCAGAGATAACTTAAAAAAAATACCAAACCACTTTCTGAAGAGTTTGGTTATTTGATCTAGATCACTAGACAGCTGGTTAATTGATGCTTGGGACACTTCAGCCCTAACCACAGTTTTAGTTTTAATTTAAAACCTTGATTATTGGTTCGTATTTTTAGAACTACTTGGACACTGTTAGTTACTGTTCTGTAAAGTGCTCAAGTTCCTGTGGAGTTGTGCAGTTGTTAAAGTGACCCTTTCCTGAGAACCAGCTGATCCCTACTTGCAAGATGGTTCTGTAGTTTTGTTTGTTTATTTAAACTGAAGACTTGTCCTCTGGTAATGCTCATACTGCTTATTTTTAAGGAGAAAAAAAAAATCTAAAATGTGAGCTAGAATTAGAAAGGTGTTCTGTGGCTTAAAAACAAACCAAACCAAGGCTACCGAAACACAGTGCAGTTTGTCATTGGCTCACCTCTATGTAGAAATGTGTTATTCTACTGAATTGTTTTGATTTTTCATGAGAGATTAGCCCATTCTTTCTTTTAGTGTGAGGCAGAGAACAGCTCCAGGACATAGACTATCATTAGCTTAGCAATTGCTCCATCTTCACAAGGCAGAGCTTCTGACTCTGTAAAAGCAGTTTGTAGTGGGAGGGAGAGGTGTGAGTTCTTCTCGTGCAAGGAGGAATTCTGTTCATCTCTTGGACTCTCCAGTCTGACTACATCTCCGTGCCTTTTCTTCTGCCAATATTTTTAGCACATCAGAGTGAACGGTAGGAATAGGGCAACAAAATGCTTTGAACTTCAGGTGAACGGCAGGATGAGAGAGAGGTGAGGAAATTACATGAAGCCATCTAAAGGTTTTGGTGACTTCAGTTAGAATTTTAACTGTTCTTGTCAGGTCACTGGCATAGCTTTAGTTTTTTTCCATAGAACTATAGGAGGTGGTGTGGATTAAAAGTATCTGTAATAGTTCTGTATCACCAAGTAAAATTGGAAAGAACATTTTACCCCAAATGTTTACAGTATATCTTGTTAAAAGAGTACAGATTCGTGCGGTAGCTTTTGGGGTTGTGGGTTGTTTGTTGGTTTTTTATTATTATTATTGTTAACGCTTGTTTCCTTTAGTGGACTGATCTCATTTCCTTCTCTTATTTTCTTTTAGGGATTCAGAGCTTCTGTAAGGACTTACTGGAAGTTGCAGACATTCTGGAGAAAGCAACAGAAAGTGTTCCAAAAGAAGAAATTAAGGATGAAAACCCTCACTTGAAGAGCTTATATGAAGGTCTTGTTATGACAGAAGTACAGATTCAAAAGGTGTTTAAAAAACATGGCCTGCTCAGACTGAATCCTGTCGGAGCCAAATTCGATCCCTACGAACACGAAGCGTTGTTCCATGCTCCCATGGAAGGGAAGGAGCCTGGCACTATCGCGTTAGTATCCAAGATCGGCTATAAGCTGCACGGGCGCACGCTGCGGCCCGCCTTGGTGGGTGTTGTGAAAGACGCTTAGCTGCTTAATCTGAGAGTTTAAAATGCCATACAACTATTAAACAGCTGGATGGTTTTTCTCCTACTCCGTGCTTTCCTCAGTCCTCTGCCCCTGAGAGGTTTTAAATGAATTGGTTGAGGTCTCCCAGTAAAAATGAAGCAACTGATTAAATTCTCCTGCTTAGTGGCCTTCAGTGTCACTGTTCCGTAAGCTCCCTTCTTAAGTGTGAAATACAGGAACCATTAAGCCTGCTAATGCTTTAGATTAGATCACATTTTTTACAAGTATTGCTTCTGAAGGTACGTTAAATTGAACGGAACAAATTCTGCAATCTCACGTTTATCACCGTGCGTAGATTGAAAATCCAAGTAGTGGTTCCCACACTTCCTTTTGTTCTGTAGGCTCTCACACTGCAGAAGTGGGTGAAGTCGTACAAAGAACCCATTTCCTGCAGGTGTCCAGCAGCCTTCACACACTGATGT
The DNA here is from genome assembly GCA_013400335.1 of Eurystomus gularis. Lineage (NCBI taxonomy): Eukaryota > Metazoa > Chordata > Aves > Coraciiformes > Coraciidae > Eurystomus > Eurystomus gularis. The sequence continues at coordinate 52,855 of VZZY01020903.1, forward strand.
GATAAATGCCCTTTTTTGTCTATTGAGAAATAATCTCTCTCAACAACTGCAGTTGAAACCTTTGTGAATTCTGAGCTGTAAATAAAGGACAATGGAGAGTAGACATCTTTTGTAATTGTTCAACCCTTTTTGTTCTGTACTAATGCTGACTCAAGAAAACCATCTAATACTTGTATGGCATTGAAGAACCAATAGAATTTATCCTATCTCTGGATTTTTAATTTAATATTGTATAAATTGGTTTAAACAATTTTGATAGTCTTGTAACTTCCAAGCTTTACAATCAGTTTGTTATGCAAACTGTAGTTACAACCCTGCTGAAAGCCAGAATACCCAAAGAAGCAAGTAGCCAAGAGTTTGGTATATCCTGTCTTTTAGAATTACATAAATAATTGCATGTAAGTGGCTCAGACAAAAATGTGGACTTATTTCATCTTCCTTTCTTGCATTTACTCAGCTTGGATCTTAAGTTGCAACAGAACTTTCCCCATATGCAGCTCTTGCCATGTGTGACTCCACCTGCTGCTCCCAGTCCCGCAGAATCAGGTTCAAATACAACACACTGGTAACTGAATGCTTGGTCCTGCATTTTTCTGGTCACCTGGGTAGGACTGGATGGAGCTTGGCAACGGACAAAGCATCTCTCCTCTTGTGTTCTCAATGCCCAGACACTTAACACACAGGGCAGAAACTTCAAACTTACCTATGTTATTAGGACCTGGTAAACTCGTTCTAAATTTTTTACCCTTGTTTCTGGTTGTCTTGGATTAAGGAGCTTCTTACCATAGGGCCAAGTATTGATTACTTTTTTTGGTTCCGATGCTGTGTTGCCAGCAGCTTACTGAACGTGAGACCTAGTCATGGGGAGAAGGGGTTACTTGTTCTTTGAGACTTTTTTCCCAGTGCTGGTTTGGTTCAGGGGAATCAGCTGGGAAGAACCCACGTGCATGCTGCTCTGGGGGTTCGTCGTGTTTAAGGATTGATTCATTCTTTGCAGTGCTTTGGCCAGGCAGGGGAGGGAGAATAATTTTTGGTCTATGTGAGAAGACAACTAGTGTTAATTTTTTTTAAACTAATCAAGTACAGGGGTCAAAATGCAAAGATTAAGTGTAAAGTTACAGGGGAAAGAAATGGATTTCATATACTTAAGTTAAATTTGGAAGTAAATTCCTTCCATCTGGGTTGGTTCCTGCTGTGGCTGTGTGAAGTGGGCTTGAAGAAAGTTCTATTGCATGTTGATAGGAACCTGTGCACAGCCAGGAGCAGGGTCAATGTATGTACCTTTTAAGAACTGTCATCTGTTCAGCCCCCTCTCAACCCCTCTGGATCTAAACTAAACCTAATAATAATGTCAGTAGTATAGGAGTTTTTTTCCAGTAGGGCAATTAATACCAAGGGATGGCTTCTCCCCTGGTAGATTAAAGATTCAGGTTTTTAATAAGCTTCCCGGTGCCCCCCACAACCTGTCTGTTGTGGACTACATCAGTCAGGGTGTGCTTGAAACACAAGCTGCTGTTCAGTGTTCAGCGCAAGACTCAAACAAGTATCCTTAAGGCTGCTGACTGAGTATTTCATTTCAGTGGTTCCTTCTCCTTGGCCTGCCCTTTCAGAGGGGCTTTCAGCATGGAGAGGGAGAGAGCTTCAGTCTTTACTGAGAGCTCAGGCCACCCATGCACTCTGCCATGCAACAGCAAGAAGCACTGAAAACATCAAAGAACAGAGACAGGTGGTTCTGAAATTTAAACATGAAGAGCAGGGGTCCTCAAACTTTTTAAACAGGGGCCGGTTCACTGTCCCTCAGACACTGTCGGGGGCCGGACTATAGTTTGGAAAAAAATGAACGAATTCCTATGCACACTGCACATATTTTATTTGTAGTAGTGCACAAAAAACAGGAAAAAGAATGCCGTATCTGGCCCACGGGCCGTAGTTTGAGGACCCCTGATTAAAAGCAGCCAACGAACCTACCAGCAGTGCCTCTGGTTTAGCTGTTTCATCAAGACCACCTCTGCACCCATTGTTATTTAGCTGAAACGCATCTCCCTTTGTTGCTGCAGAGACTTGAGCCCTTTCCTCATTATGCAAGCTACGTGACCATTAAACCAGTAATAGAAAGAAACTTTAATACAAGTTTATTTACCAGTATACAATGCAAAAACCTAGTAAATGCTGAGTGTGCACAACATCCGTTAGGTTTCACATGATTTCAGCACAGGCATTTGCGTGTCTGGCACAGCTACGCCAGTACACTATTCAAATGAGTGCAACATTCCCTTCAAGGAAGAAGGTGAGGAGCCGAACCTGCTCACCTGGTACCTTCCTTCACAGTATTTCACGTGTCATCACTTAAGAGAAACGGGGGCACATGCAAAAACGTTTTGCAAGAAGAGACAGTAAACGTGAGAGAGAGGCTAATGAAATCCGTTACAGTTGCAAAGAAACTTGATGCAGCTGCCGCAGAGTGCTTAGTTTGACTTACAAGGCAGTTCACGGTCAAAGTCTCGTGCAAACCTACTAATGCTGTTCTTAATGCTTGCTGGGACTGCAACGGAGCACAGGGCAGGAGCGTCTGCACCCAGCACGCTCTGTAACAAGCCCTTCTGCGCTGGGCAGTGCGCACAGAATAGAGATTAATGCTCCCTTGTTAACGCGTGAGCAAACAGCGCTGTAAAACATCGCTGGGACAGGACTGATGCAGTAAACATACATGGTTAAAGCAGACTATTGCTGCCTCTAGCAGCAGCAGGTCAGTCTGTCGAACAGCTTATGGAGTGTCACTTTTTCATAGGCTTACATCAGTGCTGTTAGGGCAGAAACTATCATTAGTAATATCTTTAATTAGAAAAGTCAAGAGCATTAAGCATATAAAACACCTTTTCATTAGCAACATGAAGGCTAGTTATTTGTACAGTACAGGAAGCACTTCCAGATCAACACAAGGTACAAGTTGAAGAGCTCTTTGCCGTGGTTTTCATCAGCCCCTTCACCACAGAAGAGAAGCAGCGTAGCTCTAGGAAGTCGCTGGATTAATTAATGTAACTGCATCTCAGCTTAAACGAACAAAAAACCAGCAGCTCATAATAAAGGAATGCTTAGACTAAATCAGTTCCATGTGAAAATACGGAACAGCAGCATCCTCTAGTGCAAGTCACCTTTAAAAATAAAAGCATAGCTGACAATGAGACACTGCTTCTAGGGAAGCCCTTTCCAAGGGACTAGTATTTGCTAAAGCAAACATTTACCACCTTGAATTTGCTTGCAAGTATAAAATAAATATTGATATCCATATTTCACACATTAAAAATACTTTATTTTACATTCATTCTGATGTTCAATAAGTTACTTCTAGCACCAAAGAAACATTTTGGAGGGGCTGAGGAATTAAACTACAAAGTGTAAATGCAGAGTTCGCTTCAGCATTTACAGGACTCATTGGTGCCTAGATTATTTTCTTAAGTTATTGTTCAGATGGGCTTTAGGCTATTGCTTTAGTTAGACTTGGATGTGCCAAAACAGTAGAAATATAAAAATCAGGATTTGAGGAAAAAAAAAAATTTCAAACCCCACGATTATTTTCAGCTCCCAGCTACAGGCAGACTTGAGGCTCCAGAACACTTCTCCGTAACGGCGTGTCATGGCAGTTAGGTGACAAGCTGCAGGAAGAACCAAATTGCATAACTAGACGTCTAGAAAGAAAGGCTGAGCTCCCTTTCCACAGGAGTAGGACAGAGAAAGCAACCAAGGGTTTACACCTCATGAACGTGTGCGCTGTCTCTACGTGCACACCGGGTGGAAGCGGTTCTTCAAGCTGCTCAGCACGTCGCAGTTCACTCCACTGCGGCCACGGAGAGACGCTTTTGTCTCAAGTACTCCCCAGCCAGCCGCGTACGGGTAAGCCAGAGTAGGACATCCGAGAGGACACAGCCCTTTCCTTTTCCAAGGAGACAGAACATCACAAGCTCAAAAGAAAAAGGCACTCGAGTTATGGTTTTTTTCTTCCTTAGAAATGCTGGCTTTGTAATTCTACCCCTTTTCTTCTAAACTCCCGGTAACACTGTTTTGGTAATGCTGGATATAGCAACTAAACCCCAGTTCCGATCAGGACACCCCTGCCAAGCTGCAGAATTAACACTGGCTTAAGATTGTGTGGTATCCTCACTGACTACAGCCCAAAGCGTCAAACCAAGGTGACATTTCTGGTGCTTGCCCTTGCTCTGAAGCCAGTCAAGCTCCATGTTTTGGCACACCTGCACTGCAGAAGACCTGCCCAGCTGACCTCCAGCCACAGCTCCCTGCTCTGGATGCGGCCAGTCGAGAGGCCGAGGCACAAGGAACACCGTGCCGTCTGCCACGTGGCAACTACCGCTTTTTACTCATTTGGTTAGATACCAGCACGGGAATTTGAGGATGAAGGGAGCATAAAAATCGTTTTCTAATCCTCCTGCAACACTTTTCCCTCCATCAGTACATCTCGCTCGAAGAGAGCTGTGGCCCTGGCATTACATCTCCTGCTGGTGCCTGTGGCAAGCTGCCAGGTCAGAGCGCAGCCGGTACGGGCTGTGAGGAAGAACCTCTCCGGGCGCGCTGCTCTCACTGCGGCGGGCTGCGCTCACGGTTCTCCCGTCACGGCAGTAACCTCGGCGTGTTTAGTCCGGTGCGTTCCAGGGCGCGTGCAGTGGGAACGCTGTAACGCGTGATTGACAGCTCCCCGCTTCAGGAGCCTGTGAGCTGTGCATTTTCACCTAATCTGTGTAATTTCTCAGTTTTGTTTATAAATCCCAATCTCGGTCATCACTCTCCATCTGAGAGTCTCGCTCCCTTTCCCTGGCCTTCCCAGTCAAATTCAGAAGGAGGCAGCTACACCTCCTCAGCCCATAGCAGATACCAAAGAAGGAGGAGTAGGTTCCCCCACACATGAAGAAACCATGATTTTGCTGCCCGAGGCTCCCAACCGCTGCAAGACAACTTGCCACCTATTTTCCCAAACCCCGTTTCTGGCCCAAACTGGCCGGTTTGCAGTACTGCTGACCCCTCCTCTGGAACCGCGCACCGCAGCAGCCCTGCCCGGCAACTCTGCTACTAATTAGTAGCTAACTGCTTAGCTTCAGTGGGGTCCGTTTCAGCACAAACTCAAGTCAAAGCTGCATCCAGCTCAGCTGGATGTGAAGGTAGCTCTTCAAGAACGCTTCCCACAGCACAAGTACCTGGAGGCATCTCACCTACCACGTTCTTTTCTTCCCGCTCCCTGCCATGGCTCATCCCGGCCATGTTCTCAGCAGAAGCCCTCCCCCTGCTATCCCAGCACCTTGGCTGTAGTTACTAAGGAGAAGGTTCTGAAAGCTCAGCAATGGTCACAGAAGTCCCTGCTCACCGTGCTGCGGAGCTCAGGACTTCTGCGAGCTTCGCTTCGCTGCCAGCATTACACCCAGAAACAAAACCAAAGGAGAAGACAGCGTCCAGCACATGAAACTATCTCCCAGCTTCAAAGGAAAGCGAGGGTTACACCGATACTCAGGTGTCCAGCAGCAAGGAGCAAAGTAACTCCTCTGAAACTGCTGGACTTGCCTAAATTCACATGGAAGAAATCTGCTCTAATCATGTACCAAAAGCAGTGAAGTCCAATGCAGAAGTCTCACAATTAAGCATTTTCCATGATCCATTTGAACCACGGATCATGAATACGTGGAGTTTGTGTATCTGCTTACTTTTGTTGGTTAAGTGACATAATTTCTGTATCTTTGGGGGGGGAAGGACAAAAATAACGGAGTCCTCGAGGCTGTCACGGGCCTCTGCTGTGTGATTTCAGATCAGCTGAGTTTCATGAAGCATCCCTGGATATCCAACCACTTTCTGTTAGAAAGTTTAAAATCCTTTTCTTCAGTACCTTATCTAAGTAACTGGGGAGGCGACTCTTTGAAGGAATTCCTTGTCTCTTTTGGAGATGGTCTTTAATGATGATGGTTTTCACAGTCACGTAACGCGCAGGACTCAGGTTCAGAGAGCTGCAGAGAACCTTTTCCCTGTCCGAGAGGAGTTCAAAGCCAGGCAGATTTTCAATGGCAGCAAATTCCCCTTCTTTACCATCCTCCTTCCCTCTCTTGGAACTAGCTATGTTTTTGTTCTCCTTCCTCTTCTCCCGTTTATGCCTGGCTGCCTCGTACTCCGCCGACTCTTCCATTTTGGTGATTCCGTTTCGACGATACCGCTGCAGCTCCCGAATCTTCGCTCGAAGTATCCTCTCCTTGTGCATGTTCTCAAAGAAATCTTCAAACTCCTTACAAGACATGAACTGGTAGAGAGGCCTCAGTTTCAGCCTCAGCTCCTTCTCCTCTTTCGTGATCTTGCGTTTGGGAGCCTTCTCCTTGTCCTTTTTATCCTTCCCCAGAAAGGCCGGTACCAAGTTGTAGTCTCGCGCAATGTTCTTCCGCCGCTGCCTCTCCTTGAGCTTCCTTACGTACATGTCTACGTGAGCTCTTTTTAACTCTATTTCCACGTCATCATCGTCGTAGTTCACCGAAAGGCCACTGATCAGAGTCTCTGCGTCTTGATCGTACTCGATCTCGTAGTCATCCCGAAGCGGCATGTATCCCAGCTGCTGCTGCTCAGCCACCGATATATCCAGTGGCGGGAGCGGCGTGGTCAAGCTAGGAGAAAGCGGGCCACCGCTGGGACACGTGTGGTCCGTCACTCTGTTCGGAATAGTGTCAGGGATGCAGGCTTTTCCCAGGTTGCCGTGGATGTACATGCTCACGTAGTGTTCCATCACCTCCTGAGGCGTTCGGGATGCTCCCACGTGAGCAGCCATGTCCTCCTAAATGGAAAATAAGGAGGAGTGACCAAACGATCCCCATTACATCCCCAGCATAACGCACACTCGGGTAAGAACGGGATCCTCCCCCCTGCTCCTGAAAAGCCGACTCACAAAACCTAAGCTCTTCTAGGAATACCGACATTACCTTTCCAGCAGATCTGTGTTTTTAGGTCCAGAGAAGTATTTACAAGTGCACAGGGGCGCAGAAGCCGTGAAAGCAGGACCAGAAACCCCAGCAAGGCGAGCTGCGCCAGGCCCTCCAGGTGCAGGAGCACTGTCGAGACACTGGATCCACACGGTGACTCCTGAGCACCCATCGCTCTCCAAACGTCGGCCTGCTGTCACCAGGAAGCTTTCTAAGTCCCAAGGCAGCCCTGACATCACTTGCCTCGTACTCCCTTACACTGCACTGCTGAAGTACTTGGAGTAAAACATCGAATAAAGACGGTACTTACGGTAAGAGAGTATTTTTCCCAGTTATTCAAGAACGAACTTTAAGACTTTGAAAAAGTGTTTACACTTCACGAAGCAAAACACGATCGAGTAACAATCAAAGATTCAAACGATGACGCTTTTTCCTGCCGTTTTTCCCAAAGGAGCCTGGCTGCGCACAGCCACGCAGGCCGTGACCTGCGAGCAGCAAGCTGGCAGCTGTGACACGGCGGGAGAAGACGGAACGCCTGGGAAAAGCGGGTGTCCGCGCTGCACCACCGGGAGCCTGGCGGGGCACACGCTGGGCCCGCAGGCAGCGGCAGGTCCGAGAAGCCCGCGGGGCTCCTCTGCCCAGCGGGAAGCCCACGCAAGGCTCGTCACGGAGCCGCCCGCACCTGCCGGCGACGGAGGCCG
>VZZY01020903.1:70465-100667 GCA_013400335.1 Eurystomus gularis
AGCCATTCCCTCTTGTTCTATTGCTATTACCTGTGAGAAGAGACCAGCACCAACCTCTCTACAATGTCCTTTCAGGTAGTTGTAGAGAGTGATGAGGTCTCCCCTTGGCCTCCTCTTCCTCAAACTGAAGTCCCAGCTCCTTCAATCACTCTTCATAAGATTTACTCTCCAGGCCCTTCACCAGCTTTGTTGCCCTCCTCTGCACTTGCTCCAGCACCTCAGTATCTCTCTTGTATTGAGGTGCCCAAAACTGGACACAATACTCAAGATGTGGCCTCACCAGTGATGAGTACAGGGGGACAATCACCTCCCTACTTCTGCTTGTCACACTATTTCTAATACAAGCCAGGATGCCATTGGCTTTCTTGGCCACCTGGGCACACTGCTGGCTCATGTTCAGCTGCCAGTCAATTAGCGCCCCCAGGTCCTTTTCTGCCAGGCAGCTTTCCAGCCACACTTCCCCAGGCCGGTAGCCTTGCATGGGGTTGCGGTGACCCAAGTTCAGGACCTGGGACTTGGCCTTGTTGAAGCGCATACCACTGTTTTTCTGAGTGCAAAGTACACCTACTGCTGAGATGTGCAGCTGAATTAGACTTCTGAATTCTACAGTCAAATACACTCCTACAAAGAAGCTGTACCTCAAGACCTGCTGCTTGCTTATGTAGTACAGTTACTGTAACCAAATGAGATGATGCTAGACATGAGAACATAAAGACCACTTTCTAAGCTCAAGAGCATTCTGCATCCTCTGTGAACTAGTCCACCTGGTCAGTCAGTCCACCCAAGAGTTTATCCTGCAAGTGATATATCCATCACTCTTGATGTTGATTTTTCTAATTTGAAAAGGTATTTCCCTACAGAAAATAACACGGATACTACAGCAAAGCATCTGACTTCTACAGCAATAGTCACAGTCAGAAAATCTTCTAGTCAGGAAGCATCCCAAATGCAGACTGACTTCTCAAGCACACTGTGTGGGACTCACACCTTGCACTGCATGAGTCCACCCAGGCAACCAAGTCACACACTACCAAAAGCCTGTCTGTTCTAGAAAAGCAAAGGTCAGCCTTCTGAGTCCAAACTCTTCCTGGTGAACTCTTCCTTCAGCATTTAGACTGAAGTGAGGCACGAAGCCATCACAGGCTGCATCTTAGTAATAGAAAACAAAATCTCATACCCTCTTTGTCTTGTTAATGTTTCTAGGTCGGTTCCAACAGTAGCATGTCAGCAACAGAGCAGTCCCTGTAAGTGCATGATGTGAGCAAACTCACAGCTCTTACCCACTTCTGGCTTGGAAAAGGATGGCAGCCTAGAGACTGAACAAGATTTCTGGACAGAAACCTACCCAGCAATGGAACTACCTAGTGAGGACAGCAAGTTGGTACAGAAGTCGAGACAGGTTAAGGGGTCAGCCAACACCAGCCCTACAGCATGCTAGCTCTGTCTGAGATCTATTTGCACTACAGTTCAGCAACATTTTTTCTTCAGTTTGCCACAAGCAAAAACAACCTGGCAAATTCCAGTGCAGTCAGAATGAAGCTGATAAGGAGACTGAGGAAGACTGCTTGGGCTAGGTTACTCTGAAATCCTCCTCCTGTTGTGATAACCGCCACTAAACCTTCATGTGTCACAGACTGAAAGCCACTGGATAAGAAAGCCTGTTACTTGGGGTACTTGGCAGAACAGGACCCCTGTCTCTCCTTCTCTGCAGACTATTACCCCGGGAAAGAACCATGAACTACTATTTGCAGCTGAACTGCCATAATCACTGCATTTAACATCACCTTTCAGTTTCACTGCAAAAAAGAATTTGGATAAAACAGGCAAAGCTCTATTACAGCATGACTCATGAAGCAGGCTGTAGTACTGCTTTGAAGAAAGAAGCAAAAAAAAGAAAAAAGAGTTTCCACTCCAGATGTTATGGAGTACATTTGACCTAAGTCTTCAACGTGAATGGCTATTACAGCCACTTCAAAATCTCCACATTCAGCTTTCACCTTTTTTTCTTTAAACTGGAATTTAGTTGAAATTACAGTGATGAGATACAATTTTTGAAATAAAGGCTTCAGTGCCACATTCCAGTAAAGAAGTCAGAGATGCAATCACTTCTGTATAGCCCCAAATAGGCAGAACAGATTCTCAAGAATAGTAAGATGATGACTATATGATGTGTCCTGACAAACTGTCATCTTCTCCTGAAGAGCGAATTTCTGCTTTTAATTACCAAGTTGTATACTTTACATCAGCTCCACTCAACATTTCCATTTGGAACGTTGACTGAGCTCTCCCTTTCCAGAGGAGAGTAAGCCCAGGGAATCCGCTCACCTGAATGTATACTAAAAGCATGGAGTGAGTCACATGGTCTTACCTACCTGTAAAAATCAAATACGAGCTCTGCTAAAACATTCTTCCAGGTGTTGCCAAACCCCATTTTCCCAAGTAACATACAAGCATCTGTTATCAAAGACTAACATCCTCTTTACCTGAGCCCACTTTTTGTTTCTACTTTGCATCTGAATGGCAGCAATAGATGCGAAGAATTCTTCTGAAGGCAAATCCTCTGGTAGCTTTGTTAAAAACTGGGCTATATGAATGAAGTCCATTTTGGTCAAAATATCTTCAAAAAGTTTTAATATTCCCAGGGCTGTACGGAATAAGAACTCTTCTCCATCACGGCAGAACACATCCCAGACACGACATGCCAAGTCCAGTGGCAAAGATTTGCTGTACAATGTGAATATCCTGAAAAACAGAATACAGTTTTCAGAGTTACTGGACAAAAGAAATGTCTTAGATACTTACAGAATTCCACAGATTGATCATCAGTAAGTTTGAGACTTCTCAAATACTTGTAACTGAATATTCCTTTATTTCAGAAGTACTACTATTTGTTGCAGCTTACCAACAGATGAAACAATATGAAACTGTACAACCATTAAGGCATCTTGTTACCAGTCTGGGTCTCCAAGGTCAATTTTATTGGATCACACCAGAAGAAACAATATACCTGGTTTTACGATGGACGTGCACTGGCCACGGGTATAATCAAAGGCATATTTAATCATCACTCCAGAGCTGAGGACTAATAGCTGTGAGAACACAAAAAGCTGAGCCTTAAGACATTCTGCAAAGGGAATTCTGTGGATCAGATAAAGGATATGTGTAAAATTAACTCTGTGTTCCAGGCTTGATTAAGTGGAAAAGTAATAATAGCACAGGCTTTGGAGGAGAGATCAGTTCAAATGCCAGTTATTTGAGAGAAACAGGCAAAGTGTCCTGAGAAAATGTGTAGACAGCTGTTGGAAGATGGTGGCTCAGTGTGCTTGAACAGGTGTGATCCCCAAAGAGTAAACGTAACAGCATGAAGCAAGAATCTCCTCCAAGTTGTTAGAGCTGTACTTTCATTAACTGCCAAGAGCACGTTTCTTCTGCCATCAAAATGCTGACAGCCTTGCAGTCAGGAACACCAAGATGCTTCCTACTCCCTCCTCTATCCAACACTGTTACAAGGCAGAGTGGTGAACAACATCATAACAGCAAGTGAAGGGAACAAAGTTTCCTGGAATCATGTTATAGCACATAAGTGAAAAGAGTTACAGCGATTCTTTCCTTCAGAATTTATAGAGAGAACATCTCTCCACAGATGCACTGTGTAAAAGATCTCTGTAAAGCTGCAAGTAATTCTTTTTCCAGCAGAGGTCAGCCAAGCCTCACATTTAAACCAAACCTTTCAAATCCTGTACATGAAATTTCTTTTCAACTATGCTAAATGGAACAGTAGTTCTGGTGTGATTAATACTCCCCTCTATCCCGTCTCATTTTTCATTTAGGAAATTCAGAGTTACATTTTAAAAATACAAGGGAACAGATATATACACATATATATGTATAGAATACAAATGACTACATTTTCACAGGAAATTCTAATAATCAAAGGTTTTCTGCAGTATCTGCTTTTTACTACATAAGATCATCTGAATGCATCACGAAGTATCTGACTACTCTATGAATCAGCACTCTTTACAAAAATATTCATTTTACAAGCAGCAAGTTCTGGTGACAAGTCAACTGCAGGTTTAGGATCCTTAGGATTTTACTTTTTTCTATTTTTACATCTCATTGCAGTGTTCTTATAGAGTGTAGAAATCACCTAAATTCCAAAAAGCTAAATTAGAAGTATGAAAATTAGGAAATAAGAGATAGAATCTGGAATGAAAAAACCCCACTATTGTTCATATATGTATTTTACACACACACATGAACATCTAAGAATAGCATATACAAGCCCCTTCTTTGGGTCCTGGCAGATGATGCATTGCAGACTTTGCGTAAGCCTCCCAACATTTTCATACAGCCACACGCCACATAAAAATGTCTTGCTACAGAATACCTACACAGCTGAACTAAGACTTTTAAAATATACGCACATGTAGGAAACAGCAACAGCTTTTCCATACAAAAAGAACAGTGTAATAGGAAACAATTCAACCAAGTCCTTTCCTGGTCATCAAGCAGCAAGCAAATGCTCAGCCAGAAACCAGTCCTGGTTAAAGATAAGTAACAATGCCTTTTTTTGGATCTGTTTTTATTCAAATAAGCTATTATTCTGTCATGATTCAGATCTAACCTGAATAACCCATGTGTATTAAATCTGCAACTATGCAGAAAATTAGCCGTCAGAATGAACAGCCAGAGCTATTTATTAGAACAGTACTTTTTGTAGGAAAAAGATTTACTTGCACCAGAAAAGCTGTCACATCAAACACGGTATCTGACATTGATCTCTTCGTAATTTGGAAGGAAGTGCGATTTGCCGGAAATTCGGGAGGCAACTTTCATTGATACTAGCATGGAATGAAACGCATCAAGTCCCAGGAATGGGATATGGCCCCCTAGAATAAGCAACTACAAGAACGGACACAGCATTTGCTCCCTTCAAATGCTTCCTACTGAAAGACTTTTTTTGTTAGACATCTGAGCTACTCGCCTGAAACCCAGCTGAAATGTATTATAGTAATAAAGCAGCTGCTAGACTAAAACAGAGCAGCAGCTCTCAGCAGCGCTAGCACACGCTGCTTGCACATGATCCGCTCTCACTGTACTGCAGGATGATCTCCTGTCTGCAGCTCTCTTTCAACTCACTACAAGTCCCAGGTGCAGACAACACAACTGGCTAGCACAGAGATGTCCAGTGCCAGAGTAACACCTGGATGGAAGAGGAGGGGAAAAAAAAAAGGGGGGGGGAACCCAAAGTACCAGAAGCTCCTGCTCCTCCCAGCCCTGCTTAAGATGAAAGTGTACTTGGAGGTAGATGCACGGCATCCCAGCTGGTTTGCTACTCACAGGGAAAGCAAATGATCATGAAGTTAAAGCAAAGCTCTGTTACCATGAGAATCACAGGCTCCGTGCCTTCTTTTCTTTGTTGTTTTTCACCCCCGCCACATCTCTTTCATTTTTTCATTAAGAAGTCTCCACAAGATACTGCTGGCAACAGCGATCAAGAGAAGTATGCCAGATTTTGGACTGACAACTCACACACGACAACGCTGATGCAAATCAGATCTTAACATATTCTTGCACCACACATTCTTTTCCCATGTGTGTAACTGCACAAAAGTATTTCTGCAACTTCTGAGTTCAGTTGTGGAAATGGTTAAACTAATTTCTAATTGGCCTTTTAAACTTATTCTTGGATCTTCCCTTCTTCATTTTGCTACTAATTTTTAAATTGTTACATTTTGTATCAATTTCAACTGCATCTGCTTTGAGACAGGGATTGTATTTTTTTACATGTTCAAGCATTACTTCACTGTATAGTGCATCTCTGTTCTCATGAGCGCCTTTAGAGTTGGTAACAGCTTATTTAGTACAATCATAGAATTGTTACAGTGGAAAAAAAGTCCAAGTATTTACTTTGTTCCTTATTAGGAAAAGAAGAACTTAAATATTATGTACTACACGATAATGTCTACAACAAAGCAACTTCTTAGCGCTCAGCAGATCTGACTGCACTGTAAAATATATCAATATAATACAAGTACTGGGTGAGTTTCTGAGCAATTTCCAGCCAGTCAGAAGCACCCAAAAAGCCCCGCTCTCTCACCAAGGAATACCATAGGGCAGTGCAGTATTTCACCCAATTCCAACCTAACCTGCAGTGACATAAAGAGGAGTACACTGTAAATTGGGTGAAGACTACCATCTTTTGGAATACGATAACAATTCCAATTCAAAAAGTCAGGATGTTACCAAAAACCTTTGGACAGGATTACAATCCATTTATTCTTTGAAAAGCATTTAAAGTATCATCTTAAGCTTCATTTTTTAGGGGGTGAAGAGTTACTGGCATGACATGGACTACGTTTTTCTTAATGTAACAGAGAGCAACCTTATAAATACTTCACTGGAATGCTCACTACAGACATCCACACAACGTGGGTTGGACCTTTCTTATAACAAGCAAATGGTGTCGATTTAAAGTTAGCGTTCACAGAGCACACTCGGAGTTAATGCAATGACTGAAGAACCACTGATCAATCCGTCAGTACAAACAAAGCCCTTGGCTATAATTATTGCCAACATCATTTTCCTGAGCAGGGATAAAGAGGTGTTTGTATAGCAGCAGAAGGCCATAAATAGCCAGCACGCATCCTCTGCAAGTCCACACTCTGCTCTGCTCATGAGAGCCTGCAGTACATCAGCTGACAGAGCAGGATGCCAAAACTGGGCTATTCAGACACACTACTTCCCCTCCCTTCTCTCTCAACCTGACTGCACATTGCTCTTTACAGCTCCCTCATGCCTGATCCCCTTTATATTCTTCAAAAAAAAAAGTAAAAACCCGTCTAGCTTTTGAATTCTTTCTATGTGATTTATCAGTTGGAGTTTGAGCTTGAAACACACGGGCCCTTTTAAAAAGAGATGCCTTACTTCTGGTGGGTATCTGCTAATCGTGTCACTGTACCTTTTAATTAAATTTTTAGGTCCTTGGTGTTTTCCCACCACAGAAGGCAGTGGTGAAGCCAAACTGGCAGGGGAGCTCCCCTCCCTAAATCCCCTACCAGCCCACAAGAAAACCCGAAGCAGCAATAAATCACCTGTGTAGCTGGGCCCATCTATATGCACAGCATTTCTTTTTCTTGGAACGTATCCCTCAAAAAATGATTTAAGCATACCAATTTTACTGCTGTTCCCTGCGGGACTGGTTACAGGAAGCCGCACAAAGGACAGGAGTTCATTGGGGCAGGAGCAGGAGAGTTTCCCAGCAACTGGTCTGTGCAGCACTGGCTACTGGAGCCCTCCCAGAGCTGGCACCAGCTGAGCTTCACCGCGCACATGCCTGCACAGTAACCATGCCAGCCACCGCAATGGCAGCCGGCATCCCTCCGCAGCTCAGAACAAACGTGCATTGGAGCAACACTAATGTTGTTAGAGCGAGGCTGCTTCAGAGAGATTTCTACCTACAACCAAAAGGTCTGTCTGTTCACAGCAACACCGTATCATGTTCTTCCCTGACTTTAAAAACACTGAAACCACATTCTTATCTTTCCGGAAACAGTTCTGTTTTAAATGGAGTGATATCTGTACTACCCCAAATTCACTGTCAGCCATGAGCCCCAGGCAATCTTAGAAACAACATTTTTCCAAAGTCCTTACCTTTAATAGTTACTCGCTAGTGAGAGTACAGATGCACCTGATTTCTCCTTAAATCTTTTCTATATTACTTCCTGGAAGTCATGGAAGAACAGTAATTCGCTAAGGTTTCAGTAGCCATTTAAAAAAAAAAAAAAAATTGAAATCTGCTTCCTATCAGATCGAAGTATTTTCAAGTAGAAAGTGTGTGTGTGTATATATATGCGTGCACACATGTACACATATACTTACATACATATGCACATACAAACATATTTATCTAAATATTATACTACAATCGCACACAGTCAACTACTAATTCCACTGTCTAACAAAATGAAAGCCAGAGTGGGACGAGCCGTCTAGCTCAAGGTAAGAGTTTAATACAGAATTGGGCAGGACTACCTCAACTAGCCTATAGTCCTGTGCAAGACCACAGTGCTGTGATGCTCCAGGGATGGGAAGGAACACAGTAAATTGCCCTTGGGATTAAAATAAACAGCTTTAATAGGGATGCAAGTAGTCAGCAAGAAATGCTAAGGGTTGAGAAGGACCATCCACAATCACTCCTGACTGAAATTTCTTTCAAGGGCTCTTAATCTTAAAGAGAGGCCTGATGTGCCCCACACTCAGACTTCAACACTTCAGATCTTTGCTTCTAAGTAATTTTTTTTCGTTTTTTTTAACCTATAAAGGCACTCTGAGAGAGCAACTGCTGACACAAACGTTTATTCAAGAAAATACAATAAAGACTAGTCTATCAAAGCAAAATTGCTGAGGGGAATGTGAACCTTGAATTGTTCATCAGAACAGTCTTTTTCTAAATCTCCAGTTTCTGGTGTTGTTCCTCGGGGTTTCTTCTATACAATGTAAAGCTCAAAGTTAGACAGCAGAGTGATATTAATGTGCCTGCACCAGGAAGACACTCGGTTTTAATCTTTCCTACATTAAAAAAATTGCCTTATTTAGGATAGTATCATATTAAACTAGTAATCCATGAAAAAGATTATAACCTGGTGATTTTAACATTGCTTAGCCAGTTATTCTCCAGCATGTTTACACTCTTCCTACTCTGATCTTCCTTTTATTCAATTGCTTCCTTCACACAAAGGCTTTTCACAACACTGTCTGAGGCAATATGATTTCAACATCTTTTCTCTTATCATGGAGCATACCAGCCTCTGCTCTCGTATTTCCCCACTATTTCAGTATTTTTTCTAGCGTCTTCCTGCTTGGTGCATAGACCTAGTTCAGTTCAATGTTCTTAGCCTTCAGTCATAAAAATGGTATCTTTCCCATCAAGTGCTGGGAGAAACGAGCCTACCTATTACACAGCCCCTCATTCCTCTGCTCATCAGAATTCAATCCCAGTATAAAAGCCAAGTCAAACAAAGCCCTTGTTACACTATCCTCTGTGCAAGAGACACAGGAAAAGAAAGGAACTCCAGTAAAGCCAGCAGGAGGCTGGTATGGATGAACAGGTACCTACTGACAGGGCTCACATCTAAAAATGAAGCATAAAAGAGGCTGGAGGAGGGGGCAGATGATACCGGAGAAATGCAGAGACATTGTCCGAGTATGCAGAGGGGCTAGGAAACCCAAAGCTCATCTGGAGTTGAATCTCACAATGGATGTTATGGACAATGACACGGGCTTTCCCTACAGCAGCAGAAAAAAAGACTCGGGAAAACAGGAGCCTGTTATTGAACGGAAGGAATCTGGTGACCAAAGCACATGCAGAAGGCTGTGGTACTCACTGCCGCCTTCATCTCAGCCTTTACTGAGAAGACTTGCCTTCAGGAATCCCAGGTCCTCCAGACTAGTGGAAAAGCCTAGTGCAAGGAAACCCAACCCTAGGTGGAGGAGGATCATATTAGGGAACATTTAAACATATTGAGTGCACAGGACCTGGTGAGATACACGAGTTCTGAGGAAACTGCCTGGTGTCATTGTGACGCTACTCTTAATTAACTTCAAAAGATCCTAGCTACCAAGGGAGGTTCCTGAGGACTTGAAGAAAACAAATGCCACTCCCATCTTAAAGAAGTAGGATCCAGGGAACTACAAGCTCGTCAGCCTCACCTCTGTATCGCAGAAAGTAATGGAAGAAAATTCTTGGAGACCACTTCAAAACATATGATGGGCAAAAAGGTGATTAAGAGAAGTCAGTATGGATTCATGAAAGCAAAATCATGCCTGGCCAACCTGACAGCCTTCCACAATGAAATGACTGGCTTGGTGGATGAAGAGAGAGCAATGAAAGTTGTTTATCTTGAGGTTAGCAAGGCTTTCAACGCCGTATACCATAAAATTGTTGTTGATGAGCTGATGAAGTATGGACTAGATAAATGGACAGTGAGGTGGACTGAAAACCAGCTGCAACTGCCAAGCTCAGAAGATTGTCATTACTGACATAAAATACAGCTTTGAGCCAATCCACTGGTAGAGTATTCGAGGGTTTGATACTCATCCAGTACGTTTAGATGTTTCCAGTAAGGACCTAGATGGGGGTCAGACTGTACCCTCAGCAAGTTTGCAGGTGATACACAACTGGGAGCAGTGGTTGATATACCACTCCATAGGGACCTTGAGACACTGGAAAAATGAGTCGACATGAGTATCGTCAAGCTCATTCAACAAAGGGAAATGCCAAGTCCTGCACCCGCCTAGGAAATAAGTCCAGGCATCAGTACACATGGGAAGCTGAGAGGCTGCAAAGCAGCTTTGCGGTAAAGGACATGGAGAGTCTGGTGGACAGCAAGTTGTATGTAAGCCAGTAATGTGCCTTTGCAGCAAAGAATGTCCACAAGCTCCTGGTCTGCGTTAGGAACTGGTGAGCCAGCCCTGGCGTTCCCAGCACAAGAAAGACACAGATATACAGGAGCAAGTCCAGCTTGCAAAGAATATGATTAAAGGCTTTGAGCGTCTGATACACAGGGAAAGGCTGAGAAAGCTGGTACTGTTTAGCTGGGAGAAGAGACAGCTTGGACCTAAATGCGTAAAAATACTTGATAGGAGGGCATAAAGAAAACAGAGGCAGAATCTTCTCAGTTGCACCCAGTGAAAGGACAAGAGCCAACGTGCACAGTCTGAAATACAGGAAATTCCATTTTAATGTAAGAAAATAAACTCGTTCACAGCAACGGTGGTTGAACACTGGGGCAGGGCTGCCTGGAGAGGTTGTGGAGTCTCCTTAATTGGAGATATTCAAAACCTAGTTGGCCACAGTCCTGAGGAACCTGCTCTAGTTGACCCTGCTTTGAGCAGTGGGTTTAGACTAGATGACCTCTAGCAGCAGTCCCTTGCAACACCCCAGCAATTTCTAAGAAAACTCATGTACTGAAACTTTGAACTGTTGGATTGGACTGAATTACTTTAATTTCTGTGTAATGGATCAGCAGCATGTTCAGTGCTAACAACTAGGCCTTAAAGATCAGGGTATCAAGAGCTTGGTTCAGGTAGAACTGCATTAACAGTACAAAAGTTTTCCAAAGCAGTAACTTATGCATCTCAGAAAAAAAACAAACAAACAAACAAAAAGCTGTTACTGCTGGGAATTTCATCTTTTACCGAAGGTCTTTAGTCAGATATCTGAGAAGTTGTCAACAATTTAAAGGCAAACCAGTTTTTCAGCCGAAAGATTTTGTATCATCTCAAAACTGACAACAAAACCTTGCTTGCTGAGAAGAGACATTTCAGCTGCCCCAAACAAAAGTCTGATAGGCACAAAGGCAAATATTCGATTTGGAGTGCCTTACACCACATTGAAATTTGGCAGGAGTGCAAGTAAGATCCTTGTCCTTTTTCCCCTCTAAGGAAAAAGTTATAATTATACTAGAACTGAAAGAGAAGGCAGTTTTACCAAGACTGTAATTGCCTGTCTGCTAAGTGGAATAGCTGCAGTAATTAAAAACATGGTAATGCCCTTTAGCAACTCAATTGGACCGCATCAAGATTAGTTTTGAAGCCATCTGTACTGGGATCCTCTAAAAAGGATCTGGCATCACCTAACATGAGTGAGATACTGCCCAGGAGTCACAGTTCATCCAGCTGACAGCCTAGGCGTTCGGTTTTCTGTAGCTTCCAGCTTTTTGTTGTATGGACAAATGTTTCAACTCCTCTTCTCCTGTTCTGTGCAGGATGACAAACTAGACATCTCCAATGCAAGACTAGCAATGCTTTCTGGATATACAACCCTGGCACACCTGCACAAGCAGTAGAAAAACTAACAGATTTTCTCAGCAGACCAATGCAAATACGCACTAAATATGGATAAACACTGCTAGGCACCTGTACTTCAAAATAAGCTTCAAACTCAACACAAGTACAGTAGTAACAGTTAGGCAAATGTTAAACACCACAGAAGTACGTGGGAATGATTTAGACTGACAGCTCAAGTACTGAACAGAAGAAAAAACCTGTATCTTAAAAGAATCCTAAACCAGGTAAGAGCACTTCAGCTTTTACCATGAATACAGCGCACACTTTAGTAATTATACTTTCGATGTCTTACCAGTCAATAAGATAGATGTCTGGAGTTAAGTTATTTTTTTTGAAGTGAGCAAATAACTTTGGCAGATTTTCTTCAAAGAATACCTCAAATGCGGCAAAGTAAGTCAACATCTGGGAAAATAAAATGGGGAGAAAAAGAGGCAGTTAGCTGTATTATTAATAGGCTTAAATGTATTATCTGTTGTTGGATTAATGCTCTTCAAAAATGGGATCATATTAATTACATGGTCCCATAAAGAGCTGAATATTTACATAAAGAACCACATTTGCAAGCACAAAGATCCCCTCCATATACCACTCTCATACTGCAACAATGTACTTATTGTCTTGGGTCTTGGCCAGCTTCCTTTGGAAAGAAAGATACCAGCAGGAGAGAAGTTATTTGTTGATTTATCTAGTTATGATAACAGAATGGTGCTTTATGCTTGTGACAGTAACTTAATATTATACTGAATAAAATCCAAGGCCCAATAGGTTATAAAATGAAATACGAAACTAAAAAGAATCTAACAGTCCACAGCAAGAGTGAAGAGTCCAGCTGGCACCAGTCACAAATCATATTCTAATACCAAAGCTCCTTTTATACCATACGTTCTAAAATTAGGTAATAAGCATTTCTACTATAAAGAGGGAGACCTGAAGTTCACAAAGAAAAGCCAGAGATCAGGACAAAAGACCTACGCAAGATAAACAGATTGTAACTCACGTCTAATACCGTAACCCCTGAACTGTACTGCTTTTAACATGAAGATTTCCATGCTATTTTAAAATTTGAATATTTAGGTCAAATTTCATAACACAGGGTACAGAAAAAGAAAATCTTCCAATCTAACTAAGAGTTAAAAACAAAAGGCTTTTTAGCTGCCCCCCTCATCTTCTTAATACCATAGGAAGAAAAGTCAAGCTAAGACCCTGAATAATTCAGTGATTTTAATTACAATATCCCGATGAAAGCAATAAAGGATGGCTGTGATTTCTTCAAAGTACGAGTCGTATCAGTGTGCTTCTCCACTAAACACCATGACAGTAAAGGGAAAAGAGGAGCCTTTTGTCTGAAATCCTTTTAAAGGATGACAGATTTGTTTCCCAGTTTTTCATTGTCCTTACAGAAATTTCTCCTGTTTCATCTGAATGAAGAGACAGATGGTTAACTACCTTCATTAACCGTGGCAAATGAAAAATTGAGCCTGGCAGTAAGTAAGAGTGTAAGGCTTAAAAGCCAGGCAGTATGGTGTATGCTACAGAAATAACCATAAAAAGTTATGTAAAAACTCTGAACTGTCAGTTACTCAGAAACAGTTTCATGGCAAATGTGACACCAGAAATCTAGAACCCCACTTTAGAGAACTGTACAGCTGAAACAGTTTCCTGACATGGATTTTTAAATGCATGAAATCCAAGCAACACACGAGATCTGAGTATAAAGAAGGAAGCAGGTAATGCAACAGAAAATCCTACTTCCAAAATGATCTGGTTTTATGCTAGCACTGCAGTAAGAGAGTTCTACTAAAGTGCTTCAGAAGTACTTTAAAGAGGGGATCTTAACAACTGCTAGAATCACATCTGTTGACTGTAAAGCAGGCAGCTCTAACAGAAATGGAATTGCAGTTCAGGTATTGATCTTGATTAAATCAACATTCAACAAGACATGTACTTAGTAGTAATGAAAAACAAAATTCTAGCTTAATGAACTGTAACCAACAAAAGAAGTCAAGATAAACCAGTATAAATTACTGTCATTTCCACAACTAACTAATGCCGGCTTTATTTAATTTATTATATGTTAAGACAAATCAGCATTTGGTTATTAAGCTGTAAAACTGACAAAGATGAGAGTAGACACTAGATCAGTAGATTAATCACAGGGAAGCCAAAACCACCTCATTTTGTTTCACTACTCTGACTGAAATGTTAGGTCCAAAGTTTTCCTTGTGGTGTTAATCGTGGCTTTGTGATTTCATGGCATGTTAATATTACTTCATGTATCACTATCTCTACTCTTCTGCAAGCATTCATTTATCAAGTAGCCTCCATTTAGCCAGGCTAACAGAACTGAACAGCATTATCCAAGGGTATTCCAAAGAACACTACTTTTGCTAAAAAAAAAAGAGAAAAATTTTATTCTAGCAAATTGAATTCCAAAATCATCTTCTCAAGAACCATATTTACACACTGAATGCATGAGCATGTCATGTTTTTTACAAGTACAGTAATGGAGATGGCTGATACTGCTTCTAACAATGATGTCTGCACTGTGGTACATCTCCCCATGGGCATTTCCAACTGACAAGATTCAGGGGTGGCAACAGGGAATTACACACTGCTCTTCCAGCAGGAAATGCTGACAGCATCCCTGGTGTCCTACTGTTTAAGTAACAAAAGTGATTGTTGTTGAAGTCATCCATTCCCTTGCTTTATTTCTCCCATCTGAACTCTTGAGAAGCAGGTACTACTTTCATAGAGTTAAAGGTGTTAAGTGAGAAAGAAAAGCAGAATGACAGATTTTGTTTTCAAAAAAATAATTTTAAAGTAAATTAAAAACACATTTCAAGAGATGTGTCTTTATTCTGCTCTGGTACACAAGAGCCCAGTGTACAGGCTAACGAGGAATGTTAGAGTTTTGAGACAATCAGGCAACTGGCTCCCACTGAAAACTGGAAGGGTCGGCTCTTCCGAAACAGCTGCTACAATAAGAGATGGGAAACTCTGTTCTCCCTGCAACAACCTATTTTTAAAAATCCATTAGTTTGGGATAAAAAGCACCTTCAAGACACTTCTAGTATTAAGGTGTTTTCAGCTTTCAACTACAGTGCTCAGTAAGAATTCTCATAACTATTCTCTGAGCATCATAAAATAGCAGCTGAACAATTTCATTCACCTGCCTGTTCAAAAAGGTTAATGGGGTGGCTTTTGGTTTGGGTTCTTTTAGAGGGGGTGTGAACGCATGTGTGCTGGGTTTTTTGTTTTCCAAGCATGTTGCTTTAAAATAAATTCTGAGGTTTTCTGCAAGCTAGTGAGCTCATAACTTTTTTTTTTTTTTAAACCTTCCCTACACACATCTACAACATGACAACTACAGTTTTTTGCATACTTACAAGGCCATGGTCCACACGGAAAAACGCCATCTGACAGGGTTTATTTAAAAGGTTAGAAAAAGCAATGAAGGCATCTGCAGTATCCAAGTTCAAGATCAATACTGCTGCTATGAAAGACATGCCCTGCACCTGAAGAAAGGAGAAGTGTTACCATTCAGCAATAACTGCATTCTTGCAAGAAAATTGCCTCATTTTGTCCTCGTAATCACTAGTGTTTAATGCACTCATTGAGCTGCTGGATTTGTTAAACGATCAGCAAGGCACTCTTTTTTAACCCACGTGACCCTTTGGTACTGAACGTTCTGAGCACGGAAGCTAATGATCCCCATGTTGCCTCCTTTGAAGGACTAAGTAAAACTCCGAAGCCAAGTTAGGATAGCAGCACTTTCAAACATGCAGAATAAAGTTTTGTTTTTTAACAAGTTGTTCCTAAGTAATCCCTCTTCTCCTAGGAGTGGGTCAGAGATGCCCTCACTTGTGGAAAGCTGGACAAGGACGCTAGAGACAACGCCTGCTCTTACTCTCTTCAATTGATTTCTGGCAGCTACAGACAACTGCAAGCTGCAGTGACTCATTTGACAAGCAGTAGCATTTTAAGATTACGCTCTTGTTTCATTTACCATAAGCTCATGAAGCTGTTGCATTTTTCTACAAAGCATGCTGAATCTAGGCAAAGCTCACTCACTGAGAGGGTGCAGCACTGCCTTTGCAGAGTCACGTGGACCAAGCCGTGACAGCCCTTCCTGCAAACCTGAGGAACAAGCTCCTTCCCAACACAACAACAGGTTCCACGCCAAATGAAGCACACCACCTGATCTGCCCCTCTTGTAGCTTCCCAGCAGTCACATTCCACAGTTTTTGCCAAACATCATATGCTACTCACAGAACAGGAACATTATCTCTCTACATTTGCCTTCTCTAAAACAACTGCTCCCAAATAAAGAACAAGGTCCTATATATATCCCTGCTCTGGGAAAAAAGACTAAACAGTACGTCTGAAATCCACTCCGTCCTCTCATAATCACTACTGCACATACTCGTAGGGAGCTCACGTAGCCTCAGTGGGCATTTCTTTAAAAGACTGTTCCAGAAGCTCACACTGCTGAGGCACAGAAACGCAGATCAAGAGGAGTAAGATACTCAACAGAACAGCCTCAGGAAGACACCCATTAAGAACACTATGTACTTCAAAGGACCAATTTATCCACATCTTCTCTTTTGACTCCTATTTTCAAGCACTACAAATATGTACTTTGAGTTTTCCAATTACTTGATCCATTAAAAAGGTTAAATCTAGCAACAGAACCATTATATAGAATTCTCAAGTATGTATTGGAATAGAAGAAAGCCACAGAAACCCCACAGTATTCACAAAATAATTTAATACTGGTCTACCAAGGACTGATTAACAAAATCCTCTCGCCCCAACCCTGAAAAAAAAAGTTTCTTCACTTACATAGCCTACATCAGGTCTGTAACAAGTATAGGCTCCTAAAATACTGTGCAACGTGTCATGGTAAGGACCACCCTATAATTAAACAAAAACAAGACAATGCATCTCAGTATAAAACAAACATGTTAAAAGCCCTTTGGTGCTACAGACAGCACCTATTACTTCTGATGAAGGATACATTATTTCCCTATGCAGCTTTTAACAGCTCCAAGAATTTAAAAACAATTTTGCCTTTAAAAGCATGGAACAGCCCTTCGTGCAGTATTCATTACGAGTGCATACCGTTCATACAATACATCAATTACGTATTAAATATTTATACAAGAGAAATGTAAGCCTAAGGGATTCCTTGTAGCTTAGCAGCACTTTGCCAAGAAAGCAAAAAATAGTTAAACCAACACAGCATATCATAAATGACATGTATAGCTAAAAAGAATTTCACGTTGTTGACTATTAAGAGTTGACATATCTTACACTAAGCACTGTAACTGGCTGAGAATTTCCAAAGGGAAAAGTTTTTCACCCAGAAATGTTTATCTATCACCATTAAAACTTTTTACAAGATTGCTAAAATTGCTAAAAGTACAACCTATCAGGTTAAAATGAGTCATTAAAGGACATCAAAAGCATGCAAGTTAACTTGGTCTTGCATGGCATCAAAAAAAGCCACCAAACCTTGCCTGCTTGAGCTGTGCTTGATCTCTCTCACTTACCATATACTTGCAGCCCAGCGTGTTGACTGTCTGACTTGGAAACACTGACCTGCACCACTTCATCAGACGGTAATCAGCATGAACCAGGCTCGATGAATCTTGTGCAGTACCTTGAGGTTACTCTTTTCTACATTAGGTACAGTTTTCCAAAATCTTTAGGACCTTTATCTGCTCAAGATGTCTACTCCAGATTTGAACTCAATGGTATGTAAACTTAAATTCTCTGAGAAGTTAAAGCAAAAGTTATCATCACTTACTTGCTGGAATATACAGAGATTAGGAAATGTTCTTGAGATATCCAGTTTTATTAACTCCAAGCTTGCTTCCCTGTCAGCTGCAGAAAATCCAGCATCTACAAAAGCCAAAGTTACTGCATTTATTACACGGATCAGTGTTCAGTATTGTTCAGCATTTTTTTCCCCCATAAGGGTTAGATTTGGCACAGTTCGTTCATTCAGATGCAAATGCTACAGAATAAGGGTATGGACAGGACGATTCCCTACAATCAGCACACATGCTAAGAAGCAAGTGTGCTGTGGGGGGAGAGAGAAGTCCTGAAGTAGCAGCATTTGATGGATGCTGCCTATCTCTAAGACTGTCAGCTCACCTTGAAGAAGTCATGTTTATTTACTCTTTCCATGCGTTGTTAAGACCATGGATAATGCAATACACCCTCCAAAATGGAAATGGGTCTTATACAAAGTAAATTTCTGAAGTATTAGTTTTTCTTCTCATATTAAAAAAATACATATATTTTTACTTTGTCTGTTCTGGTAAGTAGAGTTGGAAATTACCTACTGCTGCTTATTGAGCAATCAAAAAACAGGAATTGTCACTAGCCAGTGCTTAAACTAATCACGAGTATCTACGCTCCAGAACACAAAGTACAAGAGGAAGCTGGAAATGTGCTGGATGTCATCTTATTTGAGATGCAGTCAACCTTAGGAGAACAAAGTAGGGGATTTCCAATCAAAAATATTCTTCTGTTGATAAATGCCATTAGGTATGTTCTCCTTCTTCCGCTCAGCATAATTACTTACCAAAGGCAATTTCAAGCATCTGCATGCAGTTTTATACTCTCCCAAAAGCAGACAACTCTCCTGATCAATTAGTAAATTTCAAACCACTTTGTCTGCAAAAATAAATTGCTGCTCTCTGAAACATACCCAAGAGATAGGCTCAAAGCTGCAATAAGGGACTACAATGCAATTTTCTGCTGTAATTTGTGTTTCCATTCCAAAACGACAGATGCAACAAAGTGTTTCAGTGTTGCAACTCAAATTATAACCCCCAAACTTTCCTAGTTTTCCTACAAATTTGCACCAAATAAGAATTGTACCTAGAGATAGCTTATAAAGAAAAATGAACAAGTGTGTTTTAAAAGAGACCATCACTTTATTGGGAATGATTACAGAATCACAGAATGGTTTGGGTTGGAAGGGACCTTAAAGAACATCTAGTTCCAATCCCCCTGCCATGGGCAGGGACATCAAGGAAGAATACAGCTATTTCTGGCTTCCACAAAAAGAAATTTTCTTTTTACCAAGTAAATCTTTACAGCTGGTTTTTTTGTTGATGTTTAAAATCTGTGATTTCATTTTAAGGAACAATTTTACAAAATCTCTTATTCTGTAACACAGCATAAATCATCCACAAAAAGCATACCTTCACATTCTACTTCAGCCCCTCCTGTGCTAAGTGATCGCCACTTCTCTTTGGCACGAGCCAGGCAAATATCGTACAGTTCTGGAAAAAGAAAAACAGAGAAAACCAAAGTCCACTATTTGTATGTGCTCATGCCGACTGTCGGGTACTAACAACCTACTGTACGAGCAATGCTGCTCCGCTCATTACAAGTAACAGTATCTCTAACGTAGTAGTTGGACTTCTAAGTAGGTTATGGTTCTGCAAGACTTCTTCCACTGACCTACCACTTAAGATTAAGTGAAAAGGAAAGGCAATCTAGGCATAAGTTGCATTTGTGTTCAAGTGTTTACTTTTTTTACAGAGCACTGACGTTCAAAAGTACAGTCCAGTTCGATAACTAGGATAAGTCTAGAAACTTCCATGTAAGAACTACACCCAAGGTAACTGAGCCAAGCACAGAAAAGCAGCACAACACAGCGCAAGTACAGGCAGTCTACCGCCTGTCCATGTTGGAACTAATTACATGTGTTAGTCTCAAGGCTGTGTTTTTCTGTGCTCTGAAACAGCACCCTAGTTCTATTTTTGCAAACACACACAGAAAGAAAAGCACAAATTTTCCCAGGGGTCTTTTAATCTCTCACAAACCTCCTGTTCCGCTCTAAATCAAACGAAGCACACTACATGCATACTCAGAGACATTATGAAATTAACAACAATTCTACTTTTCCAAAAGAAAAAGAAAAGCTTGAGTCATTAATTCTGACCATCTCCATCTAACATCAAAGCAAGACACAGCAACTGCAATATTCAGAAACAATTCACAGCAGCAGTCCAAGAGCAGCTAGAAGATTAAAAGACACTGTACTTTTGACCAAAACATGTCAAAGCTCCACAAAAAAAGTGTAACTAGATAACATCTCCTCACAGCCACACCTCAGGTTCTGATACACCATAACACATATGACCCTTTACTATTTCTCTTTATAAGACAACGTAGACAACACACAGCCTCACCATGGGTGATGTTTAACTCGTTGCCAATTGCCAAGCTCCAGACTTTGCCTCTCACACTCGGTGGAATGCCCTGCCACCACAGCTCTCGGACTTTACGGGAACAGCACCTGGTCAAAGCAAAACAGATTATTCTAAGAGATGTTTCATTGCCAGCTGAATCGCAAATGTGTCCTTGTACCAGTTCTGAAGGGATTCAAACCAAAATGAACATCAATGGGCCAAGGAGTCAAAGCAATCCACGCATAACCATTCTTCAGCACTATTTTGCTTTCAGCTGTAAAGGAAAGCTTACTTCCTTCCAAGTTAATAGCTTATTTTGATAGAATCAATCATAATATCTGTAATCTGCAACCACACTTGACCAGCAAGAATCATAGAGGACAGAAATAAACAAATGAAAGGAAACCCCTATCTATGCCACTGCCCACGCTAAAGGCTGGACATCTCCATGTAAGAATAAATACAGAAAAAAGTTATGAAATTCTACCCTCTCCCCTCTGTCATCACCCTGCTGTGCAAATAGGACATAGTTTCCCACCCAGATTTGCAGCTCTAACCCTCCAGAAAAATGCATGGGGATGTGAAAGCAACAGCTTCTAGGTTGGAACACGAAAGACAAGTTAACAGAACACAGGCTTTGAAATGGCTGCAACTGATGTTCATCCAGCTGAGGGCCCAGAAGGAAGATCAGAAGAGCACCTAAGAACCAATGGAAGCTTGTGGCAGTGACAAAAATTACTATTCATTTATCTACAAGCAGATTCTGAACTAAAATGTAAAAGAGTGAATACATTGAGGGACTTCTGGATTTATAAACCACTACAGGAAAAGGTGTCCTTATTTTTACAGCAGCTGTAACAGAGGTGTCTTCAAATACTAAAGACAGACGTGTAAATCTACAGTTTGCTTATACATAATTTATTACTTCAGTTCTGCAGAAATGCACTTTGCAACAAATTCTGTCCATATTTTTGACATATATTCGCAGAGCTACTGATAAAGCATATTGCAATTGAGAGAGCTGTGGAGGTTGGTTTATGCTGTGATGGTGGTTATACTCAGGGGGGAGAGGGCTGGGATTTCTTAAGCAAAGCCTGTGACTAGACAGAGGAGGTAGCTTATCAGTTGCCTGTGTGGTGCCTTTGTAGGAAATCTTCTAGCACTCAGTATTTTTTAAAAATAACTTTTTCCCTACTTCTCTTTCCCATCACTTGATTACCCCAGCAGGTAAACCATTCTGCAATTAAAAAGGCTTCATTAATACTGCGCTTGTACTTCAACCTCCATCTGATACAATAACGTCAACAGCTCAAACCATCAAAGAAAGCTCATTTCTGACAAATGCATGGTGTTCACGCATTACGTCTTCTGCTTTTACACCCTCCTACCACAGATCACTTCTCAGTGTTTCAGTTTCTGAATATCCTGCGCCTGCATTAAAGACGCTAAGAATCACAACTACATCATTTCCAGCCACCTTGTAGAAATAACGAAACGTGTGTTGCTCATTTTCTTTGTAGCTGTCCAAAAGTGACTTTCAAACAAAAGCTTCCAAGGGCATCAAAAATTATAGTTGCTAACTCTGTAACTTCTGTTCTGGATACAGACTCAGCCATTTTAATTAAAACTCAGA
Source organism: Eurystomus gularis (assembly GCA_013400335.1). NCBI lineage: Eukaryota > Metazoa > Chordata > Aves > Coraciiformes > Coraciidae > Eurystomus > Eurystomus gularis. The sequence goes on from VZZY01020903.1 coordinate 92,165, forward strand.
ATAACATACTGTCTTACATAGTTTCCCAGTTGGGTAAGATCTCATTGTTCCAAGTTAAAACAGCGTTGCCGATGCTGTCTTCCAGTTTACAGCGTTCTTCCAGTTGTTTCTTTCTCTTCTGGGCTTCTTTAAGCTCTACAGAAAAGCAAATTCCTTTTTAAGTTAATAAAATCAGAAACCAATTACTCAGAATTAGCTAGTCACAGCTATACAGCCATGTAAAAGCACTCTACGTTCACCTAAATGTACAGTGGACTGTTCAACTTCTAAACATTTCCCAGACACGCAGCAAGCTAAGCAGTGATGCTAAATGTGAATAAAGAACACAGTGGAACTATGAGTAATGCTCACTTGCGATGGATGGGGCGAAGGGAGTCGGATAAAACATGGCTTCTTCAACCCTTCTACTCTAAGCACATCAGTAACTTTGAATTAGCATCTCTGACAGCCAACAGCCTCACCTCCTAGGCCAGGTCAGAGTATCTCCTAATAAAGTCCCACTCCTTTTTTTCATGGCAGACTCCATAATGCAGGCTAAAATAATATAAATTTTCTGTTTTGTTTTCACTCTTATGTGCTGTCTTTGTAAACCGTGACTTAGATATATTGTCAGGAAATCACAAGAGCCACATTTTTCATGCTACTTAGCGTATAGTTAATCTAAATGTCATACATCACAAGTATCTCTGTACTGGAAACCTTGGGTTCATTAAAAAGAAAATATTTTTCATGTCTAGTTGAAACATATTTAACATTTCTCCATTATCACTCAGTACTTCTTCTTGCATCATCAATTACTATTTTCTCCACCAACAAAGCTGTAAGACGTGCCATTTAAAAAAGGCAGGCAGACACTCTGCGTAGCAGCACGGTGGAAATACAGGACACGTGTGCACACATACACTGTCTACAACATGGGAAGGTACCGACCTGGCAAGGAAAACTGAAGAACAGCAGTACCATGAACAAAGTCCTTGGAATGAACACATAACCTGACAGGACCACTTTAAAGCCCAAGAGAAGCTGTGCCTGAGCAGAACCATACCAACTGCCTTTTCAGTTTTGATATGTGCACTTTGTAAGCCCGCCTAAATGCAGGCTTTGAATTTTCCTCTAAATAAGAGGAGGGTGTTTACACTCTCTGATTTTCTGACCTCTACACAATACATCACTCTGCAAAGCTGCTCATCTGGAGTGGCTTTAGGGAAAATGGATTTGCCAGGATATTTTTCTGGGCAGAATGACATACTCCACTGAAGACAGCACAAGGACTCGGCCCATTGCCTAAACTGAGCATCTTCCCATTTCTCCCAAACCATCTACCCTACATGGAAAGCAGGAACAGAGGGAACTCCTTTGGACTACTACACATTAAGTGGATAGACTAACAGGGGAGTCACATGGACTTTGAACTTCACTGCTAGGTGTATGATGTTCAAAATCACAAGAGGATACTTTTTAAATACATCAGCTGCAGCAAGCAAGTCCTGCGTTCATATCACCTTTCCACTGTCTCATATGGCTCAGGGTTCTTGGCCACATGGAAAAAAAAAACCTAAGAATTTCCAGTAGCTGTTACTGGACACGAAACTTCTGTAAGTCCAAATTTCCTATTATCACAATGCTTGTTTTTAATTAGAAAACCCAGATGGTCAAAAATATCAGCAGAAGGAAACCCCTACTGTCAGCTCTGCCCAATGTGCACAGTACAGTGTTACTAAGATGCTTCTGTGAACAATGTCAGACAAGAAATTATGAGCAAAACCTTGGGAAAGCTGGAAATTTTAAGTGGGACACATTATCTAATGAACGTAACTATGTACATTTTCCTATGTGGAAAATTATGTATTTAGGTACTACTGCCTGAACAGGTCATTCCCAACATGAAACTATCAAATATCCTGTACTTATCTATGTACATCTAGTTTTCACTAATTTGACTGATAATCTACTTCAATGTGTTACGTTTTTAAATGCACAAAGAGATGCCACTCAATTATTTAAGAGTTACAAATTAAAAAAACATTTCCTGATGGATTCTGGGATTGTTTTCCTTTTTAGCTGGGGGTGGGGCTTTCCAATGAAACTACCTTCATTCCTCTCCCCTCTCTGGACTGATTCTTCTTTGAGGGGAGGTATAGATCCCTCATGTTACAGAGCAAAAGACTGACCCAAGTTCATTTCAGGTTTAGAAATAACCCTTAACTTTAGTTCTCTCCTCTGAAGATGAAGAAATTCCATCACCTCTTTTTTTGGCTTGAACCACCATTTCTTCATACTGTTGTCTGTGTTTCTGAGCTTCTTCTGCTGGTTTTGCAGGGAGGTTCCTTAAATTAAAAATAAAATAAAATAAATAAATAAACCAGTATGTAAAGTTGGCGTGCCTGTCTAAAGAAAATTCTAGACACTTCTAAAAAAAAGAAAGGCATATACTGCTTCTTGTCAAAATATTTGATCAAACAGCAGAGCAAAAGATCCTTGGAAAGAAATTTTTTTGCCAGTCAGCAGAAAAGAAGGGAAGAATGCTGGCCAGCTCTGACTACTTTTATAAGCAAAATATGCTGAGTAATTTCCTTACGTTTGGTAGTTTCAGCATTTTTATTATTAAACCAACTGAACCCACAGGCTGATCTTCATAAATAAAAGGAATATACTGGCATACACCAAGCTGGTAGTTTTAAGCTGATCTCTACAGATAAGGTACAAGACCATGCTCTCTTACTGTGCCCGTCATTTAAGAATTACAGCCACAACTTTCTTTACCCGGCCAGTAATGACTCTCTACGCCAGCTTCCTTTTCTCCTCTGCTCTCTGAGACCCCATTTCTATTTTAACAGCTTAACTCATCCCACTTGCTTCTACAGCAACAAGTGGAACTGTACTCATCCTCCGGAATTCTCCAGTCACCAAGACCAGCACAGCCATTTTGATTTGTGATTAGAGCCTGGACTGGCAACATCTCTGCCATACAAACACACATGCTCATATGTCAGGCCACGTTAACTTTAAGCTAATCATATTTATAATTAACATAACCACTATGTATCTTGTACAACATCAGCACAGGAAACTACAGAGTATTTTGTTCTTCTGTACTGTAGAACATGACACTGTATTCCTAGGACATTTTATATATTTGGCTAATAAAAAAAAAGACATGCAGAAATTCCCTTTCACATTCCTGTAAGGTGTCACACATAAGGCAGCTGCTAGCCATCAAAGGAGTCGCCATTAACAGTAGTATGCTTTACTGTCTACACTATTGTATTAGCTGTAAAGTATGCAGAGCCATGTGATACATGCCTAGGAATATTTTTTTTAAATCAAGACTGTTAAATGAACAAGGAAAGTGAATTTTCACATTAGTGTCTTTGTTGACCACAGAGAACAATCTACTCTTCCCAGTTTCATTTATGGAAATTAAGCCACATATTTTTAAATCCAAGTCTTTTGTAAGTTAGGAAAAGCCTGGAAAGGAAAACCAGATGAAGCAATGCAAGTTCTGCTAACTTAAATTCCACCACTTTAATTACTTCTCCTATTTTTTAACAACATCATCATACACACGAGATGATGTTTAGTACCTACTAAGATTCAGCTAACACTTTTTCCAGCTAAAGCTAGATGGACTAGGGAGTTTTACCTAAACCCTGTGAGTGCAAAATCAAAAGCAGCCATTTTGGGGAAAAAAAACCCCAAACTCACTGCACTTTTCTTCCAGAAATTGTAAATCTTTTTGTCATGGGAAATAAAAAAGGAATTACTTAAAGCCTTAAAAAAAAAAAAGCAAGTAAGTAAACAATTACGAAAGGTTCTTTAGAAAGCACCGTTAGAGAACAATGCTGTTGTGCAGAGCAGTTTTCCCTACCAGACCAAAGAAATGATGATTCAGTTCTCTAGAATCTTAAAAATAAATACATTTTCTGCTAGAAGTTCCTTGGTCTATCCACAGTAGGAAAGAAAGCAAAATCTGAATGTTATCCTGTAATGCATCACTAATTAAATCTATCAATGATTGTACTTCTAAGACTATCTTAAATGAAGAATTACTTTTAAGACAGGTTTTAAATACAATAAGCCAGAATGTATTGTTTCCGTCTGTATACAATAAAAGCTGTTACAACAACAAAATCACTCTTCTGTTGCTCTGGTGTCCCAAGAAGTCTTGTCACATTGTCTACCAGCCAAGCAAAGAAGTATCTTCACTAGCCCTACAACCAGAATACTTTGATATGAACCTTAGCCACACAGATCCGTTGATGAAAACACAGACCTACGTTATGCCAGTTCTTTACACCAATGCACAGCTATATGAAAAACACAGACGTTGTGCCTATAAAGCTGGGTACCAGTCATAAATTACCTAAACACAACTGAATTTGTGTAATTCAAGAGCAAACTATGGTAAAGCAGCTGCCAGTAGATCATTATGGAATTAGTCTGCATATGCAAGAATCTCCTTGCAGTGACAGAAGCATGAAACAACTTATCAAGTACTTGGCAACCTTTAAAACATGATGCTGAACCCACTGCAGAACGATCATTATATTGTTCTATTATTTATGGAGGCGTGGCCATTCTCTGTGTAAACAGGACACTCTATCCTTGCTTCTCAGTTTCTTTAGCATATACCAGCTTCATTTTTATGCTCATGTTCTCTCAGGGAAAATAAAAATTCCTTACTCATGTTTGATAGGTAAAATTACTCAAAACTAAAGCTCTGCTCTACTAATTACCTCCTTTCAGACAAAGCTATTGCTTGTATTATAAAATAAGATTACTTCTGTTTGAATTTTTTTTCTCATAATATCCCACTTTCATATTCACTAGCCTGAAAAAAAAATCTACTTTAAATTTTAAATCATCTGCTTAAGTTAATGAAATACACATAGTAAGAAAAGCATTGCTAGCCTAATTTTAAAGAGACGCTCACTGTGGAACCTCCCAAAACTTACGCTGGTCTGTCCTCTAAAATAAGTGCTGTAGTGGAGAGTGGCTCAAAATCAAGATTCTTCCTCACATTTTGTTTAGGAGAGAGCGGTCTGTGAGCTCGTCCAGTTTTTTCTTCATATTCCTAGAGAAGAAAAAGGGTAAGTTACAAGAGTGGAGAACATGAACATGATGCACACGAAAACTTAAAGTCTACGAAAGTCTTCAAGACAATGCTTTCACATCTCTGCCCAACTGCTGTCCATCTAAAGCTTTTCAACTAGAAGAACCTCAGAATTGAAAACAATGTTAAAATTTATGTTCAGGAGTCAGTTTTGTTATTTTTGTTCAATGCCTTCTATTTGTAGAAACATCTTAAGCTCCTCTGCCTGATGGCCTGCTTTTACAAAGTACTGCTAAGAATGAGCTTACAAACAGCAGATGTTATCTGAAGCATAAAATAAGACATATTTGAAAATATTTTTGTTTTGATTTACATGGGTTTGAAATTGAAGCCAAACATGACCCACAAGCTCCTTGTCCTAAAAATCTCATCATAAGATTTCTCCTACCCAAGCTACTTTCAGATGCAACAGTTCAACAAGAGCAAAAAAGGTTAAAGTCACAGTTAGACAGAAACCCCACACTTGTTATGGCGCCTTGAAGTACGACAATCCTAAATCATAGGAGGACAACATATTAACTTGTGTTGAAGGTACCCACACACTAGGACAAGTTTCCTGAGGTGTGGTAGAACCTCTGACCTCGAAGGCATTCAAAGCTCAAGTGGATGAGTTCTGGGAACCTAGTCTAAGGAGACTCTGCTCTGAGAGCAGAGTTAGCCCCTCAGAGGTCCTTCCACCCTTCGTTACTGTATTGCTATGAACTACATTAGAGGACTTGGCATTACATGTACCATGCTGGTTTTAGTTTACCTACAAACACTCTTTTGGAAGAAAACGACCTAATGAGACAAAACAACCTTTAAACAACTCCCATCTACTCCAACCTCTCCACCTATCTGTCAATTACATCAAAACCTCCTTGGGCAATAGATCCAACCTCTCCAGCACAACCATAACAGCCTGGGTCATTCAGAAACTAAAATGGGATCCCTATCACTTCCAGAAAGGTGTTCTCTAACTCCACCTTAAAAAGACGGATGGATTAAAACCACACATGAATGCAGAGCAACATGGCTGTGGTTTTCTACTCTGTGTCATACAATTCAATTATAGTTTAATCTAGTTCTGTGGGACTCATGGGTGCAGGTCTGTGAAGCTACTGGGACACAGAAAAACCCTCTTTTTCCTTGTTTGTTAACTGGGCACTGTCTCAACAATCAATCCTACGATGCCTGCATTGCTGTGACGGGAAACATTGTCATGAATTTGGAATGTCTGGCTCATTAATACCAGTTAATACTGCTATGCATGACATCAGTTTGAAAACAAGGAAAAGAACCAAGAAAAACGTATTTCAACTACTGAATAGTACTTAGCTTTGTTTAGTAAAGGGATGATGCTCACGCTGAAAAAGCTGTTCACTAAGAAAAGAAAAATCCCCATCAAGAAAATAAGCAAATAAATATAGTAAGAAAACTATTGTGATTGACAACATATTCAGAAAGCTAAGACATTACTCTTGCGTTAATAACTCCTTGCAAGCAGCTGATAGTGGCCAGCATATGAGCGCACCATCGCAACGTGCTTCAGCTGCACCATCAGCTGCAGAGTGTATCAGTGTGCTGACAGGAACGAAGCAAACAACTCTCCTTTCTCCCTGTTTCCATTAGGAGACTGATTTTTTAATTAGCTATTTTTCACAAATTAACATAGTCAAATATTAACCTCTATTATTGCTTCCACAGACAAGGGGGCCTTTGTCCCTAAGTCTCATGTTTTTACTCCTTTGAGATGCTACTAGTAAAAGAAAAGCCATCCAGCATCCACAAGAAATTGCTAATACACAGAAATCATCATGTACCAACCTCTCTAAAGCATTACAGAACTCGACATTGAAATACATGCACCCAATACTTATTACAGTACAAGCTGCAAAGAAACTGCTTAGTTTTGGCTTGTGAAAATTATTTTCAGGGTCTTCTTGCACTGAAAGCCAACTGTAGAGCAAAATTGCTTTTGGAAGGTGAGAAAAACTGTACACGTTGGGCTGCAATGGGGATTTTATCCACAGAGCAGAATTAATTTTGAAATCTCATTCAGCTAAGCACAAAGTTTTCCAGACCAGCAGCACACATATCATTCCTCCAAGGTTTTCTTGCTTTAGTAATGTTTTACTTTGGAATACCGGTGGCTAGTTACAGTACCAGCATATTAGTACAGTTATTCAAGCCTCTTAAAGAGCAAAAGCCCACCCTGCATTTCAGCAAGCAGCCACTGATGTGTTCTACTCAGCACTACCCTACAGTAAAGAAGTCAGACCAGCACAAAAATGGGAGTGGCACGCTATAAGACTGCGAGTTCTTTGTAGTAATTTCATCCTTTTCAGGGGTAGCCAAAAAAGAACAAAAACATCTGTTGATGACTGCCGTTATCTACAAGACTGCTGTATTAATGAGGGAAAGCAAAAAAAAACCTTACCCGTCCCAAAAGAAAGACCCCAAAACATCCAAAATTCACAGGAGACAAACTTGTGAAAATGACCTTTTATTCCAGTAAGCAGAGAATGCAATTTCGAACAGAGCACAATGTATGATACAGCAATGAAGCAGACTGAAGCCTCCACAAACTCATATTAAGAGTATCTGCTGACGGAGCAAGTAGAAGTGCTCACATACAGACACACTGCAATAGGCTGAAGCACACAATAGCTCATTTTAAGCTTTTTCTTTTTTTAAAAAATAGACTCAGATCTCTCACAGGTACAAATAATTCAGCATCTATTAAAATCCTATGCTGTATTTAGGGGGTTACTAACTTGATGCAGTCACAAGGTAATTTTAGGATCAATTTAGGATGAGCTGATCGTTTATGAGTTAGAACACATCCTTATCACTGCAATCACTCAGGCTTTCTTCCAGGTTTCGTCTTAAACCCATTCAGCATTCAGCCACAGCAGGTGAACTAGGGTTTGAAGATGTTCTATAAGAGTCTGCTGTAGATTAAAGCACAGATTAAAAAAGCCCCAAAAAAACAACAAACCGAACAAACAGAAAAACCCACAGACACAACACACACCCCCGCCAAAAGCAAGTTTCATTCTTGGGTGGAACCTGGCGGCTTTGCAGTTGAGAGGCAAGATGCTGACGTTGTGGTGATCCTCTGCTAACCTGCCAAGGGACGTTAACCCCCCTGCGCGGAGCCGCAGACAGCCCCCCGGAGCCCGGGGCGTGTGCTGGAGGACGAGCTGTGCCCCGGGGACCGGCGGCACGGCACAACCGGACCTACGGTAACACCGACTGCTCTGTCAAGGTCATCTCGCTTTGGCCCCGTTCGTTTAAGGGTAACCACTCTCCGAGGAAGCCGAATGTGAAATATCCGCGCTAGGTGCCACAGCGGCGAACCCCCGGCTGCTCGGCTCCTGCGCCCCGGGCAGCAGCTCCGCACGGGCT
>VZZY01020903.1:101131-137577 GCA_013400335.1 Eurystomus gularis
TCCCCGGCACAGCGGAGGCCAGCGCCGGCCCCGCCGGGCGCCGGGCTCCGCCTGGCACAAGCTTCCCGCCTCCCGAGCGGCTCTCGGACGCCGTGCACAAGCTCACGTGCGGTAGCTGCCATCATCTTCATCTTTGCCTGGACCAGCCCAGGGCCACAGGCGCCGTGTTGGGACGCAGCTGCATTCCCGGCACGCTGGCGCCTCTCTCCTTTGCTCTCCCATCCCCGGCTCCCGGTCGGGCGTCTGCGGGTACCGGTGCCGCGCCTCGCCGAGACAGCCTCAGCGACAGTCGTGGGTGCACGGGCAGCTACAGCCCGGCAGCCCTTAGCTCGGCCCCGAAGAGCGAGCAGCAGCGGTGTGCTGAGACGGTTCCTGCAGCGTAAGCATTTTTCCAGTACAACCCATGCCCTGTCCTCTTCAGACAGCTCTAAAAGATACACATACAGGCTTACAGATTCAGACAGCTTCCACATCACATCTTCGGTATTTTGCCTCAATCCAGAATTAAGTGAGTTTGCCATTTTTCCTTTGCCCCAAAACACTGTTACCTAACTCAGGTAAGATACTCAAGTTGCCGCGGCACCCTCTTTGGTAGACCCGCGTTTTCTCCTGTTATCTATTCATTTGCAACTGCCAGTTGTCCCTGTCCCAGCACTGTATGGGGAAGTTCACATTCCTTAATCTTCTCGACCACGGCTTGCAGCTGCCAGGCTGCACTGCTCATGGACTTCACCAACGCCTGATCCCGAAACACAAAATCAGCAGCGAGGACTGACTTGAAAACAACCAAAGTCACTTAAATACTCCGCTTTCAAGAGGTGGCTTTGCAAAAGCCGAGGTAACTTATTTTCTCAAAATCGTTGTTCTAGCAACTGCTGTTTTCAACCTGACTTCTCATCTAATCCATGGATGCAGCAATATTATACCAAACGAGGAACAGCTCGCTGTTTAAAAGTATCTCAGCTTCATTCCCGCCACTACCAATTAATCATCTAGTGTCTGATTATGATTGGACTCAATGATCTTCATCAGCTGTCTGAAGTGGTAAACTGTCTCACAGATCAGAAAAAAACCAAACATTTATGTGAAACCACAGCTATTAGCACAGAAAAAACTTCAGGTCATGAGGAAGAGCAACCTTGGGTGGGACAACAGCGTTCCTCTGGTAACTCTGTGGTTTCACAGGCTGAACAGACTGACACTGCAGCTCTCCCAGAGGTAGGAAACAGCCACTTGTCAATGCACCAAAGAGGAGCTCGATCGTTCTGCAAACACCGACTGGGAGAGGGTGATGCCTGCTGACGTGGGAAGATACTTCTGTGGGGTGAAGAGCTGTGTATGCTCTGTAACTCAACCCATAGCTAGCCACACATTACACAGTTGGTAGCAGTCACTATTTTTAGGCTTCTGCAATTACAAGAGTACTTCAGGCTACTTGAACCAGTTATGCACAAGCTTAAATTACATGGTATTTTTTCCACTGGAGTTCCCACCTCACTCCGTATACGAGATAGGAACTGGACCAGCATTGCACAAGCAAACAGAATGATTTTTTTCCTGTTTTTTTGAATCTGACTACTATCTAAATATTGCTTCAACATTCTTTTCTGTTGCTTCATAGCTTTCTACCGCATGTCCATCTGTCCATCTGCAATCTCTTGCCTTTTATTTATAAAAGTGGCTTACCAGATAAATTTAAACTGGTGCACACCCAGCACTTCCCTGCCCTCCCCTGCCCTTCTGGCCCCGACACTATCTTTTTGTGCCACCATTAAGCAGCTGTGTGACTGCACAGTACACCAGACTGGGGAAGCGATACTGCTAAAAACTAACCTTTTGTTTTGTTGGATTGGTTTAGTTTCTCTGGTAGCATCTGCTGCGGGGCAATGTGGAGCAAAAAGGAAGGAAAAAGAGCAAGCAGCAGGATTGTTTCTTTCAGAAGCTTAATTGAAACCAGCAGATTGTGAAACTTGTGATGATCTTCAGGTTGAGAAACAAATATCTGATTCTTGACGTGTCACCAGGCCACTCAAAAGTAATTTTAATGGAGGCTCTTACACACAGAGTAATGAAAGAGAACATAAGGAGACTGACACCTCAGGCAAAAATCTGATTATGAGAATATTCTTCAAAACTTAACAGAAAGAATACAAACAGATAATAAACTGTCAAACAACTCTTTAAGTGATATATATGAGGGCTTTTTATGTAACTCCAAACCCCGTACAGATCTATTCTGAAATGCAATTAGTGGATTATTGACCTAGCAACCTGAGAAATCCGAGTTGCACGCTCAACCAAGCACTTTGCCAAAGTGACCTGGCAAGCTTTACAATTAATTAATGGTTCAAGAACCATCAGCCCTACTTGCTTTACCCATCTATGAATATCTATTTACTCCTATAGAAATATCTATTTAATCCTATATCAGAGCAGAAGATAGCAATGTGATGACAGAACTTGACTGTGTACATCAAGTTTTATATTCCACCTGGACATTCTTCTCATCTTTAGTACCACAGCATTCTCCTGTTCCATACTTTAATTAGGAATGCCCAAGTAACGTAAGGGTACGATGTTACGGCCAGTTCACAAGAGGAAAACCTCATGCCACTTATTTTTAAACATCATCAAGTTCTCTGAAATTTCCCCCTTTTCCATTGCAAAGTGTATATTTCTCCCTTCTGATTACAGGTGATACAAGAACTTGCACTTTCAACTGTGGTCCCACACAATCACGCTGAATTTCAATGAATAAAATACTGCACACATCTTGTCAGTACAGAAAGAACTAGAAGCCACATACTCCACATTGCAGTTCTGTGCTCCAGCCACTGGACTATTTTAACAATTTTTACATAGACATATTTTTATAGCATCATATTTTGAGCAATGGAGGTATCAAATTAAGGAACATTTAAAACCTAAGCCTAGATAAGGCCAAGCTAGGTCTTCCAAGAAAGAGTAACAGGTTGCTGTTTTGGAGTCTGTCACCTCTAATCCTGCTACGTATCAGATGGGTCTCACCCTCAGGGTTCATATTTCATTTGTGCTATATGTAAATAATTTAAGTGCTTTTTGGTTCATATAGAGTGACATGCTTTATTAAAAAAAGGAACGGGCCTAGAATAGTTCCCTATATTGTGGCATATGATTCTATGAGCTCTTTATTGTCAAATGTGGGACCTTTAACAGGCTGTACAGTACGCTGTTACAAGTGGCTCCAATATGAGTCACAGTAACCAAAAAACCACCCCTATTACTTAGAACACTGAAAAGGATGTAATTTAATCTGCACATACAACCACGTGCACAGTTTCCCTACATACGGATATTATCTGATACACTGCAGTATCAAACACGAGGAAATATCTACACGAAAGGTTTCCGGCAGGGCAAGCATCTGGTAAATGCTTCAGCAAAAGAATACAAGCTAAATGGTTATTTTACCCTTTTTTTTTTTTTACCCTTTTTTTTTTAAGTGAACATCTGCCAGAATAAAATAGCACCAACACCTGCTTTCAGCATATCCCTTAAATGTCACTTCCAGGGACTGGGACTACAGTGGATACGGACTTCATGTAACAACGTAATTTCACTTAAACTATACATTAGCTCACTGATCTCTCCACCTCAGTTTTCTCTGTAGCCTCAGCACCATACCCTTTCAAATAATCTCTCAACAATGTTTTCTTCCAACATTTCACAGCAGTGCTGATGTTGCAGAAGAAAACTTATCTTTCCTATGTAGTCTCAAATAACATGCTCTTCAGTCTGGCTGAAGAGCATGCCAGAACTGTCCCCCTCGTTGTGAGTGAGACACAGAAATAAAAGAACTCTCCACACCACGTCAGCTTCATGCTGACACCATTCTGAAATGGCCAAAGCACCAGGTTAACTCCAGGATATAGGAAAGGAGGCACGTGAATATGGCATTTTATCTTGCAAGTTCTCAAATCAGTTGCAAATACGACCTCAGGTACTTGCAATCTTTAGGAGAGCATAGAAGCCACCCAGGAATGCCATCTGCTTTGCAATGCACAGCAACTCGTATTATTATGCTGTTCAGATACCCACCACAGTTACTGTTTTTATTTGTAAACAGCTACCTACGGAGCCAAGGATGTGCAGGGAAGGAACTCGCTATGTGACTTCAGCACATACACCAAACCAGTGTGAGACAAGGTACTTCACTGCACAATATTCACTTAACAATATTCCACATCCCTTCCTCTTTTCAACACTCTCTGCTAGTTTCTATTCTGCTTCTGCACCAAGATTTGTGCATCTCTAAGGATCTCTGACCTTTTCAAGTTGGATACTTGTCTGCCCTTACAAATGATAGAAAAGCAAGATGGTAAGTCTATTGCACTAAAGCATCTTTGAATGGTTTTCCACAACCATGTTTGCTTTTCTGATGCCTGAAATTACCTTTTGAAGCAGTCACTAGTACTAATGTTTTACACATCTAACATAAGCTTCTTTTGTACTCATACTGATGGTGTGCTTCATATTATGTCTCATCATCTGTTCAGACTGGTAGACTCTTGTGCATCCTGTGTTTAATTTTACAAAAAACTGCATCAACATCAAGATTTCCTGAATATAATCCTCTGTACAACGTAAGGTTCAGTCTTGAGGAGAAGAGATTGTAGCTTTTAAAAGCTACACAGAAATATAAATGAAATATATGAAGGAAGGCACCATTCCTTCATAGTCTAGCTTAAAGCAATGACTATTTCCAGGCTTTAATATTCATTAAACTGTTTCGTCTGATCTTTGTCATGCTAAAGAGACAACTTCTTAATAGAGCAAAAGCAAAATTTTATGTCGAAATTACTAACAGACACAAAAAATACGCAATAAAATAGCGGTGAAAAACGAGATCAAGTGTCCTCTGAAAGAGGGAAGGAGAATAATAACACAAAATTTGAAAAAATTATTTTCCCAGTCTTTCTTCAGAAAGACACTTAAAGAAAAAGTACCAGTCTAATTTTCTTAAACCCTTGCGTCTGGATCCTCAGGGTTTCCAGTAATACACATACAGTAACTCCATTCATTTTGCAGAGCCAAAGAACATCAGCTTTGTTTGTTGTTGCTAGTAAGAATTAGCCCTTCAAAGCCCTCACCTCCACCTCATTCTTTAATTTTAGATGAAGTTTGAGATGTATACACTGGAAGAGAGACAAAGAAAACCTTTGGGTCAGGATTCTTGGGAGCTTGCGTCTGTTTAACACAAAAATAACATATTGAAGTCTAGCAAAGCTTTCTCAATGTTACACTTTGGCAACGCAAGTTCTAGTCTCCTGTTAGGAGATGCAGTTCCACCACAATAATTAGAGGCTAACACACTTGCCTTTAAGCATTTATCTCCAGCTTTGCTTCATCCTAACATTTTGCCAAGCATTTGTGTGAAGGAACATCCAAAAGTACATGTTGGTATTTCCAAGCTTGCTCCCTACAGACTAATATTTTTAATTTTTAATTTAAAATCTGATGGGGGTTGGGGGGGGGAATCCAAAAGCCTCCTGTGTGTTTCTTATCAGCATGCACAGTGGAAGGTTACCACACTAAAAAGACTCACTGGCTACACAAAGATGCAGGTGTTTAAGTATTTCTCTGTAGGCACTGACAGACACACAAATGTCAGCTGCATGTTGGATTCTCATTTAACAACAAATGAGAACAAACTTCCATGGATACATCAAGTCTTCTGAAAACTCGCTTTCCCTGGCATTGACATTTTGGGGGGCAGGAAGAACCGTGTACTTCATCCTCAGAAGTTAAGCATTTTTCCATTAATTTGTGGCTTGCATTTAAAAATAATCTTCTGCCGTGTGAATTTATACTCTATCTCATGCTAAGCATCAACTTGGGCTACAAAGTAACTCTTTCAATTAAGACAGACAAACATTAGGACCTCACTGGACAACTGTAACAACTAGCAAAGCTTATAGTTCATCTATTTAGCATCTTTATTCCAGAAAGGAGATACCTATCCTTAAACACTGTTACACCTATTTAGAATCCCTCCAGCTTCCAGGGCTTTTGACCCATACAATTCATGAGGAGTTTCTAAAACTAAACTAAAGGCTTTAAAACTAGAAAAAAAGAGGAAAAAAACCCCTCTCATTTCCTTTCAAAAAATATTTTGCAGCTTGTCGTAACTGTTAAAACTGACACTCAAAGCTTATTATTGTCTATTGCTCTGACATTCATAACATATTATGTACTTTCACATGTTCATAACATAGGGAAGAAGTTCCAATAGCATCAAAAGCAGCACTTTGGCAGCCAGACCCTACTAGATTACGATACCTGGATGGGTCATATTACATTCTTTTATTATTAAAATACACAGGAACAATCCTTCTGCCATGGTATGAAGTTACTCTTCACTGTGGATGGAAGCTACTAGTCTTGCTTTATCTGTTAAAACATGATAGTAGTTCTTTGAGGCAGGTAACTTTCAAGTCAGGACAAGGACAACACGCTCTTTGTAGACTAACACAGCCTACTGGAATTGCTCAAAAATCTATTTAGCATCGTTCTTGTTGGAAAAAAGGTATTTTATGACTTCATCAGTGACAAAACAGGTTTCCTTTCTTGACTTATTTTTATTTACTTTCACAAAAATTAGATGCCCTTTACATGATGACAATAAAATAAAAATAGTTTTAATTGGATCAGAAGGAAAGACATGAAATAGCAGTGCATTAAGGCAACTTGCAAGTTTTGGGTTAAGTGGGAAAAATTAAGAGTTACACCTTTATGTTTAGAGACTGCAACAAGAATAAGCATAGGTTAGTTTCAGACTAACCACAGTAACTTAACTATGCCTTCTTGCACTACGATTCTGCTTTTGTTTCTTTGTTCTTAAAAGAAGGAACTCAAGCACACCATGGACAGATTAAATCCTGCCTTTATGAAGGCTGTCAAGTGGACATGAACCCAGAGAAGGGGAACACAGTAAGTGACTCATTTACACCCTCAGACTTCTACCGCAGAGCTGAAGAAATGCACTAGACATTTTATAGCCTAGAATTGCTTTAAAGTGTGAATGAACTCTACATGCAAACACTCACCCCACCATCAACAGCTATCGCTATCAGTCACAATGATTTATGCAGTGATGTGTCCAGAGGCAAACTCTGTATAAGCAGAAGACAACACTTTATGCAAAAACTGTAGCTCTAGCTCCTGCTGGAATCAGCAGCCAGCTTGAACCAACCACTTCCTCTTCAGCAGGCCCTGAATGGACCATATGAACACAGCATAAAGCATGGTTAAGACAAATGCTTAGAAAAAAGCTCAGTATTTTTAGACAACTGCCACCCATCAGCAGAGGGCTATGGATGCAGAAGCGGAACATGTGGCAGCAGCTAGCCACGCTGCACAGCTTCCTTCTGGAGTGCTCCTCACCACGGAGCTGCACGAGAACCTCCACACATCAGCAATCTACGGACTTTGCTCTGTAGCTTTTTTTTGTTGTTTTGTGGTTGGTTGTTTTCCTGGATAAAGCATACTGCTCTCAGCAGGAGCTCTTCTCACTGTCTGCCTACAGCATAGGTCGTATCAATTTCAGAATTTCTTGCTGGGCACTGTTGCTCTGCAACTCTTTTCCATCTAAAACATTCAAACCAAAAAATAGCCCTTGAGTAAAGTGATTTTATTAATCACTAGGATTATAGCTTAAAAAAAAAGGAAAATCAAGTGAAGATCAACTTGAGTAACTGACCCAAATCAAATTACAAAGGTTAAGCCTACAGTAATGCTCTAGTAAAACCTATTCGTCTGACAGAAGAGCATCACCTATGAGCCAAGCAATGTATTTAGCTGTTTCAAGAGCTCACTTCATTTTATCATATGCTGCAGAGTTGATCCCATGCATGGTTATGATCTAACTATTACAGAAAAACATAATTGGTAAATCCTGTTTTCCTGCCAGCACATTACTCCTAAAGAAAGCCTGCTGTGTCTGTAGTTGAAGACAGCCCAGTTGGGAAATTTTATCATTGGTACCGAAAAAGAATGAGACTGTTCCATCTCCCCACTCCTCTGAACAAACCAATACAGGAATGATTGAAGCAGTAAAATCACACCAATTTGGTAGGAGGGGGTGGGAACATGCTGCTTGCAGCCTGTATGATAGAAGCAATACTGTATGGACGTGACCATCAAGGCTGGACAATGACTCAATGCCACTGTTGTAGCAGCACGAGCAGAAGCAGCGAGGTGCAGTGAAGAGCTTGCTATAAGCTCTTAGCTGCCGCTGCACCTCCTGCGCGCCTGCCGCCTGCTCCTGGGGCCAGGCACAGACAAATTTGTTACCCACTGCTGTATGTAGACCCCAGTAGCTTTCCACTGCATCTGAGGTGGCCAGACTGTTCTCATCATTGTTGGCTTCATGGCAGGACTCCAAATACTCATCAATTCATTTATTTGAATACTTACGGGAAAAAAAAAAAATCCCCCCTCCATCCCCCATGAGAGTGCACTATGGCTTTCAAACAGAAACCCATGTAAGTGTGGGAAGATGACAAAACCCTAGGTTAAAAATCATAGCTACTTTTAATTATTAAGGAACTGCCATTAGAAATTCTAAATATTCTGGTATGGAATGCCAGCAAATGAGATCATAAAATAATTAGACCTGAACTTACGAGTAAAGATTGTTATTGAGAAGTCTCAAATGTTATATGTCCTGATTTTTACTGGTATTGAAACTCAAAGAAAATGAAGACATTCCACTGAGCTCTTACTGGAATTGAACAGTCTTCACAGGGTCACAGTGCATTTGGAAGGGAAAAAAAAAATT
Source organism: Eurystomus gularis (assembly GCA_013400335.1). Taxonomy (NCBI): domain Eukaryota; kingdom Metazoa; phylum Chordata; class Aves; order Coraciiformes; family Coraciidae; genus Eurystomus; species Eurystomus gularis. The sequence continues at coordinate 109,950 of VZZY01020903.1, forward strand.
ATACATTGATTAAAAAATGGATTTTCCTATTACAGGAAAAAAAAGAAGAGACGTACATTACAGAAAAAAGTAATTTCATTTAAGCTGCTCCTTTGGGGAAGAGGGCTGTAACATGACTCTAGGGTATAGCCAAAATCTGACTTTCCTCTATACACAGTAGTCTCATAACACAAGATCTTGACTGGCCAGTTGACAACAAGTTCTGTGAAGACTGATCACATGAGAGCAGACAACCAAATGATACGCTAAGAACAATGTCACCTCTTGTTGAGTTTTTAAAGAAATATCTTTTCCAAGAGCATTCACTAACAAAACCATGGGGAGGAAAGAAAAAAAAGTTGCAAACCCTTGGTATTTACATCAGCTGTCCTTGCTAAACTCCGAAAGAGTTCCTGAAGGCAACAGTGGCTGCAAAGTCTAGCTCAGCTCTACAGTCTCTTGGAAGGGAAGATAATTTAGCTTTGGTGGTTATTCTCAGTGAAGTATTGTCATCTTTTAGTGCATTTTCACACATCAGTTACGAAAGCAACTAGCACAACCAGTTCTGCTCAAGCAGGATTCCTTAAGATAATTGACACAAAAAATTAATCATGCAAACCTCCACTGTAAATTCACTTCTAGCTTCTCAGATAACATTACTTGTTCTGACAGCTTTTAAGCTTTAAAACATTTAGCTGGATAAAAATTGCACCAAAAAAACTGCTCTTGGTGACCATACAAAGCAATCCAACCTTGGCATATGCCAGTAGTGATTCTTCATCAAAAGACTGATATTCATGTATATCGTCAGCATTAAAAGTAGGACAAACAGCAACTTAGCTGGAGCAATTTTAAATCTCCCATTGTTAAAATACAGTATGATGCTGTGTTGTATGTACACTAGTTGAACAAGTGAGTGCTGTCAGAAGAGTTTTTACAGGATTTGAGAAAGGGCTTAGGGCTCAAAAACTTGTCTGACCATTCTTTTAGTCAGAGGGAAAAAAAAATGCTACTTGTACTTACATACTGTGCCTGGCTCAGCTGTACATGTAAAACCATCTTCAGTCACGGGTTAACAACATTCAACTTGTGAATGGCAACTGAAGTATGAAGGTCTGGAGTTTTCATCATCTATTTATTTACTTATTTTACAAGTAGAAAGAAGGAAGGAAATAAGAACTGATATTTCTAAGATCAGTTTTTAACCACTTCACAGTTCAATTACTTGTTTTCCTCTTTGTACTTGATATCTTAAAATTGCATCATTTCTTGCAAATTTCTTTCAATCCCAGATGAGATTATTATGAGGAAGCATCAGAACAATGTATAATAAGAATGTATTTTAAAGATTGTTCCTTTTATGTAAGTTTTTTAAATGTGCAAAGAACACATAATCCTTATTTTTCAGAAGACTATTTAAGTTTGCCACCAACTCTGTTCACCTCTTTCTGGAAAATAAATAAATAAATAAATAAATAAATTTCATCCATATAATAAAGGTTTCAGAAGATGCAACCATGGACATACCAATGAATTCCCTACAGGACTCTACAGCCAAATTAATGGGATAGTCACCGAGCTCTAATTAGTTACCTGGCACAAAGGATTTCTTTGATGTCTGTCCAGAAGCAAAAGACACTGACTTGAGAAAGGACTGCTTGGTGGCTCAGTCACCTTCGCTTCTGTGCACAAAGAGCTTTGTACCAAGCATGTACGATCAAATCGATTTCCCCACGTATGTGAAACTTGAGGACCAATACACACAGAAATTGATAATCATAGCTACTACTATGGTCATGCTATTTTGTGGCATCTTAGATAATCCAAAGAACTTTTGATAGTCTAAACAAGTTACATGCAACCTGAATTTTATTTTTAGCATTTTTCAAGATGGGAAACCATAATCAAGTAAAAATCATAATGAATAATTTATCACATTTCCTCTAAGTTGCCTTTCAGAATTAACTCAGATTTTGCTAATAGAAACACTACTCAAGAGCCTCTGTAGTTAGACAGATTGAGTCTCCTCCTATCTATGGGCTAATAGGTACCACAGACAATAACATCACTGTGAGTAGACATTTTGCAGGAAGACCTGGACTCCATTGTAGGAATATGGTTTTTTTCCCTTGAAAAGAATCAGTAAGTCAAGCCTGGGCAGTCAGAGAATGGAAAGGCTCTTGCTCAGTAACCCCTGTTTCAAGTCCCAGCACCAGTAAAGGCAGGACCAGGAAGAAAAGGGTCACATTCAAAATGACAGCACAGCCTGTATCGCCGCCCTTCCTAAACTTCAGACATCTCAAGTAACAGAACCCCAGAACCCTCTCAGTTTTCTACCACTAGCAAATAGGCATAAAACCCTTTAACTGGGCACTGAGTCTCTCTTCAGTACAAATCCAGATGAATATCCAAGAGGCAGAGCAATGAAAAGTTAGTTACTGGGGCATACCAACATACAATTCTTTTGTACATCACGTCAGCAGCACAAAACAATAGAAGTCTGTCAAAGCACTGAATCCTATGAATGAAGACAGATAATCCTGCACATACAGAAGACAGAAGGAATAAAGCCTATTAGGGAAAGGAAGCAACACCCATAATAACTGTGGCCAGCAGCACATGAGCAATATCTTAACTATTTCTTGGCAAGTCCGCACAAGTATGGTTGTGTAATATATTCAGACATTCATGGTATGAAGCGACAGGTGACTACTGCTGCAAATCACTATGTTAGCTCGAGAGATCAACAGGGTTTGGAACCCTGCTGATTTCCTGTGATGTCCAAAAAACTGACTCTCCCTTTCCTCCCTCCAGTTCAGTTTTCTTGAAGTGTATAGGAAGTTACACACAATGCTGTGTTAACAGAATATTTGGAGTTTTTAATTAGTCCCTACTGTCTTGGTAGCATTTACTACTTGCACTGTGTGCTCTACACACCTCACTCAATACGCAGAGCTGACAGCATTCAATTCACAATTACAACATTGTCACCACTGTTCAGGGTNATTGTTCAGGGTCTCACAGCTTCCTGCCCAGCCCTCAGCTCCCATACTTACAAGTTAGAGTGCTCCACAATAGTTTTCACATCTCTTTGCATAAGACAGGGTGGTAGTCAAGGCATTAAACACCGGTGATCAAGACATGGAGCCTCAAGTTCCAAAACAGTCACCAACTTTGCATTCCCAAACAATGGGCTTCTCAAGGCATCTAGTGTTTATAGTGGATTTAATATAAAGCAAGTTTAACTCCCATTGCATTGAGCTTTAAGGAAGGCCCCAGCACTTCCGGAAAGAAAAATAAATTAAAAAAAAAATCTATAAAGCCAAATTTCAAGTAAAGCACAAAAAGTGCAAGACAGTTAGCAGTCACCTATAAAAGTTATAGTTTAGGCACCTTGCTTCATGTCCCACAGAAAAAAAGTGCAGATACCAAAAGCATTTACTAGGACACCAACCATTTACCTTGACCACAGCCATCTTCTTCCCCAACTCCCACATTTCATTGCATATCTCCAAATTCTTCAGCACATGAGACAAGGATCTTTCAAGCACCTACTCTCCTGACCTTGAAAATACAAGGCATACCTCAAGGTAGAAATAGAGCCAGAACATTTATTCTTCTAGCCTAGTACCCATTTTTCCAGAAAGGAGAAGGAACTGGTGTTGGCCAAGAGGCATCATCCCAATAGCTATATGCTGTCACCTCCTCCGCTTACACACATGCAAGTCCCTCAGGCACAAATCAAAGGGCTAAAAGAATGTCTCTAAATGGGCAAAAAAACCCTGCAGCACAAGTGCTACTTTGGCTTTTCAAAGTAACCTGTAAGAGGTAACCTAAATCAGGATGTGCTTTTGGCTGCTGGTGAGGCTCCATTAGTTATTTACAGCATTACTCACGTCTCCAAGTCTACATGTCAAAAATAGCTTCAGGAAAGAGCCAAATAAATTAGGAAGGATAAGTTATTGTTATCCAAGAGGCACTGGAGACAATTGTTTCAGATTTGCAATCTTGCCAGAAACTCACTAGGGGATGGAAGCCATACCATGTAATTCTTTAATAGCTACTTTTTTTCTAACAGATTCAATACAACCATTCAAAGCTGTAACATTCTAGGAACACTGAATACTCACAATGCAATTGGATCTAAAGGAAAAACATTCACCATACCAGCAACAACCACAACATGTTAATAAATTATTTACACACTTATCAAAGAACAGATGACTACAATAAAATACACTGCTAAGTGTCAAGAGTATTGTGATTAGTAAAGCCTCTTCAATTGTGTCATTAAAAAAAAAAAAAGTCTTTGGAACTGTTAATTCTATCAAGACAAGCTGTAGATAAAGTCTGAATGGTTGATGATAGTAACAACTTCAAAAAAGCTGCTTGAACTCCACTTGAATTAAGAGCCTAGCTACAGCTAAGAACAGTCTCCTGACACACCTGGACTTCCAGAGCATTTTACCCTAAATTAAGCAGCACAGTCCTTAAAATCAGCATTCTCTTTTTACACACAGCAGCTGGTTTGGAAGTTCTTACTATACAGTCTCTCTCCATGCAAACCTTCCTACTCCCACAGAGGTTTGAATCAGGAAGCGAGAACTGAATGAAATACAACAAAAGCCCCAACCACATACAATGCCTATATACAATCCAAAAATCCCAGATAAAGTGAGACAGATTGAAAGAGGATGTTTTCTTCTCACTGAAAGAGCAGCTCATAAACCGCTGACCGTATAGTTGGATTTCACAGGATTTTTTCCCCATGGGGACGGCAGCTTATTTGACTCACTAGCAACATGCCCGGGTTCATTTGTAGTAGAACTGGTCCCCTGAAATGTTATGTTTTCAATAAAGCCATAATGCTATAGCCTGAGAATTGGTATGCAAACAGTGAAAACCCCTTTTCTCCTTAGGTTTCTTTATTCTGTTAGGAAACACTAAGAAAGGCCTGAAAATATTTTGTATAACCTCTTTACTCCACTCCCCTAACCCCAAAAACAGCTGCTAAAATTTGACAAATTGTGGATCTAACTACTGGCAAATATAAGCCACAGGCACACATGGAGGGAATCTGAACAGGGAGGTTCAGATTAGATATTAGGAAGAAATTCTTCACTGAGAGGGTAGTTAGGCACTGGAATAGACTGCCCAGAGAGGTGGTGGAGTCACCATCCCTGGAGGTGTTTAAGGAACGAATAGATGCAGTGCTTGAGGATATGGTGTAGTGGTTAGAGAGGATTTGGTGTAGTGGTGTAGCGGTTAGAGTGATGTTAGGAGAAGGTTGGACTTGATGACCCTGGAGGTCCTTTCCAACCATAATGATTCTGTGATTCTGTGATAAAAACCAATGTCAAAATGAGTTAAGCAGCACTGGAGACAGGGAGACACCTAAATCCTTTGGTGTTTCTGGTGCTTTTAAAGTTTTTCTCTGTTCAGGGAACCACTTCAATAAACAATACACACTCCCTTTTGAACTATACTGTACAAACGAAAATATACACACACACACACATACTTTACGCCATCCACTTATGCTGAACTGTATGGTATTGTTCCAACATTTCAAATCAGTAACCCAACTTTCATCAAGGCCCACACATGGAAAATTTCAACTCCAAAGAGCAAATACTTCCGAAAACAAGAAATGGGTAAAACTAGCATTCCAACACAAGCTTCTGGAACCCTACCACATTTACTCTAGCTTGAATTTATGCATTTTTAGTTACTATTTAAGCACAAATAAGCCAAGGTTCAGCAGAACACAATTTCTCTTCAAATAGCATGTTACAGATGGGTCTATGGCAAAGGCCACAAACCAGTGAAAGCTAGACAAGACAAAGAAATTAAAAATATTTTCAAAATATCTACATTAAGCTTGATTATAAAAAACAAACACACATTAATATACTTCAACCTTCATCTGAAATGCTGTATAACAAACTCGTATGTGTTTCCACGGAGTACTCAATGTAATGACCACGTAGAACACGTTCTTTTGAATGGCACGGTTATAATGGAATTAAAATTTCAATTAAGTTCCTTCTCTGGTACAGTTCAGGAAATTGTGCACAACTCAACAAACAAACAGGCTCCACAGTCATATACACAGATCATAAACTAACTGACTTCTCCATTCACCACTAATCCTAACACAGAATGAAACAAATACCTTTTGGATTTTCTTTGGATCTTTCTGTGAGTTTTCTCTGAGAGGTACTTTTCCAAATAACTTCCATCCCACATCATTTTGTTTCTCAAATCTTGCACTTGGCTTTCTGGTAAACAAATTCCTACAAAAAAAAGTTTGATTAGGAAAAAGCGTTGATTAATTATAATAAACAGAAGGGTAGACAATTTGCTAGCCTCATGCATCCCAGCCACATAATACAACTCCTCTTGTGGTAGGCACTGTTTCCCATTCTCAAGAGGTACATCATGCAATGCAGTGTTATCGCCATACTAGGCAACAGACTCGGTTAAAGAGGGATTTTTAGGTGATTAAAAAAAGTTCAAGTAAGACTAAGACACTGAATCTCTTGCTGCATAAACATCTCTACACGCTTGTTACAACAAGGTACCACCAAAAAAATCACAAAAACATTGCAGATGCAGTAGCATTTTACTGTATTTGATCTGCTTTCACTAGAGATTATTTTTCCTGAATAACCTTAAAATCAGCTATCAAAACACATTAATTCTGAAGTGCCTCTGAAATGTCTCAAATAAACCAGTTTAAACACTGTAGTAACAGTCAAAAAACTAGAAATAAAGCCATTGAAAATTGAATTATTTGTATTGATGTTGCTAGTTTTTAATCATAAAGCAATATGCCAGACTTACATCTTCTCACCACAACAACATTTTTCCAAAACTGGACATAAGATACAGACCAGTCTTCACACTTTTGGTAGCACTCAGCTCCTCCAAGAGCACAACAGGTATCCTACACCCACGGCATGACTGAATTGTTAAAATAAAAAGATTTTCTTTTGTCCTACTGTCTAGTTCAGCAAATATTTAAGTATTTCCAGGTTAACTCAATAATTTACATACCTCATGGCAGGTCTTTCTGGCAACTTGACTCTAGGCTTTCACTCCCTCATCAGTTCCACTGAGACAAAAGCATGTTTGCCACTTCAATCAGCAGGCAGCTATTGCTTCTTCAATACCATAGATGCTTCCAGTCTAGCAATACTGCTTTCCTTACCTTAATGCTTTTCCTATCTTAATTAAACTTAATTCTAAATGTGGCAGTTTGGGAAACAGAACTATATTAAGCTTCATGTTCTAAAAGGGCTGAACACACATCTGCAACAGAAACGACTTGAACACTAAACAGTTAGGTTTCCTGGCCAGGATTCCTAGTTGGATCAGCTAACATGAGCGATATCATAAATACACCAACCGAGGGAATATTGCTTGGAATACAGGAGAAATGTTTAACACAAGAATATCAACTGAGGCACAAATCTCAGGGTGCTCTGAAATTATTACAAGGTTAATAGGGCACACTGCCATCCTTAAATATGCGTACATTTACACAAATGATCACATGCTTCTGTATCACAAGGGTACAGTTACCTTGAAGCCCAAACCAGGAACAGATTATCTTTTTAAAAGATAAGAATGAAGTGTTTAGGTACAGAAATCACACAAGTCAATAACAACTGATGTCAAAGCTAAGCAGTAATTGTATTTCTACAAACCCCTTTCAGCTTTCTTCCACCCCATCTCACACAAAAAATAGCATAAAGACGTAGGTGAAACAATTGTAGGGAAAGCACTTAACAACTGCAGCATGGAAAGTGTAGAAACACACTGCCGTGGTTTTCTAGTTTGCAAGTACACGAAATTGTAGCCCATGTACTGTCTTCAGAGAAAAGCCTCTAGGATCAGGGACACCTGAAAGAGCCCCTCAAGGAGGCACACCTGTGTGACAGTTCTGTGCCCATTCAAATCCTCTTTGGCACTTTCACTATAGTTCATTAGCACTGCAATAAGATGAAAATCAAAGGGCTAACGGGCAATTTTCTCTCCCTGTCTATCCACATTAGAGGTTGCTAGCACAGGCATCTACATGCAACAATCCCCCCAATCTCCTCTGAGGGATTTAAAAGTGGCAGTAGGTCTTTATCCGTAGAGCAAAATGAAGATGAATTGGAATGATAAAGTGTAACAGCTCTCTGCTGCAAGTGCCTGTGTAAAATGAACTAAACCTGAAAAGTCAATCTCACATACTTGGTTTCAGTTCAATTCCACTATCCTAACTGTTTTCCCTTTAGAGAGGGCGTCATAGTAAGTAATCTGTTCTACAGCTTACCTAGCAGATGGCACAGCACTTGCTCAGCTCACTCTTCCCTGTCCGCGTGACTTCCACTGCACGTTCTAGGCCATCAGGCACCTCTTCCACTTTGTATTATGTCAGAAATTTCCAGTTCACCTTTTTTTCCCAAACATTTAAAATACACCTTGAACTGAAAGCACCAGGCATGGCCAATATACAATTCCCATTCTGTACAGAACAACTTAACCTCTTTTTCCCTGCTCTTTGTCTGTGCCTAAATCCTGGTGTTTTGTTGGTGTCCACACTTCACGCACTCCAAAAAGTCTCAAAATTCCCAAAAGGCATAACCTTATCAGAAGCCACAAACTGGTACAATCAGCTGTAGAACCACAAACTACAACCTATTCTTGCTTTGACTGAGGTCGTACAGCATTGTTAAACCCTTATCTGCCCCAGACTGGAACAAGACAAAGGTAAACCACCGGACAGTTGGGCTGGCATGGAAGAAGCAGAAGAGATGCTGCTCCCTTTGCACCCTATTTTAGAAAACTTAAGAAAAAAAACAAAACACTATAGAATGTTCTCTGCTCAAATTTCTGCAGAGCTTTGCAATAAATCAAGATGACACCATAGGGTCCTAATAAAGCCACTGCTTGAGGCTTCTGGACTAAAAAGTAGACCCTCAAAATATGCAACTCCCTTAGAAGGAAGTAACGATTTCTGCCACATATATATATCTCTCTCTATATAGACATGCACCTCAGAGCAAATAATTCATAGCAACAGCTTTCATTTTTCTGCTGCCACAGCTCAAAAAGGAATTTCTTTCCTCCCATGCTTACAGAGCTCCCTAGGATTTTCAAAAAAAGTCTTAAGCCGTCTCATTTCTGAGCAAATATAATTCACAAAAAAAACCACCCACTCTAAAGGTAGCTTAAGGAGATCTTGCCTAATGGAAAATACAGGTTAACAAGGCGCAAAAATTCTCTACTTGAAAAAAAACCCAAACAAAAAGATCTTCACTCCAAAGATGTACTCAGAAATCCTAGCATAAAAGATCTCAAAGTTTAATTAAAAGTGGTTTAGGATAAAAAATTAATTTGAATGTAAAGAGGGTTGACATGCCTGGAAAGAAAAGATCACATGCTGATCATTATCTCAGTCTCATTGTCCTCTTCACAACCATTAGAGCATATCATGCTGATTTACAACAGGGATATTAACAGGAATATCTGACATGATACATCATGTCTGCAGTATCATTACTGTGAGCCATTAAAGTGTCATGGGTTACATTTGCATTCCTATCAGACTTGTTAACTATTTTACACTAAGTGTCTGCAGCTGCTTATTTTAGTAAAGCCAAGCACAGAAGCTAAATGGATATCACATTTCAAATAGAAAATTACTTTTGCACAGTTCCATAATAACAATATTCGGCACTGAATAGCTGCTTAACCTTGTTATTTAAATTGAGCTGTGGAGAGGAATAACCTGCCCAAAGAGAACTTAATTCTAACTCCAGATTTCTTGTTTACATCCATGTAAATAGCATCCTGTGACACAGGAGAGAGACTGAACAATCTTTTGCTTGAACATACTCATACTGCAGCATTACTGCCTACTGCTCTGCCCAATTGCCTTTTTGGGAGGGGAAGATAAGTTAATACGAATAGATAACATCAGCAGTGTCAGGAAAACCTTATATTCTAATAAAACTTAAGAACCACTTGATTTAGGTTCTATAAGCACTGCTAAAATAAACTTACTAGCCTCACGTGCTGTCGTGGTCAGGCTAAAACCCCAATCAAATAAAAAAAACATTAGAACCACATCAGTATCAAGTAATCATGCCAAACCTNGAGATAAACTTACTAAATAGTTGCCATATATGCATGCTGCATATTCATGTAGCCTCATGTGCTGTCATGGTCAGGCTGAAACCCCAATCAAATAAAAAAAAATTAGAACCACATCCGTATCAAGTAATCATGCCAAACCTATCCATACAGTATCTATTTACAGCTTTTTCAAGCTTACACTTTTAAAGAAAGTCCCGCCTCACCACTGAAGAGAAAGTTTATCTACTTTGGTCCAATTCTCTTTCAAAAAACAGAGGAAACCTGTAACACAATTGCCAGCAACTACTGCTGCATGGTAAGTTCATAGTGCTGCTCCACAACAACTGAAGTATTGACTTTCTTCCACATTTCAGCTGCGGTTTGTCCAAAGCAGGGTTAGCCACTTATGTGAAGCCACCTCTCAGAAGGTCATCCCTCCTCACCACTTCCCCCTGTTCAGGATACAAACCTATCCACTAAAAGGAGCAGAGACAGTGCTGCCATGCTTTCTGTTGCAAATTTACTCCAGATCTTAGAAGTCAGCTGTAAACCTCCTTCCTGAAGGTTTCAAAGTCTTCTCTAGCCAGGCAGGCTCAATACACTGCCTGCCCCTTGAGATGTCTCTCAAGTTCTGTACCACTGGAATCAAGGAGCTGTTTCTCCAGCACATGTCACTGGAACAACAGGAACAAAGGATGGGCTCTGACACAGTAGCTCTCAGAGGGTGGAGCGAGTGATGCTGACACAGGTCCACCCACTGACACCTGCACCTGGACTTCCAGGTAACACCCAGCATTTTTTTTCCCCCAGAACTCCTGAGACACACCAGTTGCCTGGAAAAAAAGAGTACAGGAGCTTAGAACTTAGGAGTTTTCATTACTAGAGTATTTGGGTTCATCAGAATATCTGAAAATTATGATTTTTAATTATTTTGCTGTTACTATTTTGACATGGCTCCTTAGACAAAGTTCGGCAGTACATGAACTGCTGGCATGCAGCACAGAAGGCCAGTTGCAAGCAAAGGAAAAGCAAGATGGCATTTGCCGCTCTATGGTATACTATGTTAGCACTGACCTAGCATAGGTGTTATATCTGCAAGTAAGTATGTTCCTTACTCTTAAAAAGCCAGTTGCTGTAACGAAACACGCATGACAATTAACTAGAATCTGACCCAACTCATGCACAGACCGATGCAATTTTTTATCTGCAATTACCCAAAACTGACTTGCGACTGCAAGCAGATTTTTGTTACAAGTGTTAAAAACACATACAACATTTCCTGCTCTCAAGATGCACGCTGACATCCAGATTTTCATTAGTCTTTCAATAAAGAAGGTTATTTTCAGAAGACAGGACACTTGGAATAGTCAAGCAAATTAACAACTGGAAGGACTTACCAGTCTTACGAGTAGAGCAGATGAAAAATAAGTTGGGCAGTGGAGAAAGTTCAAAAGGTTCAGATTTTGTAGGACAAAATTATCTTGAACAAACAATTTCATACGAGTATTAGACTCGTGTGTATTCTTAAGAAGCGGAAAAGAAACAGAAGCAAGAAAATTGATTTCAGCAGCTTCTGAAGGAAGATCCTAAAATTTCCCAAAAAGTCTAAACTACCTGAGAGAGCATCAAGGTCTTGAGCCCTTCAGCCTATGCAAGGGCAGTCAGTCATACTGGAGTGTGTACTGGGCTTTATCTAACGAGTTTGACAGTAAGCAGGTATTAATCACAAGAACTAGGTATTCCCATGTGGAGTGTAAGGGATATCTCCACACACATTATTCTACAAGGCATCCAGAAACCTACATTGAAACATTAAGTAACATATGGCAACTATTAAGCAAAAAATATATTAAGATAGATTTCATGAAGTCTTTGCTGCACTGTGAGCAAAAGTGTCCAGCTACCTTAACTGGTATAGTACAAATTCAATCAGCACTATCTAGGGAACATTCTCATGCTATTATGTAATTTAGGCAAAAGGTATACAAACATTGTTTCCCTCTCATACTTCAATGACCTTTTCTATTCTGCACTAACCATAACCTTCACAACTTACCCTCAAACAGAAGAGAGATTCTCACCTCTAAGATATTCCAAATTTGCACTCTGTTCACTTAAACAATTTCCATACTTTATGACAGGAATTTTGGTTACTTGACGTGGATGAACAAGACCCTGACACATAAATTACGATGACCAGGAAACTGATGGACTTGAGGAGAAATTCTTGTCAGAAAACCTACTAAAATCTCCTGAAAAGCCCTAAATCTACATTCTCCACAGCTAAAAGTCAAGAGTTGGCACCCATGACCAGATAACACAGGTTTCTAGAAATAATTCACTAGATGAAGTAAGCCATTGTCAGTTCTTGCATTCCCCCCTCCCAACCGAGATCACCTTTTGGTCGACCTACACTTCTCTTTAAAGAAACAAAATAAAACAAACAAAACAAAACAACCACCAAGCCAAAAAAAACCCTGAAGAACAAAACATCATCAAAAAAGTTCAAGTATTTTGGCTATGGTGAAGAACCTTCACCAACAAGTCCTAAGTTATGCTTTGAATAGGACTCTGAGATCACATACAAAAATCAGGGTTTGCTGAATTTTATCTCTGAGAGACAGCCAAAGGTCAGGACAAAGGAAGAACAATGCTTGGTTTATGGATAAACAAATCCAAGAGAAGTACAGCCAGACAGCCTAGAAGTTGACCTACTAAGAGGTAACTAATGACAAACCATGTTTTAGAAATCCTTATCACATTTTATAAAGACAGTTTTCCAGCCACTGACATACCAGTATATTCGGTAAGAACCAAGCATAACAGCGCTTCATAGCATAACAGATCCCTGCAGGTCTGCAAAAAACATTTCCACAGTTGCGTGAGACAGTAATACAATGCAAGTTAGCTTGCGATAGGGTAACTTGCAAATATCTCTGGGGAAAAAAAAGGCAAGTTTTGATAAACTACTTATCAAGCCTACAATGTTCTGTATTTATCTTATTTTCTTAGACGGTAGCTCTCATTTCAGAGGAGAACAAAGCAGAGCTGCCTGCAAAGAAGTGTCAAAAAAAGAAGAGAAATCAGACAGTAATCCTGCATGTTTAGCAGTTAGGACTGGTTGTAGCAAACTGAGAACTATTTCACCTGTGAGTGATGCCCAGTGCAAGCCTACCATACAAATGCTGCAGAGTTCTCAGAAACAGGAGTTTTCACAAGTTTGGACTCCTATACAAAAGCAACATTCAGGTCCAGGAACCAACTGTGAGAGTCAAACAGCTATATATAACAGTTCTTTTCTGCTGGCAAAATTCCCAGTTATCCCAGTGTTATCAGAATAACACCAAATTCTATTCCCAGAGTCTGAAAGCAGATTTCTTCATTCATCTAAAGTACTGTTACCACACACACAAAAAAATGGAATTAACACAGGAAATGTCATCCTAAGCAAAAACCTGAACTTGAGTCAGCAGTAAGACCTCGCAGTAATAGAGATGAAACATGGACTGGGTTGTATTAGCATGATCAAGAGGAAAAAATTCCTGAAAGCTCTATGGTACTGGACTAAAGAGAGATCAAAAACTGGAGGACGTCCAATGGATGACCACTATGATGGCTGGGTGCCGAGGACTACAACATACCAACGGGGATGCTGAGAGAGGCAGTTTCATTCAGCCTGGATGATCATTCTCAGAGAAGCAAACAGAAAAAAAAACAAGAGGCAAAGCAGCAAGCTGCAGCAAGGTAAATTCCAACTGGATAAAATGGGAGGAAAAATGGACCATGCAGCCTAGAGAGGCTGTGGTAACTCTATCCTTGGATACACTCACAGTTGACCGGACAAGATCCTGAGGAACATGATCTAGTGCTGAAGTCAGCCCTGAACTGAGCAAGAGGTTACAGCAGATGGCTCCAGAAGTCCCTCCAACCTAAACTGTTCTGTGGTTCTGTACTGTAAAAGGCTGCAGCTCACAGAGGGGAGTCCAAACACTACGTAAATCCATTGTCTTACCTCAGGATTGTTACAAAGTTATTGTATTTATTCTTGTCAGTTGTCAGTGTAAGGTGTGAATGACTCCTTATTTACTGTAGGGGTTTTTTTTTTCCATTGTTCTTAAGGTATGGCTTGAAAACTTGAAGCACTTAATGACTACAAATAGAGGCTTAATATGGACAGCTCCTTAAAACAGCAATGTAACTAATGCCCAAATTGAGATTAAGAGTTCATAAAGAAGAATTCATAGAATTGTTTTTTTCCAGCCAGCAAACTCAGTATTTACTTCGAAGAACTCTGAATATCCAGAGCAAGGCTCCAGAAAAATCTATGGTCTCTATATACTATTTCTGTTAGACAAGAACTCATCCATATATAGAAATTTATTAACAGATCATTTCTCACTGGAGCTTTTATAAAGATGTTATTATAAAAGTTGGTGTTGACTCCAATGTCCTCAGGGATTGCATAACACAGGAAGGGAGGCAGTATTAAAACAAAAAATACTCAAGAAACACAAATTGGTATTTATTTGATCTAATTTTACCTTGTCCACTGCATTTTCCAGAATCTCTAAGTGTACGTAACATTCCCTCACAATGTCAGCCCTGAATTGAGTACACTTTACTATCAGTGCATTGTTTTTTGTCATTTCTGTACTTGCAGTAGCTTAAAACTGTTGACACTGCTCATAAGGAAGGGAGGGAACAAAAAGTCAGTTGAAAATTAAATGGTATTTTGATTAGACAGAGAGATACTGTGTCACATGGCAGCGATCATGCTGATATTCTCCCTTCTTCACTCATGCCCATCCACTTCTTCTCACAGCTCCTTTTAACAGGAAAATATCAGGGAAGTTCTTGCAAGTTAACTGAAGATACAAAGACCATCTAACCCACTAATTCACTAAACCTTCATATAGACAATGAATCAAAATTAAAACAGACATTCATTTCATTCATCTGAATTAGTTCCTCAAGTATTGTACATATCAAAATGTACGTAACTTTTACTCTTTCTACTCAAAAGTGAGCATGTGGACAGAATGAGTGGCACTGAACCAACACAAGCTTTCCGAAAGGCAGCCTCACACAAGGCGAAGAAGGAGCTGGGTGGGAACATTATAGCTGAACACTTCAAGCAACATACAGCACCCATCTATGCTACAAATCTTGTTCACTAGCCAGTGCAAGACTTTTGTAATCCTTTCCACCAGCTACTAAAAAAGAAACATACACATTTGACTGTATTTTAAATAAGTGCACCACATTAAATCCTCACTTACTGCATAATTTTGTACCATTACAAAGAAAAAAATCCCCAAAACTCAAAGTACAGCTGAGCAGATTCATTTCACTTCCATAACGAACAAATAACTTCAACAAGCCTCTTAGTTTTGCTGTTGGGTAACTGAAAACAGTTTTGCACAAACAGGACTTTAAATAAAGCAAATTTTACCTGCAAAAGTAGCTTCCCTTGATTCTAAAGAACCACATATCAAATAATTTTTAGTGCAAAATTTAAGGAATTACCAGAACAGTAATTCTAAAAAAAAAATGACATTATTCCATGCATAAAGGGAAAACCTAAAGTTACTGTGGACAGTTTCAGTTCAACACCTAGTGGAGAACAGGCCACATGACAAAGTTCAAAACCTCAAACATTCAAAGTTCAAAACCTCCTCCTGCATTAGAGGGTAGGAATTCTTCAAACCGTATCATACAATTCTCAACCTTTATCAAAAAAGAAGGGTGTTATCTTTGTAGAACTCCAGCTTTGCAGCTATGGAATGTTTGCTTTGAGACAAAATATTTCAGAAAAATTCTGCAACTTTTCTCCCATTCTGCGCAACAACACAATCGTAAGCACAGGCAAGGGGAGGACCACTAGTTTCAAGTAGACAGAAAGCAGCTTTCCAGTAAATAGTATGCAAAACCATACTGTGAAGACGGAAGCACTCGTCAGATGAGTGTATCTGAACGCCTCACGGGCGGCTGAAATACTGTTTCTAGCATTATCTGTTAATACAGATCATCACTGCCTGTGATGCCTCCCACACCACCACAACATGAGCTTGTTCACCTTCCTCTCTCCCCCCCCCCTTCTAGATACCAGTTATTAACAATTAGGGCAAAATGCACCTAAATAAAGTAGTGGAAAGGGACAAAACCGCCACCAAATTCCTCTTTTTCCTCCAATAGGGGAGTGAATCCCGGGGAGGTCAGGCAAAAGCAGCACTGGGGAGCCCATCCCAGCCACAGGACAGTGAAGCAGCCTGTGCTGTGTGTCCACACAGGTTCTCTCCGTCAGAGGATGAGCTTCTGGTGTCCTTCCTCCCAGCTTCTGGACAACTCCAGCTCACCTGTTTTTTGTTCATTTGTAGTTAGACGCAGTGTAGCCTGCTCCACAGTGCATCCAGCTCTTTCTGTCCCTCCTCCTACAGACTTCAGTCCTGTTCTCAGCCTGTCTCCTCCGGAACAACCTATGCTCTATCTAGCAGGCTTCATTTAACATAAAACATGCACAGAAGAGGAGACAACATCATTTCTAAAGTTTAATATTTCAGGTTACTCAATCCTAATTATTTTTATCCCTTCCCTTCTATGGTCAGTGAATTCACTTTCTGAAGAGATGAAAGTGGGAAATCAACACTAATGCTCCTTGTACTTCTAACTTTAAAATTAGAGAAGTACAGTAAGCTGTTCTCTCATTAAAAGTACCAAATGGCACTATGAAAGGATCCTATTCATTAACACCAGTGACTTATCTACACTATTGATGGACCTAATTCCCACATTCAGAACTCCAAATTATGTGTGACCAGTCACCTCAAAACATGTGTTGTGTATGTGACAAACACATCAAATTCACATGATTTCAGACTTAATGCTGAAACCAGTGCCTATTATTTTGAAACATAAGCCCTTTTCCTTACCAGATTACAAGTAAGGCCACAGTCTCGACTAGGTTTGTGCTTCTGTGTATGGTATATGATGTTAACCCTGCTTCAGAGGCTTTCTCTCAGAAAAACAGAACATTTGGAAACAGTAAAATGTAATATTCTTCTCAATGTCCTTTATTTCATGTGTAGTCCCTATCTCCGTAGGGGTTTTCTGAGACCCTGCTACTTAGAACATTTGGATCAAAACCATCTCAGAGTAGTGTGTAAAGAAAGAGGATCCTGGAAAAACAGACAATGTCCACAGCGGTGACTAAGTAAAGACTTAGGATTCTTGTAGCCCATTAAAAAGTAAGGGAGCTACATGAAACATCACCCTAGTCCTTTTTATGGTCACTCCATGTGTCACCATGAAATGCCTCATCCTCATTCTCCAAAACAATAAATGAATACATTAAATGAAAAGCACAGCTTCTACTGTGAGATCACAACGATCCTGATCCAGCAAAGCTGTTTAAAACCTGAACATTTAAAAAGTCTGTTTCAGCAGTACAGTAGCGAAGTCCAAAGGTAAAACTCATTAACCTACTCTGGGTCACCAGGGCAAAGGGGCAGACAAGCCACCAACTCTAGTCTCCCAGACAATTACTTGCTCACACTACTTCTCAAACCAAATTCCTGCACGTATTCAAATGAAAGAAATTAATTCAAACTCATGCTTTATGTAAAAGACCTTCAGCCTTTTAGAGCTGACACAAGTATGTACGACACTAGAAAACAACCAACATGTCAGGTTTCTTTGTCAGCAGTCAGCATTACAGCTGCTTTCAGAAGCAATAATCCATTTTCATGTGCTAACCTGGAGCCTAATTCGAGCACTAGTACTCCACCTAGCAGTGCACCTGTGATGCCCTAAACTCTCCCAAGAGGAAAGCCATGTGTAAGTAAGCAGGGAAGTGGCCTTTTTTTCTCACTTTGGATCTTCCTGCCACACCCAAAGAGGCATGTAACAGCCTGAGGAAACAACCAGACCTTTTGGAGTCTCAAATTGCTGAAGAGACAGCAACCGAGCCAGAGAAGCAGTCCAGGAAACTTTCTTCACCATAGCCCTCAAGAAGGCAGGGCAAGAGCACTCCATTCCCAAATGCCTTTGAAGGTGCCGGGATTGACAGGCAACAAGCCAACAGGGTTCTCCTTTCTTCCACCTCCTCTACAATTCAGTCTTCAACTGAGGCCCCAAGCCAACACCAGCACTTCATAATACACCAAAGACACTGCCACAACTGATACGGAACACACAACCTCATTCATAGTGCATGTGCACACGTGCATGGTGGTCTTGCAAGCTAAAAGAAATCTAAAGAGTGCTAAGAAATAATTTTACATTCCAAAGCAGCTACTTTGCTAAACGTTTTCTTGATACTATAGAAAATACCCTTAACTGATACATAAGCAAGGTAGGTGCATATGACCAAGCACTGGAGGCATCTAGTTTTTGTCCGTATCACCTTTACAGGCAGCTGCAAATCTTAAGTGACATATTCAGAGCAAATTCAGTCTTGACAAGTTCAGAGAAACTAACACATTCTCAGATGGCAGACAGGGTGCAGTACAAGCACAGCTGCCATTTCAAAAAGCAAGGTTTCTCCTTTTACCAAATGTCAACAACTTGAGTGAAACTAAGCTGATTCACCTTCACTCTCAGTGGTTCAAACCCATATTCCATTACTCAGAGGAGCCCTCAAAGAGCTAAATCTGCAGATTAACGCTGAGAGCCTCTGCACTGCAGCCTTACGCCGTGACCGTCAGGCTGCTGGAAGGTAAAAAGGCTGTGTAAAAACCACTCAGGTGCTCGTTCTTCCACTCTGTACATAAGTTTGCCAGCCACTGACCAAAGCTAAAGCAATTTGGCTTTCTCCTGCTATAGTTCATTCTCGGTTTTTCAAAAAGGAAGGTTTAAGCACTTAACCTGTAAGACTGTGACTCTCAAGTGAAACTCCTTTCAGCACAGAGTGAAGCACCAAGAACATGCTCCTCTCTGGGATTTGTTTATACCTACCACCACAGCGCTTTTTACGAACTACTTTAAGAAGCTCCCTTCTCACCAAGCTGGTCTTCAGAGATACTATCCCAAATGCCTCCTCCTCAGCTACTGCCGTACACGAACAGTGGCAAGCAGCACAGGCTGACCTAGGTAGGAAGGCCCCTAGGAGTGAGATACTTCCCAACAAACACTGCAAGGCCCAAGTTCATGTATTGAAGTACTCACTTAAACCCTGGGAATCCAAGGAGCCCACAGGAACTCCAAGGAACAGAGACTGTATGGGATCATTAGAGGAAGCAATTACAACCCCATGGACAGCAGATTACAAATACAGAAAAAAAACCCCAGCAACAGCATGTTTTGATTCTTAATGTTGACAGCATAAATATTGATAACATTCAGTGGCACATAAGGACCTCAGAAGCTCCCTGCTTGCTCAGTACCCATGAAACTCACCACCAGGTCACATGACATAAGAGAATGGATACATAAAATATGGGTGTGTGTGGTGTGCAAGTACAGACAAAAACTCTTTTGTTTCCAAAACAGAGCAGAAAGTAGATGTTAAAGGGAAGGATATTAAAAGGCCAGGCCACAGGCAGAGCACCTGGACCTTCAAAGCTCATCATCTAGTTTAAACCTAATGCTCATATTCTCACTATGACATCATGTGGTGACCAAGATTACCCATTCCCCATTTAAAAGGGAGTAAGGCCTGCCTTTGTTCTCTGGAATTCAATGTACCTGAAAAGATTCAGGTTAAAAACCTCAATCTAGTGAGTACCGCTGTTTCTGTAACACTGGCAAAAACACTAGAGATTACACTAGAACATAATTTGGACAGATGGCTTTATTTTGTTCCATGAGAAAAGCTGAGAAGTTGTTAAATACCCTACTTTGAGCAGGGTCTAAATGCACCTGTTCCACTGTGCTCCCTCCAGGCTGAAGGACAACATTTGTTTGAGTTAGCAGTTGTGCTACCAGAATGGGTAACCAAAGTTCAGGCTTTGAAGTGCTGAGAAGCCTCCTGCTTCAAAATTAAGTCTGGTTCCATGGCAACAGAGGTCCACAAAAGCTTCAGCACCTCAAACATGACTGCGTTCTGCTGCACAGTACTCTAACCAAAGAATAAAAATCAATGGCTTCAGCCAGCTTAGCGGATCTGAAGAACCTGTTTCTCTTAAGCTTTGCAAATAAGGCAACTTTTTAAAGAATTATGTTTGCCAATTCTCTTTTATCAGCCTGATGTTTTATCAGCCAGATGTTACATGAGGAAAAAGATTAGCTGAAGTAACTACATGTTCAAAACAGGTCAGATAGAGCCAGCTCTGCTTGATGTCTAAAGCTGATTTCAGACATTACATCCTAACAATAAAAGACATTATGAAGGCCTTAAAGAAACAAAAACCAAAACACACCAACAAACAAACCAACCTCCCCAAAAGCTGACTAGTCCTACTCTTTATTCACCACTTTCTGTGGGTATCTGCATTTAGAACTCCTTATCACTCCTACAAAAGCCACATGCAGACAAGGTCACATAACCGCTGTGAACGGCCAATGCTTTTATTTCAACAACTGAGTGACAGAATGTCAGATATTCTCTTTCCTTATAAAAATGAATGAAAAAAAGGCATTGACAAAACCATAATTGAGACTTGGAAAAATTATAGGAGTCACACAAGAGTTTGGCAAGTATTTGCATTTTAAGCTTCATATACTCACACCAATCAATAAAATACTCCATCACTACTAGATCACTTAGGTGACAATGCTTTTCAATACAGGTGTAAATCCTACCTGTATTTATCTATTTATATGACATGAGATTAGGTACCTTGGCTAAAAAAAAAACCAAAAAAAAACCCAAAAGGCATCACTGGAGAAGCCAGGAAGAAAAATCTTGTCCAGAAGGAAAAAAACCCCAACTTTTCAGAACGCCTTTTACTGAAATGCAGAAGGAAGATTTTAGGAAGATTTAAGATGCTTCCATGTATTATGAAGATAATATGGAGCAGGACACAGAGCATTAGTCCTTAGCACTATTTGCCTACTTGCTAGGAAAAGAAAAAAATTGTTGTTAATACCAATTTAAATTAAAACAGCAAGCTATTATCTTTTCAAAGTAAAATATCACAAAAAAACCCTTTCTCCTGTGATCTTACATAATCTCACTGTTAAATACAAATATACTTTATGGAAACACTACCTGGCAAAGAAGTTCGTAAAAGGTCCCAGTATTTTTCGTTTACTGTCCAGGTCTGTCTCTTGACAACACTCCTGCTGGCTCTGGTCATTGGTCTCTTTCGTGGAATTCAGGGTAACATCCGAGAAGTGTGCCTCATCAGTCTCAAGGTTCACAATTGCACTTGAACTGCTTGTGACCACAAAGTCCAAAATGTCTTCATTGCTAACTGATAAAGTTGTTGACAGTTCTGTGCTAAGACTAGAAACACTACAGACAGAGATATCATCACTTCGATTCAAAGTTTTTGAAGTTGGACTATAAAGCTTGACAGTGTCATATCCAGTTCTTGGGAAAGTGGAGGATTTTCGCACAGCATGGTCGTGTTCAGAAGCCAGAGAACATGGAGGCACGTAAGGCGGCAGTGTGCAGGCACTCTGAAAAGCCCTGTCAGGCACAGCTTCAGGTTCTGACTGCTTTCTCTTCACATTTAACACGCTGCAGTGAACAGGCTCTGGATTTCCTACTTCCAGAGTGGGAATACCAGAATCCACTGATTTAAGGCTATGACAGTCTTCTAAAGCACTGGACAGCTGACCAGGTCCATACTCAGGCAATGAGATCAATCTCGAGGTCCCAGAGTTCAGGTTTTGAAGGCCCTGGATACCGCTGCCAACTCTTGCATCCAGAATTCCCATGAAGCTCAAACCATTTAAGGAGTTGGATAAATTTACATCAGTTGTCTTGGCCCAACTGGTAACTGATTAAAAGGGAAAAAAAAAAAAAGACAAGATTAGGAGTTTCTGCAGGAAAGTTGAAGTTTTTTCTTGGCTGTTTGTTGGCTTTGTTGTTTGTTTTTTTTTAAATACACTCAGTCCTGTCATAATTTAGCCTTTAATTAAAATTTATCTTCTCTTACACATGATTACTACCCCTTCCCTCTGCTTGAACAAGCAGGACAAAGGCAACTAAAATTAGGCTTCTAGAACACGCCAAGCATGAAAAGCTTTTCATCAGCAGTTTGCCCACCAGTGTTTGCTTCGCATACATCTCCCAAGAGTGAAATTACATACTATAAAAGCTGCAGTACTTTAATGTTCCATGTCAATATTAAGACAAATATTTGAAATTTATTTTTACATAGGCATATTTACTGATGTTGGAGGGGCAACAGAACTCGTTTCCATACTTATACCAGAATTCTGAAGTGTTCATTTAAACAGAATTTCTTAGCATTCTTCTGGAAACCATAAAACTGATAATAAATTTGTCACTGGAACAGAATGCATAATATATCAGTTTCGCATTAAGCAAGAGATGCAAAATCTGAATAGCTATAAAGCTATCTATGTACCCAAGATTTTAACAACACACATCATGCCCTTCATCGGTGCATGCACAGTAAAACCGACGCTTGCGAATATATTGTGTTCACTGCACTCGGAGATCTCTATCCTTCATACTTGCAACATACCTTCACACTGTCTCCCCAGGTGCTGCCAGCAGGTCAGCTAATCCAGCCGGTGCCCCACTTCCAGTCTAAATCTGAGCAACCCTCAAATAGAAGGCAGTCAAGTATAAGCTGCAGGTTAGATGCACTGTCCTCGTGTCCTTTCATAAACCTGGAACACCATCAAGACTGCTGCCCTGGCTCCCAGAACTGCTGCTGACCCTTTAAAACGCTATGTGATTATTATCATGACATTACATCTTCTCTTTCTATATGAATAGCAAAATTATCTACAGTTCTGCTGAAGTTTGCAGTGTAATTACTCTGCAGCAGTTGGCAGAACAAATATGCACATATTGCTTCGGTTTCTTCACTCTGAAACACTCTGGGCTAAGTGTGAAGGAATACTGCTCCCATCTTGCAAACAGCCTACTTTCTAGACAGATTTTTCTCCAGTTCCTGAAGCCTGGTCTCCTGTTTCTACTCTCCTATTCTTTCTCAAGCGTAACACTTAATCAAAGCTACCAGTTGTCCTCTAGGAGATCCTCCCCGCATTCTACTTTTAAAAAACAAACACCCACCCCACCCCCAAACAAAACAAACCCCAAACATCTCATTTGGGAAAACTGGTTCCTCCCAGTAGTTCCAAACCTCTGCCTAATGGCACCCAAGCCCTGCCAAACACGAGGGTTTGACACACTGTCTGCTCTTAGATCTGAGCCCATCGATACACTTTGGCATTGTGATACCGACAGGCAGTAAGTGACAGAAAACACATTTCAAACATATTCCATTGATCCAAACAGCAACAATTCTTTCTCCAAGCTTTCAGCCACATTAAAAGTTCATTAATCCAAACGTGCTTCATACGCTATACAAACTCCTCAGCTTACTACACCAAAGCTATTCACCAGCTGATCTGACACTCCAGTTCAATCCACTCCTAAGCGTTGGGAAAAGTCAAGCAGAAACAACCCTGGGTATTTAATCTTTCAAACCTTTTCAGAACTTTCTAACAGCTAGCTATGTACTACCCATACAAATCAATCAACGCATCAGCTGCCTAATCCTTTGGATAAGCAAGGTTTCAAATGTATTGTTTTGACTTAAAAGCTTGTGAAGATGTACACTTCTTATAGGGTTGCTATAGCAACTTTTCTTTCTTCATATTACCATGGTTTGAAAAGTTTTTACCTCCTGTAATTTAAAGAAGTGATGTCTTGAGATCGCTAGCATACCAACTGCACACGTTACAAACCACTTTGTTCGCTAAATTAAAACTGCAAGGGCCAGCAAACAAACAAACAAAACCTCCTAAACAACAATCCTTGAATACAGGCAACAAACTATTTTACTTCATGAAGTCAGCTGTAGTGTACAAATATAATATGGAGTGTTAGATATAATTACTGTTGTATATACTTGGGTCTCCTGCTCTGACAATCTTGATTGGATTCACTTATTGGTTAGAAAACTAACCTAAGTCTGACTGTTTTCTCTTCCCCACGCTCACCCACCCCTTCATACACATTGTACTGCTCTTCAAACCAGCAGCCTCCCCAGCCCCAACGTTACTCCAAAACATATGCACACACACACACACGGGAACTGTACAGGCAAGGCTGCAGGCGTTTGCTTTATCACAATTCATACTTATTAATGCATCTATAAAATGCAGTCCGGAAAAAGTACAGCAATGTAAGCAGTCAGGAGCAACTCTGATGTTGTTTGGGTAAACGGCACAAGCATGTTCCCATAATGAATTCCTCCAGTGACTGCCTTCACTTCTGCCCAATGAGCTTCCCAAGCAGCAGCCGGCCCTTAGTTTAATTGCACAGCTCTTCTCGATTAAGCTTACAAATGGTAAACATTCAAGAAGCCATGGAAGAGCCAGTAAACACAGCAGCTCAAGAGGCCAACCAGTTCTGTAAACAAAAGCGTTCAAAGAGAACTGAAAGTAAGTCTCTATGCGGGGTGCTGAGGCTACTTTAACTTGGCTTGGTATCTTTTTAAGCAAGAAATTTAACAGGAAGAGATCCTTTAAACAGGCAACCAGCAAATGGAGAAGTAACAGCTATAGCTGGCTGGAGCAAATCATGCAGTAACAAGCTACGAAGGTTTTATACAGTTCAGCAAAGCAGCGGGAAGCTTTGAAGTATACCCATCAAGTGCTTTAAATGAAAACTTGAGATGCAATCAGCTGCCAAAAACGTTCATGAGAACGCCTTGATTCATTTTGCCTTAGGTTGTTGTAGCATTGTTTTTAAGAATGTAGTGAAATGATATTTGTACTCCTTGTTTTAGCTACCTCACTTTTAAATGCAAAATCTGACAATTGATGTCAAACATTGTAAGCATCATGTTCTCCAGTACTAACTTCCATAAAAAATGTATTAGCATAGCATTATCGTAACATCATAATAAACACAGTGTTATTAAAGTATTAGCAGTATAATAAACTATTGAGAAAGAACAGGCAATTGTCTGCACAACATTCATAATCCCCACAGTTTAAATATATTATCATCTAAATAAAACTGATACTTGTAAAGTCTTAACATCTTATATCTTATAGGAACCATGATGTCATAAGTGTGAATATCCCAGAGAGAAATAAGAAGGGAAAGGGAGACAGGAAAAACACAGCAGAGGTCACAAGTGGCAATGAGAGGGTAGTTATGCATTATTCTGCATCCAGTTCTGGAGCCCCCAGCACAAGAAGGATGTGGACATACTGGAGTGTGTCCAGAGGAGAGCCACCAGAATGATCAGGGGAACGGAGCACCTCTCATATGAAGACAGGCTGAGAGAGTTGGGGCTGTTCAGCCTGCAGAAGAGAAGGCTCCGGGGGGACCTTATACTGACCTTCCAGTACCTGAAGGGGGCCTACAGGAAGGCAGGGGAAGGCCTATTTAAAAGGGTTTGTAGTGACAGGACAACGAGTAATAGTTTTAAGCTAGGAAAAGATAGATTTAGGTTGGATATTAGAAAAAAGTTCTTTAACATGAGGGTGATAGATCACTGGAATGGGCTGCGCAGGGAGGTGGTGGAGGCCCCATCCCCGAAGTCATTCAAGGTCAGGCTTGATGGGGCTCTGAGCAACCTGACCTAGGTAGATGTCCCTACCTGTGTAGGGAGGTTGGACCAGATGACATCTAGAGGTCCCTTCCAGCCTGAAACATTCTATGATTCTATGATTATTTACTCATTAACTCTTCCAACATAAGCACTACAGGGCACCAGATAAAGACAGTTTTGTAGCCAGGTTCAAAATTAACATCAGGATGTAGCTCTTCATGCCAAAGGCAGCTGAGCCGTGTAACTCCTTGCCACAGAACACTGTGGATGCCAGAAGTTTACATGTAAGCCTGGGGGGAAATGGGACAAGGGGAGAAAATAGAAATCACTGAGGATTCTTAAACAAACTCAGGAATTCCATGAATGGCAAGTCTCAGAAATCCATGGAAATATCAATGGGGCCTGCTTTTAGGCCCTCTCCCAGGTAAATTCTTCAGTCTGACACGTGGAGCTTAAGTCTGTCCCTGTACAGCTGTCCGTACAGCCGTACATTCCCCAGATTCTGCTCACAGCATGCAAGAAGGCATGTTCTGACAATATCCAGGGGCTTTAAAACAGATTTTGACTTTCGTATCACTCAATCACACAGAGAGAGCAAGTCATATTTGATTATAATTTCTAAGATCTAGAACAAAATGGCTTTTTAACTCATTTTAATATAAAATTTAAAGAAGGTTAACAGAAATGCCAAACCATTGGAGTAAAACAAAGATCAGAAAAATGTCAATTCAAGCCACTTTCTTCCAAGTTTGCTGTGACTTGCAATGCAATTTAAGCAACAAACTTGTTTAGAAGGAAGGGTAAGAAAATCATCTACAAAACAGGCTTTTTAACTTCTTGCCTCACAGGAATGAGAAGAGGAAAGTTTACACTTAGTGCTCAGTTCTTGAAAAGTTAACATATCAATTTTTAATCACACCTTGTCTCTTAAACACCTCTGCCTTCAATTTATTTTTTAAAATAAGTTTTTAAGAGCAAGGATTTCCTCCATTAAAAATCTGCAACTGTTGGGTTTAATTAGGTATTTATACTCTCCATGCATTTGACTGTTTCTGTGGCATGAACCAAGGATCACCTTGCTGCTATGAAATGCGACTGCAGGTGAACTCAGTTTTGTTTATTAAACACTTCTCGGTTCAGATTGGTTATGTTCAAGTTCTAACAGCCACAGCATTGCTGACAGCGAAGAATTCCCGCGGCTACAAAACAGTCTTGAAACACCTTGGGATTTTTTATTTATTAGGAAACCTTTTATCTAACTCCCAGGCAGCGCCCTTCACGAAGCGTGAGCTTTAAAATCTGACTTCTGAGCGGAGCGCTTCAACGCCTTGCCACTTTTTTGCTACGTCAGGCAGGCACTATAAGTGAGTCACAGTCTCGTTCTAAAGCCTCTGCTCCAGTTTACAGGGATTTTTTAGTCCTCGCACCAGTATTACTGAAAAAATCTGAGGCCACGTTAAACCAGCAGCAGCGTCAGGAGCACTTCAGCTCATGCCGGAGCTGGGGTTCTGCTCGGTCCCTGCCAATCGCCTTGGAGACCTCAGCTAGGGAAGCAGCGGGAGAGATGGAAAGTTGCTGCTTTTTCACGGGCTTTGAGGCTGACCCGGCACTTGCGAGGGTTTCCTACCTGGTGGCCTTCATTATGAAAACAACCAAAACAAAACCAAAACTAAAACAACTCCCGAGCCATGCCTTTCCCCAGAGCCTTGAGGAAGCAACGCTCGCCCTCCTCTGCGGTCTTTAAACCACTTGGTGGAGACTCCGGCGGCGCCGAGCTGCTCCTCGCGAACTTTTTCAGGCGGCCACGGCCGCGCAGGGCCGGCCCCGGCGAGCCCCTCACCGCTGGAGGCTGCTCCGGCCCGCCCGCC
>VZZY01020903.1:138010-215600 GCA_013400335.1 Eurystomus gularis
GGGCAGCGGTGAGGGCAGCGGTGAGGGCAGCGGTGAGGGCAGCGGTGAGGGCAGCGGTGAGGGCAGCGGTGAGGGCAGCGGTGAGGGCAGCGGTGAGGGCGGGCTCAGCCGCGGTGGGCGCGGGGAGCGGAGCGGGCTAAGAGCGGTGGGCCTTGGCTAAGGGCGCCCGTTCGGAGCAGCTCTTTCGCTAGCCGGCGGCTGCAGCCCGCCCTGCCTTACCGACAGCAGGGCTGCGGCGGGGCTCCCCCTGTGTTGCCGGCTCCGTCTATCAGCGAAAGAAAATCGGGTGGTGTTTGCAGGTTTGGACGGCGGGAGGTCTGGGGCATCCAGTAAGGGGTTATCCTTAGCTCTGTGGAACCGACCTGCCGTGCCGNGGTCTGGGGCATCCAGTAAGGGTTTATCCTTAGCTCTGTGGAACCGACCTGCCGTGCCGAAAGTGGAGGCTCCAGGGCCATTTCCTTTAATATATGGGGGTCGGACTCCCACAGGCAGTTAGATAAAATTGTCCCCCATCTTAACTGAGGATGTACGTACCAGCCGCTCATCACCTCACACCTCTTGGGTCTGCCGTGAAGCTGGAGGTGTGAGTGCAGCAAATGCAGAAATACCCAAACTCGGCAAAGCCATGTACAAATTACACCTTAATAAATTGCGAGAGGCTGAGGTAAACTTGTACAGAAGTACTTGCCACCAGGACCCCTTGGCACCAGTTCCATGCAATCAAGGTGAGGAAGGTCATCAAGGTAGACACTGAAAACCTGCCATCAGCCAAAGTTAGACCTCTGCAGATAGTTCCTGTGAATGGGTCAGAGACAATAAATATCAGCAGTTATTCTGCTGGATTTCTAAGGCGGGTATCAGCAAGTAACAAGATTGGCACTGCTTTCTCCACATAGCAGAAAACCACTGCTACCTCTGCAAGACAGCTTGCATACTACTGTTAAAAGAAGGTAAATAAAAGCAAACCAGGGTTGAAGCACTATAAACTTGTTTATATGCAAGAGACATCTTATTTTGGAGCATGTGCTGTCACCAATTCCTTTTTCAGTATTAATTTTTTCCTTCTGGTTTTGAGAGTGGGAATCAATTCTTCTGTTGGAGCAACCAGAAGAGTGTATTGTCAGCATGGTGTCATCAAACTCGGGTCAGTGTTGTTCGGTTCCTAGAGTAAATAGCAGAATGGAAATATGGAGCCATTAATTCTGTAAGTCTGCAGAGTGTCTCCAAAGGAAATAATGATACTCTCATCTCTATGGTATTATTTAGGATGAAGAAACTATTAGCAAAATCTGCCACTGGAAATCTTTCAGCAGTAGCAGAACGTAGAGTACAGCTAAGTTTCAAATCACACAAGGAGTTAGGTGATTAAACGCTTTTTGAGTCAGCACTTACTTAAGGATAGAATTTTTGTCTAACAATCACAATACCTTTGAGATCCCATTCTAAGCATTTTATTTTAGTGGATATTTTCCATTTCCAGCCCACAAATGATTCTTCCTATTTAGCTGGTAGGTCTTCTGAGATCTCACAAAATTCTTACTGTTCTTCATACTGAAGAAACAGAACACTCAGGGTCCCAACGTGCTAGGCAGCGTAAAAATACCAGAGTCTGCCCAAAAATGTTTGCAGAAAATCATAGCCTAGTCAATATAAGAAAATACTCTTTTTGCCTGTGAATGACTGTCTACCTCACAGAAGAGGGTGAACAGCATTTCTGGTTGTTGTGAGCTATTGGCAAAAGTTGACTTTTTGCATTAACAAAAATTACAGCCACCTCCAACGTAACGTAGTTTCCATCTGCAAGTATTTGTGTATTATTATTCCTCTGTATTGGTAAAAGCTGAAGGCCTGACATTATGTGACTAAATACAGCGTCACACCATTAGCTCGCGTGGAAACATGGCATGTCCTAATTACTAAAAGGAAACAGAACAGGTACTACCAGCTACAGGAAGCATAAATGCCTCACCGAGTGCAAAGGGGACCTTTAGCACCTTTGCTTTTCAGCTGTGCAAAATTGGAAGTTCATCCAAAAGAGCATGCCAAGAAATCAAGTCTTCCTGTGTTAACAGGTGGGTTGTGAGTCAGTCCTCAAAAGCGTGCTAAGAAGTTAGTTGTGGTGCTTACTCAGCGTGATTAGAATCAGTACTCTGTCACTGATTCAGAGCCAGGTAAACCTGTAAAATACTTAATTTTGTAAAAATTATTGGGACAAAATCCTGATGTTTTGTTCAAGTGTGTCTTGCCTGGGGCTGTTGTGTAGAAATGAAGCACTACATGAAGCAGCCTCAGACTAGCAGCTGATGTTCACCTCAAGCAAAAATCATCTACGTGGTCTAAGAATAGATCAGTGCTAGAGAATTTATGGTTTTGAAAACAATTCAAAAGCTCTGTCACACAAACACATATTCATGCCCGCAGAATTCAGTACACTAGTGTTATGGTAACCCTGCAAGGAAGCATGAAGAGTTGGTGCTCTGCTGTGTCTCACTGATGTCTCCAAAATGTATTACCTACAGAAACAGTGTGCAAAGTGGTAGTCCTTCCTTTGTTCCTTTAGAACAACATAAAAGAACAGAAACACAAACTTACCTCATACTTCTCATGCCTGTAGATGTGGGAAATTATTCTCCGCCTCGGCTTTCCGTTCTGTTTTGAAGCTTCAGCAATTTTGCAACTGATACAACTTCTAATTTATTTTTTTTTAAGAACTGGATGGGAACATGTAGATTGGATTTTCATTCATCAGAAGCCAAGTATGATGCAAGCAACTTTCAGAGACAGCCAAACTGAGCTTGGTTTCAACTGGCTGTGCAGCTCCCTATCCCTCTTGAGGTCAGCAATTCTCTGTCATTAGAAGACATTTCAATGTAGTATTTTTTTCTCTATCTAACCAAAGATTTGGATATGTGAAGGTAAAGCCGTTGCACATCATTGAAATCCAGCTGATCCCCAGCTCCTGCCTCCATTTCCCATCACTGTCATTTAAGGCAGTTTTAGCTCACACAAGCGAGAGTGCAAAGGTACCAAGTACAGTGAGTGAAGGATAATCCCCGTTATCGTCCATCATGCTAAGAGACAGGAAAGTTCTCTTGGAGGTAAGTGTTAGAACAGAGATGGTACATTGATCTTTTTCCTCCTTGCTTTATAGAATTACTTGTATGTATGGTTAAGTAACTAATGCATGTTCTATGGTACAGGAAAAGGAAACAAACTGTGGTTGCTACTGTAGCAATGAGCAGGATGATGGTTTAATAAAAAATGTCAGTACCTCACAAGCAAATGGTGATGTTTTTCACAAACGGAGAATGCTGTGGTCTTCCGTTTGTTCACACAATGGGAATATTTGTCTGATTTTTGCACATCTGTGTTTGATGGCAGTCCATTTCTAGCACAGCCACCATCTGCATGGGCATTCCTACTAGCAGTGGAATGTCTGTGCACCAAACCATTTTAACAGGTTTGGGATGAATCAGGAATGGCTGCAGAACATGGCATTCTCCCCAGAGGCTGCCTCCTCCTATAGGAACTTAAATCTGATAAAGGATGAGGAAAATGAAGCCAGGTCTGTAACTACCATTACTGTTAATCTTTCTGTTACCACTGGGTAAGGATAGACTTCTGTGGTTTAAAGCTCACCTTCATGAGACAGCAAGAAAATGAAGAGCGGGAAAGGTAGAGGGAGATAGTATGAGACCTTTCTGCAGGTTTGAATTGGATTGACTGGATGGTTTCTACAAGCTGTTAGGAAAGGCAACATGAGTACTGGGGCGTGAAGCAGTAAGACTATACAAACTAAAAATGCTGCTACTTGTATTGGGATCTCAGAACTGCAGAATCTTAAGTGCCCATAAATAATTGCTAACAAAGCCTCCATGGTACTTGTGCTATGGATCCTCACTCATCACTAAATCAGAAGGAAGCAGGGTTTTTATTATGCACAGCTACACAATGAAAATTTGGGATGCTACAGCAGCTGTATTCTCTTAAGCAAGCACAATTTAAATTACATTTCCAAAAGCAAATAGATTAATTCTGTAACACAAAAGGCATTGCACCCAACATGTAACCTTCTGCTGGAACTCGCTAGGATAAACAAAGAAGTACTGGCCTGAAAATGAGCTGTCTAGAACTAGTAGGGATGAGTGAAACCAAGTAACGTTCAATCTGGGCAGACAACAGATGCAGTTATCATGCCTCTATGGAACTGCAGTGCTTCAAATAATTTAATATTTGTGTATTGAATAAAATTAGAGGAAAAACAGAGGGAAAGTATTTAAAACACATGAACAACAATTGAGACTTCTTGAGGAAGAATTGTTGTCAAATAGATAAGGGCTCCAGAGTCAAAAGACTGTGTGCTAAAACCCCATCAGAGTGAAGACAACTACAGGCCAAGCATCAATACCAAAATTAGAAGTTATGGAGTGTAAACAAAAAAAGAGAAACAAGCAACAATCCCACCAAAAGGGTAATGGGAACAAAAAGGATGCTAACAGTCTTCAATGCTCATTACTGCACGAATAAAGTAAAACCAAAAATGCAATACCAGTTTCTGTGCTGTATCTGGATCCGGGTGGCCCTGCCATAGCAGGTAGGGATGAGTGAGGCAAATTTACGCTTTGCACAAGGGGCTTAAACCACACAGAGCTGTACTTTTTCCTGGTGCAAGTTTGGGATCAATAAAGGAAAAACTGCCCAAGTTTTAATGTCTCATAGGCAATCTAATGGTTCTTTTTTTTTCCTCTGGAAACTGTGAATCAATATAATAGCCCTTCTGGATATAAGCTGTTCTGGTATGGAAACAAGGATTCAGAGAAATCTGGAGATCTCTTAGTTCCTCATTTTTCCTTGAGGCGGGATGTATGTATACATACCTACATAACTTCAGACACTTTTGTCTAATCTGTTCCTAAAAATCTCCGGTGCTGGCAGTGACATCCCTTTTTCAGGCAGCCTGCTCTAGTGCTTCTGTATTTGCTTTCAGTGCTGCTACTGTACTGTAGTGCCCTTTGCTCAGGCATTGCCATGGCTATGAACAAGAAAAACACAGAAATGAATCTGAAAATATGCTCATCTATAAACAGGCTTGTTTAATTGATTTTAGAAGAAATTCAAGAATTTGAGACTGCTCAATTCTGTGCTAGAAGGAGAGCTGCTCCACCTCCCTGTGTCTCCGTTTCTTTGTGAGTAAAGGAAGGTCTACACAGAAATGATGGGCAGTTAAGCCATCTTCATTAACACATTTTTAAATCTTTATGAAAAGCAACTGTAGCAATACTGTGTAGCTATTACTGCTGTGAATAAAAGTGACCCTGCATTGTGCTGAGAGGGAAACAGAGACTTACTGCTGCCTTTGCACTCCTCCTCTAACAGATACAGTTCTTCCAGAAGCACTTGCCCTGCAGGAGGGCTGTCAGGTAGAAGGCAGCACACATGGAGTTCTCTCATCTTGGCGTGTCCTTTATAGGTGAAGCCATACAGAATGACCAAGCAGAGCAGGGAAACCAGGGTTCTGCCACCCAGTTGCTTTTCTGAGCAGCACACTGACCCACCGTGAGCTCTGTCAGCTTTTAATCCCACTGGAGCATAGAGGTAGCTCCTAAAATTTAGAAGCACTTGCATGTTATAGTACATGTTAAAAGCAACTTTAACAATTTAAAAAGGATCTTACTATAGAAAGTTGAAACGTGTCAGCTAACTCTCATTTGCCCCAAACCTCTGGAGTCTTGTTGCTACTCGTTTCACAGAAAACTATGTGAGATGCTGTATGTGAAAGGTGGATGACAAATTCATTGGGGATAATACTTAAATATGCCGGTCCTGGCAGGAGAAGAATGAGTTCCAGCCAAGGAATCCTGGGAAGACTGGCTCCCCAGGAGCTGCAGTGTCCTTCCACGTATTTTCACTGCGGACAGCACTCCTGTGAAGTCGTAGTTTGACGTGCATCTAAAGCCTGCCCCACCACTGGCAGATACTGGTGCTGCCTAGGGCTATACAGTGGATGATAGAAGCATTGTTTACATTTGAAACTAATTCTTTGGGATATATGGAGTTAATTCAGATAGAGTAATTGAAAGGCCTGGCTGATTAAATTATTTTATCAAGCATCTTCTATAAACACAACGGACTCCTGCTGTATTTTAAGAAATCATTTTAGAAAATTGTGCCTTTGGAAGCTGTAACTGCCAGGTTCAAAGCACGCTAGACACTAATGAACTAGAAGTATCCACCCAAGGACCTTACAGAGGAACTATCTCCCATTGCTTCCCAAGTGTGTATTCGTGTTGTTTTCATTCCACTGCTAATTCAGGGGAGTTAGAATCATTCTATGTAGGATCCCGAGTCACTGTGGCTGTAAACTTTGGGCAAGTTTGGATGTCTCCACCAAGCTGAATGTGAGCTGTTGAAAACGGGGTCTTTTTTCCCTTTTCATAAAAAAGAATTAGCCTCAGAGTTAGCAGTGTGCCTTTTCTTGTCACAGGTGCAGTTTCGCTAGAAGTGTAAGTGAGATACTGACCATTTCATGGCTGAAGGCAAGTTGAAAGCAGAAATAAAAGTCTGATATTTTAGATGCCATACTGTATAAAAGTTCTTTAACTGCTGTGGGAGTCCACAGCTGGTCTGAGGACTCAGGGATGGACCTTAGCCTTGAGCAGATAATGATGTTTCCCTGAAAGAGCCTGGGAAGCCCTGAGGCTGAAGAGTCCCAGGGAGTGAAGGAGATAAGAGGCCTAACCAGCAAATTCCACAGAACAGCAACCTGGCAAGAAGTCAGCGGTCACAGTAGGAGGAACAAGAAGAAGAACCACCAATCAGCACGTGTAGGGAGAATGGACTGAGCTATCCTACAGTAACGAGAGCTTGAAGAATATGTGCTACCAATTAGAAATGGTTGCTAGGTAAATGATGTGCACAATGGAACCAATAGCGGAATAGCTTGTACTGCGTGCTGTGCCAAAGAGATTATAAAAGAGCCATGTTTTACTAAATAAACGGCTTTCACTTGATCACATTGATCATGGCGTGATTGACCTGAGCTCCTGCAAACTGTTATGTGAGAGATGGTCTGGGTTTGCTTGCACTTAATTTTTTTTTTTTTTGAAAGAGGTCTCACGTTTTCTAGAAGTCAAGTTGTTACAACAAATTAATTTTTGGAATGAGATGATGGTATTTTCTACAGAAATAATTAAAGTGGAGACTCATCTTGTTTTGTTTGCTTGTCTTTTTTAAAAAGAACATATGCAGTGTATTTAATGTTCCTGCCTTGTATTGAAAAAGAATAAAAAATAAATTAAAAAACTAGTGAAAAGGACTCCCAAATTGGATCTCTCATGCTCTCTCTCCAGCAAGTTCACTGCTTGACTGCCGTGTTGTATCTACGTGATACACGTTACCCAAAGAAAATGAACACGCACACACACCATCCAATTGTCCTTTTATATTTTTATTCGGTGTTAAGTAACTCCACAAGAAAACAAAATCAGTTACTCTGGTGTACGTGAAATCAGAACAATACAACCACTTGAAGCAAAAAGTAGAAACAAATTTCAGCCCAGGAATGGAAAACTGATACTTCAGTGCTATGGATATGCAATGCGCGTCATACCACGGTGCGGTTCAGCGTATGCCAACCTTTAATGCTGTTGTTGTTGTTGTTTGTGTGTGTTTCTATCCATACAGAAAAACTAAAAACCACACTTCAACTCTCACTGAAAGCTTTAGAGCTTTAGCCATTAAACTATGAAAACGAGTAAAGACAATTTGTTATTGCCCAAGCTCAAGATTCGATTTTATTTTCCCCAAAGGTGCTGGAATTACGACATGCCCCAATGTAAGTACAAGCAACACCTTTGCTGGTTTTGAGCCCTTTCTCACCCAAGAAGCAGCTCTAGCCAAAATTAACCGAGCTGAAGTTTGTGTTTGAAATATGTCCATTTGGTCATTTCTTGTTCTCAAATGAAGTTCTATTCCATTCTTCACTGTAGTGATTTGAAGAATTTGTGTGTAAAGTTCTTTTTTACTTTCGTGTTACAGTTAACTAGTTCTCAGTGCAGGTGCTAAACAACCTCTCAAGGAAGCTCCAGAAGAAAGTAAAAATATATCAAAATCTATCCAAAGTCTGCAAATAAATTAAGAAATGAAACTGTAAAGTGTCAAAAGAGTTGTTGTACAACTACAAACCCTAAAACATTGTCTAAGAGGAGGACCAAAGGAAAATCCCTGCGTAAGGACAAACCGAGCCCATTTTAATTAAGGATCTCAACACAAGTGTTGCACCAAGAATGGCATGGTTTTCCAGCCACGTTTTTCAATTCTTACATTTTCAATTGAATAAAGGCAACAAAACCCAGTTACTCAGAAAACCTTTCTAGCACAGAACATATTTCAAAGGCAGTTCAGCTCACATTCCAAACAGCTATAGTTCTCATGAGGTTTATTGCCTGTCAAAATTAATGGTTAAGCTTTTCAAGTCAGTATCGGACTTTCTGCACTTCCTGATGTTCGAGACATGCTGCTATTTCGTATAGACTAGTTAGTTGTTGTTTAAACTATGAGTTGGTAAAAACTTAGAATGTTTAGTTTTGCAAATATTGCTCCTCCTGGCTTATACATTTTGCATAATGTGTTAAAAGCGCAAGGAGTCAATAGTCTTGTACAGATGCAACTTGACAATGTATTGACTTTCTAAGTTAACAAAATAAAATGTAAAAGCAAGTCACAGAAAGCAACAATCACTACTGCAATCACACATGTATGTTGTAAGTCATCATTTTCCCTACCCCCACCCACCACACACGTAACTTGCCCCACACATCCTCTCAGAAACACAAAATGAACTACGAGATTTACTAAGTTACAGCCACAACAGCAGCTAACTGCAGCAGCCACAGGATTTCTGTCAAGTGAAGCACTGACCCTTTGCATTTAAACACGGAACACTCTGAGCATTTTAGATCGTTTCAGTCATTCAGGCTCAAGTTCAGTACAGGATGCTTTTGCAGGTTACACGAATGCCATCGTCTGCAACAAGACAACGTTCTCGTTACTCGGTACAAAATTCACAACAATCCACACATCACCCCAGTGGTTTATTATTTTTGGTGTTACTTCTTAAACTTCTGCCCCACATTGGCAAGTTGCTAAAAAGGACAAAAAAAAAAAAAAAAAAGAAAAAAAAGAAAAAAAGGAAAAAAAACCCCACATTGCCTCCATACCTACAAAAAATCCTTGGCTTCTCCAGTTAGCAAAAATACAAACCATGGTTTCCTCAGTGTTGGTTTGCGGGAGGGGGGAATCATAGGATAGAAAACACAGTTTCTGTAAGTCTCTAAAGCACAACCCTGTTGTTCCTACTTCAAAGTTATGAGATTTACTGAATGAAGACTGGACAAGTCATTCATGCTTTTCTCCTGCATTCAGAAAGGCACTGATAGATTACAGTGTTAAGTATTTATCTCCCAGTTCTTAAAGAACAAAGCCTAATGTGCAGAAAGCTGAAGTCTCTGAATAGCAGAAGTAGTTGTAGACACTGCGATGCTAAGAAGATAGTAGTAGTGGTAGGGCTACAGTTACGAATGAAAATAACTGCAATTAAGATGCAAAAAAGCAGTGGTACTACTAAGACAAGCACATGCACATCCATTCTTGATTTGACAACACAATCTAGTCTAGTTCAAATAGCCAAGAATTTAACAGTTTTTTTGGGGAAAAAAAATCTTCAACAGGACAGCTGTGTCCTCATCTATAAAATAAGCAAGAAGAGAAAGATAAATACACATCTGAATCCATTAACTGAAGAGGAAACTCAAGTTGTTGTTTTAGAGCTACAGACCCTCAAGAAGGACAGTTTTCCATCTCATGTTACTTTTAAATCATCTGTTCTACTCTGCAGTTTCTACAGTTGAGTTCGAGAAAAAAGCTCCTCCTCACACGGATCAGCCCATTCACTTCCACCTTCTGAAGCTGTGTCTTCAGAGCTGGAGCTATCACTGGAGTAGATCTTCTTCCTGAAGCCATTTGGTTTTGCCTCAGCATTTATATCATCTGCACATCTTGCTTCATAAACAGAAGAAACCTAAGGATTTAAACTGACAGTGTTGATGGGGAACAATAAAGAACACGTTTTTTATCTGGGCTGGGGGGGTTATAGTTTTGTAGTTGTTCAAGAGAGATGTCACAATTACAGGGCAAGTCCTTCTCCTTCCTGACTTAGTCCACCATGTAGAAAGGACTGCAGAACAGCAGGACAAAAAGGGGGGGCTTTTATTATTTTTTCCTATTCCTTAATTTTAGGAGTTGCACAAAAAGACAGGAGATTCAAAAGTGAACTCTGTCAGAATGCATCATTGTCATGGGTCACCTTAGAAAATCACTGTCAAATTTACCTCCAAAATTTGGCATAAGTATTAAACACCAAGAAAACACAGCACAGATCTGACTATACTTCAAGCAAACCCAATATATTTTCAGCTGACCCAGTAAAGCTGTAGCAAGCACATCAGAGTGTAAATTCAAGTGCTGTCATCACTACCAAGTTTAAAAGTGTATCAGTAAGTGCACGTGTACATGACATTTTTTCCCTACAGAAAAAAAATGGTGTTTTTTTCTTTGTAAGCAGGACAGAATTCAGCAAACATTATGTTTATGCTTTTAGTTACTGCTCCTTTCTGCCTTCATAGTGCACGTCAGCCTGCTCTACGCTTACTGAAATTAGAAGCTGAGGAAAAGAAGACTCATGTTTAATACACATGACAAGCGAAAGCCAAGTGTTCCCAAAGGAAACTGAGTTTGCTTAACCACCAGAAGTACAGAACTTTGAGGAATTTTCAGAAGGATGCTCAAGATGCAGAGGAGATTAAAAAACAAAGCAAGGAAAGAAAAGCTTTTGAAGGTTTTCGCAGGAGTTGGAGGCCAGACTGAAAACTGTGATGAAAGAAAAGATGTGGTAGCGCACGCTTACAAAATAAACAAAAAAACCTCCTCCCCCGAACCAATGATAAACTTACCATATTAAAATCTAAAAGATGTTCATCATCATTGGATACTTCCTTTACATCTGCAAATTCTCCTACACCATTCTCTCCCTTGGCATTTGTGTAACACTCTTACATTGTGTTTGTGGGGGTGTTTCAGAGGAAAAAGGAAGAAAAAACAGAATTGAGGAACACTGTTATTTACATTTAGCCACAATGAAAGCATCTAGAGAAATATTCTTGAAATTCATGTCAACTCTGCGCTTGTGGGGGGATTTTATACTCAGACATCCTTAAAGTGATATCTGGATAACCAAATAATAATAATAAGCAGCTACTTAATTAATGAAAACATCTAAAATAGTCAGGTACAAAGAGCAGGAATTACTTTTTTATTATAAATGCTTCAGTATGTTTTCCAATTCTGATACTGCACGGTGCTTTAGATCATCGCTATTTCTACACCCATACCAAATATACTGCAACAGCAGCCTGATCCTGACTGAAGCTCAAAAGAAAAACACTGACGTGAACATCTGGGGTTTCTATTTACCAGGGTAAACTGTAACAGCAACATGGGTCACATGCATCAATATCCATGTACAAAAAACACCCATACAGTGAAGTGGCTGCAGCTAAAGATTCGTGAAAGAATAACATTAGCTCTGAGGATAAAGCTCTGCTTTTGACCAACTTAGTCTAAAAGGGGGAATCCTAGAACTGTTCTACTTCACAGGATTTCTGCCACTGGATCAGGCAGGTTCTGGACTGCACAGTATTTTATACTGTACGTTCTGTCTTCCTGTGACAAAGTAAGGTGGTGGCACACTTGCACAGTTATGCAAGTTCACCAGGAGGTGTCAGCAGAAAGATGACACAAGTCACTCAGGAATTGCAGGATTCCTCTGTAAAACACTACTCGAGAATGCGAGTCACTGCGTTTGTCGTTACACCCATAAAGCCTCTGCAGTTGTCACCCTGAAAAAAACCCCACAACTTTGAAAAAGGACACTAAATATCTTAACTTTGTAAACGCTGACTATTTTTCTAATTTCAAGGCTCTGTGACCAGTCCAGGAGGCAAACCAAAGTCCTGTAGCCATCAATCTATTCTCTTTCACTGTGCAAACACATTTCTATACTTGGGACTGAAGTAAGTTAAGATGTTCTGGAATATAACCC
This sequence comes from Eurystomus gularis, assembly GCA_013400335.1. NCBI lineage: Eukaryota > Metazoa > Chordata > Aves > Coraciiformes > Coraciidae > Eurystomus > Eurystomus gularis. The sequence goes on from VZZY01020903.1 coordinate 150,168, forward strand.
AAGCTGTCCTAAACAGCAAAGTACGGGCATTCAGGCACCAAGAACACAGTTTAGTTGGCTGCACTTTAAGGTGCGCTCTGCAGATAGTGCAGCAATAACTGCTGGCTAATCTACTTCCAGATTATTAAGGAACCAGGCCTCTGATTACACATCTATTGCACTAAGCCTCTACCAACAGAAAGCATCAGACAGCCTGTCAATTTGGTACACAGAATGTTCTTATTTAGCTTCTTGCCTTCTCCCCATTAAAGGTAAATTGGTATGCAGGCAAAAAAAAGCTGTCTGGATTCTTGCCCGCCCACTGCGAAGGGAGCGCGGGCCAGCTGTCGGATGCTGTGAATTCCTGGGAGGCAGCAGCGAGGCCTGGAAGCACCTGCTGCTGCCTGGGCACAGCCTGCCTACCCACCCCGCACCGACTCGCGAGCAGGACGGAAAAATGCCCACGTTGTCACTGTGACAGGAGCGGCCAAGAGGCAAATCCCTCTCCTTCCCAGCTTGAGAGAAATTCCACGCATTTGCTGAATAACTGTGTTATTCACGTTATTTATGTGAACCCCTAAAAGGTAATTATCATGCTTTCCTACTCTTGTAAAATTAGCTACCTAGTAAGTAGTATTCAGGTTGAAACATATTTAAAAATATAATAAAGTATTGTCAGAGATTAATATTCTATTCACTTAATTCCAGGCACTGGAATTAAGTAAATTTGCATAAACGTTAAGACTATTTTAAAAACACTTTAATTTCAAAACTATTTAGAAGCATGCTAGAGATTTATTACAAATGTAACTGAAGCATTCCAGTCCTATCCCAGATAAACGAATTTATCGTGGAAGTTTACTGGGGTTTTTTACAATACAGATGGTAGTTCCAATTCACCTGCAGCAATTCCAATAAATAATTAAGCGCATATTACTCTAGCACAAGTGCAACAGCAAGTTAGTGCAAACAGGTTGCTCCTTACCTTCACACTGTGACGCAGGAAAAAGGGGAGAATAGAGCGCCTTTTCCCACCAGCATTGCTTTTCCTGGCTGCCACTCATTCTCTGCAGATTAGTATTCAATATAGGAAAGCGTTTAGACAATAATCACACTTCATTATGCCGTAAATAATATACTTACATGTAAAGGAGGAAACTCTGGTATTACAACTGATTTGCTAGGTCTTACAGGGCAGGCACACCGTTCAATTTCTAATACTAATGGGAAAGGACTGTCCAACTACAACAGAACATCCGTTATCTAAACTCTTGCAACGTGAACTCCACGCAGGGGCTCACACTTGGCCCAGGCAGCGTTGTACAAATCCAGAATAAAAAGATGAATTCCAGCCCTACAATTTGTAATCGGAGCACAAAACGGAGAACTACCCAAGAGATTAAAATACAATGAAACAACATTAGTCAACATGACACACAGTTCAGTGTAAACCAAAACAGAACAGAACGCAAACAAAAAGTAGCAAAATTTAATGTTTAAAGTCTGGAGGGATGGATTAGCAGCTCTGTTACCATCAACAGGATACCATAAAATTAAACTAGAGAATTAATGTGTCAACATGAAGAAACACTGGTTATGAGGAAAATTAATAATTCGTCTTTATGCAAAAAATCATCTCAATCTATTGACTAGAAGTGCCTAAGCACTTCCCTCACTCCCATGTGTTAATGCCAATTAAGTTGGTCAGAGCCCTTTCCTTATGAAATTAATGGACATGCCTAAAATACCACAAGTTTGTCACAACATGCCCCTAGTTTCACGACTGCATCTGTTGTAACCCCATTAACCTTCAAAAGCTGATGCCAGCTTGTAATATCCCCTGTAGATATTAGATAGAAACTATAGTGCCACTAGCTACTAGACTGTTACAAATGAGCTTCAACACTGAGTTTCTCTCCAGCTTCCTCCCCTGTAAACCTGAGAACTAAATTTAAGCATGGAAAATTGACATACGTCCTTTTGCTCCTTCTTAAGCTACTGTATAACTACACACCTATAGAACCCAAACTTACAGATGTTTATTACTTAATGAAGTCCCTCTCAAACCAAATGAGCAACTCAACAGTGCTCTATTCAGAAGCACGTGCCAGATTAAACTTCTTTTCTCGTGAAATTCTGCTTTAATGAATATCAAATTTAGTAATGTTGGTTTCCTCTCATAACACTGAGGAACAGTCCTTTTGGAATCACTCTCCAAAACCTCAAACCCCAACTCCAGAAAAGGGAGTTCTTAGAAAGTTAAACCATAGAAGGAAAGAAGGTAAGCAAGCAGGCAAGCAAGCTTAAGGGTATTTGAAGCAGGGCTTAGTAAGAAATACGTGCATTTACAAATAAACTCAATCATGGAAGCCTCTCTCTGCTGCTGACTATAGATAGAAGCATCTAAACCCCACAGGCGCAATGCTTTCATTAACTTCAAAGTTTCTCACGTTGCTGGTGTCACACCTGCACTCTGATAAGCTGGATGAACCACAGCAGGCTACAGGCAAAGCCAGCTTGAGTCTGGCAGGGTATAACAAGCCGCAGTGGTCTTGCTCCTGGGCTACGTCGCCATCAGAGCCTACGTATCTGCTTCAGGATGGCTCAGCGACTGAACTGATGCTGGCTGCTTGCTGCCTCAGCTCCTGTGTCCTTCCAGCACCACCTCCATACCAGAAGCATTAGAGAAAGCCAAGGACACACCTCTCGGTTGAATGCAGAAGCACCCCAGGAGGACTTCAGTTTGAGCTCAGACCTGGCCCTCTCGCCCCCATGCCAACCCTCACAGAATGACGTGTGTTATTTCTAAACCAGCATTAAGGCCAGATGCATAAAGCAAAAGGATGGATGTAGAATGACCCACTATCCACACTAATGCCTTTTGGGGGTTTTTGGGAGGGGAGGGAGGGCATGGGCTGATGTCCATTTTATACAATCTCTGAAGAAAACCTTAGATGTTTACTTTATAGTAAAGTACGATCTGTCATCACGAAAATTTCTGTGAAATAAAGAAATATACCTAATTAATAAATACGAAATACCAACTGCAGGATGGTACCGTGACTCTACCTTCCTTTGTTAGCATTTTTTCCCTTTTAAAACAGCATTTTCCATTTATGCCTCCTCCTCCTCTCTCACGCATCCTCACACACGCTTCCACTGTTTTATGAAAAGTTTTATTGAATTTTCCAGCTACCCATCTAAACAGCTATTATGCTCAGTGGTACTGGTATTAGACACTGCAAGGGGAATTCTTTCCTCTCTGAAACGATTCATATTTATTTTACGTTATTCTTAAGCAGAGCTCAAAGTAAGGCAAACCCAGCTGCAGTGCTGTTCTGCTCCCAGTCTTGCTGTAGGTCTGAGAGAAGACCGATGGGTTTCCTTTCTTGTTTTACAGCTAGACATACAGTAGCTGAGGCTTCTCTTGGAGCCTCTGTAAAATCACCTGACATCAGCATTCACAAGCACAAACACTACCGTAACGTTATAGTTATTCAACATTCTCTTGCCCCAAGTCCTGGCTGATTTAAACCACATTTGTCTAGGGAATTTCAGTAGATTTGGGTCAGAATTGTGCAGTTACATGCAGAAACTAACCTCCAGTTCTGCTGCTGTCTCCCTGTTACCTCCCATACTGAGAGCTAAGCCAATAGCAGGAAAAGATAATTTTACTGTTTGCTATTGTTTGTATAAGAGTTTGAAAGAGTAAGATGATGTCTTTCATTGGCATCTAGCTCACACTTGTTCCTTCCAACATCATTTTATGTCTGTTTTCTCAAATCAACCTTCCTAAGAACTTCAGACAACGGAAGGACTGTCCATCTAAGTCTTTCACCCAAATTTTCACATGAAACCACTGGTATACAAAAGAACAATCATTCTTTGCAAACATCAGTACAAATATTTTCTAAAGGAATAAAAGCAAGTATTGGGGCTTTTTTTTTACTAAAAAAAAAATCCAGTGCTGCTTCAAAGATCAAATTACAGTGAAATGACCCAGTAATCTAACTGGAGTACAGCAGCTAACCCGAGGGAGGTATTTTGTGAGCTGAAGTGGGTAACGACCATTTCAAACAGTGTATTTGATCCCCAGCACCACAATGGAAAAGCAATTTGGTGTTTAAGGGATATAAATGAATAAAAGGGAAAACAAGCAGAGAAGTGAAAAATGCTTCCTGCGCCATGAAGACCATTTCGTACAGCTGGTGAGATCCTTTCTCACCTCTTCCACTCACACACATTTTTGAAATAAAGCAGCCAAGGGAGATCCCTGTTCTACACGGTTTTATCGTATTGCTGCTTTCTTCACACGGCTGCCACGGACAGCAATACATCATTCATTAGCTGATGAAGCTGCACCACAGGAACGCAGCACAATATCAAACTATATTGACCTTGGGAAAAGGACAAGCTGCTTTGGTGAACACACTTCAGATGGCAGAGCTGGGTCTATCAGAACAAATGCCCAGGAAGAACATTGTACTCTTTGCTTGTTTTGCTTGTGTAAAGCATTCCATACTCACTACAGCAAGGGATGTACCCAACACCACAGTTTCCAGCTGTGGCCAGTGGGCAGCGAGTGGTACTGTGGATTTCCTGAGAGAGCTGAAACTTCACTGTCATGTCTAGAAAGCATGTCTTATGAAGAGAGGCTGAGGGAACTGGGGTTGTTTAGTCTAGAGAAGAGGACACTGAGAGGAGACCTTATTGCTCTCTACAACTACCTAAAAGGGGGTTGTAGCGAGGCTGGTGTTGGTCTCTTCTCCCAAATTACTAATGATAGAACGAGAGGAAATGGCCTCAAGTTGCGTCAGGGGGGGTTTAGATTAGATATTAGGAAGAAATTCTTCACTGAGAGAGTGGTTGGACACTGGAACCGACTGCCCAGGAAGGTGGTGGAGTCACCATCCCTGGAGGTGTTTAAAAAATGACTAGATGTAGCACTTGAGGATGTTAGGATGAAGGTTGGACTTGATGATCCTAGAGGTCCTTTCCAACCATAATGATTCTATGATTTTATGAAAAAGAACCCAATCATATGATAAAATGATACTGGTACTGTCACATCTGTAATATGAATTTTTATCATCTGAATGATAAATGCGCAGATGGAAAAGCCAAGGAATAAAATGTAGGAGAAATCTGGAGAGGGCAGAGGGTGGGGTTCCCTCTCTTATTATCTATACAGATGTATTAAAAGGGAAATTTGTGTTGCTAAATACATTTTTAAAAAACACAAACCCCCAAATATTTATTTTTGTTATATGTATATAAATATTTATCCTCAGGTAAGAGCTTAGTTGCTCATATAAGTAGTTAATTAAGAAATGATTTTATTCTTTCTTCTTGGCAGAAAATAAGAGTTTTGCAACCTTAAATATTTCTTAGAGAGCATTTATGAATATGCAACACATTTTTTTCTCCACCAAGAACTGGTATAGGATGTGCTCAACAACTTAAATCTTACTTCATCAACAGTATGCACAGGGGGAAATATTAGTAAGATGTTCTTTGCTGTTATTAATTAACAATTTTGTATGAGTAGCAGTTTTGTTGATTTCTTTTCCCTACAGTTACAGTCAAAAGTCCACAGCAAGTCCATAGGGCACATTAGTCATTTGCTAGTTAGAAAAGTTACACTGGTCAGAATTTTATTCTTCAAGTAAAATTCTTGTAGAGCATCTTCTCAGAGCTGGGGTCTACAATTTTAAAGGACTTGAAAAGGTCTTGAAAAAAAGGCACTTCCAGTATCATATAAAAAACTTCATTAAGTTTTCCAGCTACTCATCTAAATAGCTATTATTTTTCATCTGCATTGATATGCCTTTCAGGATAGACTATTTGATAGATATTATTTGCCAACACCAACACTGAATGCTTCTGCTCTGTGAGATCGCATGCTGACAAGAATCGAGGCAGTGACAAACACTTTGCAGAACCTGAACAGCACTAAAAGCCTCATTACAATCTGAGTATCATCCAAAGTGTTACAACTGACAGTTTCATAACTAACCATAGAAAAAGTAAAAGTCATGTTCATCTCTAAATACAAATTTCCTCGAACCTGCTCTGCAACCTCTTACTATCAGAAAGAATACAAAAACCACATGAATAATTTAGAAGTGAAAGCAGCAATGCACCCATTGAGTCCCATTCCAAAAGATCAGATCCTAATTTTAGTTCATCAGCTACCCAGGGAAGATACATCTGGCTCAAGAAGCTAGTCACAGATGAAGAAAGGGAGCTGAGTCTAGCCAGTATTTTCTTAAAACCTATTTGGCAGTCACCAAAAGACCCTATAAGATCATCTAGTCTCTACAACGCACTATTCCTACACTCTACATCTCTTCAAGACATAATTTCCACTGTTTCCCTAAAAATAACTGAGCCTTACAGGAAGTTCATTTTCTGGTTGGAATTCTTTTTCTTCAATTTCCCTTGCTGTGATTTAAGGTCATCACACCTACTTCCTACTTCCTGAGCACAGCTTTTCATAGAATCATAGAATCAATAGAGGTTGGAAGGGACCTCTGAAGATCATCTAGTCCAGCCCTCCTGCCTAGAGCAGGTCGCACAGGAACATGTCCAGACAGGTTTTGAAAGTCTCCAGAGAAGGAGCCTCCACAACCTCTCTGGGCAGTCTGTTCCAGTGCTCTGCCACCCTCAAAGTAAAGAAGTTCCTCCTCATGTTTAAGTGGAACTTCCTATATTGAAGCTTGTGCCCATTACCTCTTGTCCTGTTACTGGGCACCACTGAAAAAAGACTGGCCCTATCTTCCCGACAGCCACCCCTCAAGTATTTTTATGCATTCATAAGATCCCCTCTCAGTCTTCTCTTCCCTAGACTAAAAAGTCCCAAGTCCCTCAGCCTTACCTCCTGTAACTATGAACGTGGCACTTGCAAAACTGCTGCATTCTTCTTCAAGTTTCTGGGGATTTTTTGTCATTGTTTTGGTTTTTTTTGGAGATAACCCCAGTTCCTTCACTCTGTTTTCTAAAGTTCTGATCTATGCGTTGCCCTCCTTAGGGCATCAGGAAAGATGCCCTCATACAAGGTAATGTGAGCTGAGCCCAGTACTCCAGCAGGCAGCTTTCCAGTTCCAGCTACAGAGGAGCAATTACTTCCCCTCTTACAGAAGGGCATTCCTATTTATGTATCACAATGTTGCAGTGTGTCATTCCTGATTTATGCTCAGTTTATGATCTACTTGAAGATGCTTTTCTGTTTCACATCATTTCCTCGCCCGTCGTTCCTCACACCATGTTTCTGAAGAGGATTATTATTTTCTTTAGAAGTTTTGTTTGTCCCTGCTAGATGGCATTTTATTTTTCAGACCATTTCTCCAGCTGAACAACCTTTCAATCTTTTGACTCTAATCCTGTCTTCCAGTGTAACTACAAGCTTTCCCAGTTCGGTATCATCTGGGATATTCATAAACGTGTATTTTACAGCCTAGACCAGAAAAATTAGTAATTTCCCTTGTTCTCTAGTAAGCCACTGACTTATTTTGAGTGCAACCTTTTTGCCAAACCAATACTTAGAAACTTCCTCCGTTTCCCATGCATCCATGCCATTTACAGTTTAAAACATTTCTTCAGGGAATTTAAAGAGAGTCATTGGTAATAACCCAAGTTCCATTTTCCTCTTTTAAAGAGATGGAAATGTGTTTGCCTTTTATGTATTTTCTATCTTCTCTGTGTTCTCAAACTAGTATTCTACTACACTTTTTTCAAATTATTTGCTGCTCTTCATTATATTTAGCATAACATTCCTATGACTAGTTGAAATGGTGTAATTTATCCGTACTGCTCCTTTGCTTAATTGCCTTTTTTCATAGCTTTCTAAGCTTGTTTGTTCTGTCTCTCAGAAATATCCTCCAGTCATTTTTCTGTTTCTCATTTAGTTCTAGGACTTTCAGGTGCACCAAATCTTCATTTTATTGGCTTACTTTAAACCTTGCTTTTTCCTCATGATTTTTATACTGTCACTGTGAACTCTATTTTTTTAAGGTCTGTCTCATACAAGATACTTCCACCCTTCAAAATTCTCAGCAAATTGATGTCCTATTAATTAGAAACTTAGAGCTCAGAGTCTTTTTTTTCATCATCTGCCATGATAACCACATATCAAGAACTATCTGGACCAATCCTTTCTCAGATAGCCCCCAAAATACTATCTCTTTTACAACAAAGTTCTTTGCTTTGTACGTGGATGACTCTACATGCTCATTAATGTTTTTCTCACTTGACTCTCCTGACTTTGAGGCACCAAGTAGACCCCTCTGAATTTTGTCTCCCTCTTGTCACTACCTAGGGTAGGGCAGGTTATCTCTTACGCTACTGACCTCAGACCCAAGGTACGGCATGCCTCTTCCCTTCCTCTCTTGCCAGCACTTCCTAAAGGAGTTACACGCCTGCATTGCATTCCTCCAGTCCAGCAAAGTATCTCACCAAATCTAACAGGCCAGTTAAGTCATGAGACCCATAAACACGAATCTTGCCCGTAAAATTTCCTCGTCCTAGGCATGTTCAGACGGACCCCAACAAAACCCACAAGTCCCTTTATCTGTCTCAAGGACTCAATAGCGTAAGAATTCTTAGGGCACACCTACTAGATCAGAGCTCATATAAAATGTGTTGATAAGAGATGCAGTGCTGGTATTTCAGAGACCATCGACTGGACCAGATTGCACACTTACCCACAACTCCACAGCTAAATGGTATGAGCATTTACTTGGAAGAAAATGCTGTACTTCAGGGAGTATTTTTTGTGGGTTGGTTTGTTGTTTGGGGGATTGGTGGGGTTTTTGGTTTTGTTTCTTTGGTTTGGGAGGCTTTTTTGTGGGCTTTTTTTTTGCATCTTAAGGCTACATATATAATTATCATTCACTTTTGAAGAACTTCTGCTGAAGCTATCAGAAAATTGCTGCTGCGAGAGGTGCTCTAACACAGAAGGTAAGAGGGAGGGAACTGAACCAGATTCTTCTACAGTCCTAAACAGGAGGCATGAAAAGGTGTGTGTTTGCACAGCACATATATAATTCAGGTTTATCCGATGCAAACCAGAATGCATTACTGTTACACTGTGGTCTACATTCGTATTTTTACATCCATTATTTATGCAGAAACATTGAAGGTACCTCAGAACACAACTCAAACTTCATGTTAGATAAGAGTGAGTTAAACAGTAACTTTAATTTTTGTCACAAGTCAATAAAAGGAAGCACAGAAGTTTCATTTTTAAAAAATCTTTTACAAATATTGAATCCACAGCAATCAGTTCATTCCACAGCCTCTGCTCAGGTTAAAACTTTTTCCCATGCATGCACATGTGGAGTGATCAGGAAGAATGTTTCTCCTAAACTGTTCCAATTCTAGGCATTTTATATCGATTTTGTTTAACGCTCATCAAAATAAACAATGTCACTCTTAAAAAGAAAAAAGTTCACACACCTAGGACATACTTGCATGACATTTGCACCCCTTCCTGCACACGATATAGTCGTCATCATTACTGACTAAAGTTTACTTTACAACTAACGTATTAACATTGTTTTAATGCTTTTAAACCCCTCTTCTTTCATAGATAAACTACAGTAATAAATGTAGATACATGTTCTCAAGCCAAAAAGCCAACTATCTTCAGATGCACACCACGGGCTCTCAGAAAAGCCCAGAGTGTGCACACATTCTCTTGAGACATGCTAAATACAGGAGGGCTAGTTAATCCGGTCCTTCTGAGCTTAGGCTGTAATCAGGCTCCTCAAGCCCCCTAGGAAGAGCTCAACTGCAAACCAAATTGGTTTGGCTGTTGGCCCTTTGTACTTCTCAGTGGCTTCTCATTTTGAAGCTATGAAAACGCGTACAAAATCATGCAACCTGAGCAAGGGAAGCAGTTAGTTTTCTTCTTGTGCTAAGGAACTTAAATAAAGTAAAATGCCAGAGCTTTCTGAGCACTGTTTAGTACCAAAGTTTTTTTCCAGGCCTCATAGCCACCATAAACTATAGAACCACCATAAACTTATACCCGACACTTACTACTTTCTTGAATGTATAAGTGGTTGAAAAGAAGATGAGAATGAACATCCCTGTGCAACACTATCCATCCAGACAGGAGATCCAAAAAGGGCTGGAAGGAACTTTAGACTCTTACTGTCAGAAATAACTGTATTATGCCATTAGTTCATTCATTGTGTCCTACTGCATGATGAAGAGATTCTGCTTACTCCTGGTAAAAGGTGATTCCAACAGCTGGTCTAAGTTTATTTATAGTTTTGGTGACTCTTTTTGCAAGGCCTGGCATAAACACAGAGACTTCCTAGACTTCAGAGAAGAATTTCTGGAGCCACTTCACTGCCATTAACTTAACAGAGCAGCAGGAACCAAGATGTCTAGAAGGGTGTGGGAAAAGTCACAAATCTGATTCTCTTGTGAAAGCAGCAGACATTAATTTACTGACACTGGGAAAAGAAGCTGAAATAGCAATTAATTTAAAGGAGGATGAGAGAAGAACCAATTGGGGAAGAATGAAAATAAGAAACTCTTGATTTTGTTTAACAAAGGGTTAGTTTTAGCAAGAGAAAGATTAGCTTGCCCATCCATGACTTAGCATTTCAAACTAATAATTGAGGAGTACACAATCGCACCACACAAGCCGGGTGCAACTCTTCAGCTGAAAATGAAAGAATTTCCTCCCAATGTAGATACTACAACTGCTGACTATGCGAAAGAGGAGGCTGAAGAGGAAAAGAAAGCATAAGATGCAACTTATAACTATCCAGACAGTATCTCTGGGCTGGCCCCACAACTAAATTATTTTGTTGGTCAAATATTTCTTCTCAAGAGCGGAGGGAGCTCACAGGAAAAAGAAACTTGGGTATTTTTTTCTGGAAAGGATTTTTGCTCTTGATCATTACATAACCTATGGCTACGACTGCCTGAAAGAAAACTCTGAGCTTAACCCGTACCTATAGCTAGGCATCCTTACTGTACTGTGGTGGTGATGGATATTTTGCATCCATGTTTTATTTATTTTTGCATCTATGCTGACAAAAGAACATTTTCATTTCCAAACGAATTTCTACAAACCCTTCTTTGCTGAAGTTTACATACAATAATTCAACTTCAAATTCTTCTACTTGGAAGTAACTATATTGAAAAGACTGACTTCAGATCTTCCTCTTCAAAATTTTAAAATACGTTTGAAACAAAATCAGTAATATCTCATAACTCAAAAATTATGCACATTTTAACATATCATATATAAATCAGATAAGCTAAAAACCTAAGGTAATCAGATTTTAAAGTCACATGAGTGTACACATGCATGTATTTCTAAAGGTATGCAAGATGACATTGTAATGCCTGAAGACAGTTCATTTTTCACAGAATCACAGAATGACTGAGGTTCAAATGGAACTCTGGAGGTCATCATGTCCAGCTCCCCCTGCTCAAGCTGAGCAGCCTAGAGCAGACTGCCCAGGACCATGTCCAGATGTTTTTTGAATATCTCCAAGGATGGAGACTCTACAACCTTCCTGGGCAACGTGTGCCAGTGATAGGTCACCCTTAGACTAAAGTTTTTTCTTATGTTCAGATGGAACCTCCAGTGTTTCTACAAAACTGTATTTTCTAGAGAGCTATACAATTATAAACATTTAAACTGAACTGTCACATGACAAATTGCTGGTTATCAGCTGCCAGCTGCAAATTCTGTAATTTTATATATCCACATACCTCTTCAAGCTCTCCTGAAGAAACAGGATTATCCTCGTACGTGGGGAGATGGCACCCTGCTTTACAACTGCAAAACCTGCTAGTCTCCTCACGAGGCTCCACTATTCTGCAGTTTACTTTAGAGCTCTCCATCGCCCTCCCATCTAGAGATTCTTTCATACTGCATTCTAAACAGGGATCTTGATTTCCTACTGGCAACATCCCAGCTGAGTCTTCTTGGGAATCCAATGATGTTTGTGCACTCTTCTCCATTCCAGACTTTTTTAATCTGGGAAGGAATTTTCCAGATTCAAGCTCTGATTTTCCATAATAATGCCCTTCTTTTTCTGCATCTTCTTCCAGAGGTTTGAGATCTGCTTGTGGATCCTCAAATACATCTACTTGAGAAGGGACAGCAATACCTCCCTCATCTTTTTCTGACTCAAACTCTGACTCACTTCCACCACCTGGAGAAAGTTCAGATGCAGAAATGGGGCGAAAGTGAGTCCTCGGAGAAATCCGTATAGCCCTGTACTGCGTTCGATCAACACCACATATCCTGGGGTGTAAAACCTCACTGTCTGAATCAGAGCACAGAATTGACTTAGGTTTAAAACTAGGGCTGAAAGATGCAATTCCTTCTGGCTCAAATGAACACTCTACATGAAGAACTTGTGAAAATGGATTGTTCAGGTCAAAGGAAGAGAATGAGTATTCAAGCCCTGGTTCTTCAACTTGAAAGTTACCGCAAGCTCCCAGTAAGTCTTCATGGAAGATAAAAGAAAACCCCTTATTTAATCCGTTATCTCCACTCTTTGACTGCTCATTCTGTTCAAATGATACAAATGGCCTCCATAATTGCCTATGTCCAGGGGCAAAGCTATTACCTGGAGTCATAAAAACATCTGTGCCAGCTATTGTCACTACATCAGAAGCTGCACATTGTAATAAGCTCCCTTTTGAGTGACTAGGCGGCACCACTGCCCATTCTCCATCACTGTTAAAAGTTTTGAGCTCCCCATACACACCACCAAGGATAAATGAGTTTTCTTTTTCCTGGTTAACATCCCAGGGTTTTGATGGTGTTGTATAGTCACCACCATCTACTTTTGATAAATCATTTGAGACAAAGGCTCTCTTCTCCAAATTCTCTTTCTGACCTTCCCAAAGATGATACTCTGATCTCTGCACTGCTTTATTGGGCTCCTGGAGGCTTTCAACTTTTGCTTCTGTTTCCAAACAGCAGCAATAGTTATTTACATCAGTTGAAAACAATTCATCTTCTATTCCTTCTATTTCTACCATTGCTGCAGAATTTCTGTCTGTCATATTTGTCCAAATATCTTTAATAACCCCTGAGCTGTAGCCATCTCCATGTGGACTGCTTTCACTACACCCTTGTGTAGTTTCATAGTCTTTACTTTCTGCTTTTTGTTCTAGCTGAATACCACAGACAGATTCTAGCTTAGATTTCTTTTTGAAAACCAAAGTGGGCATTTCTCCTAAAGTTCTAGCTTGTTGCTGGCAGGTTTCTTCTGGCAAAAAATCTAGAATTTCTTCATCTACATAACTCGAAGACACTCTAGGAACTACATAATTAATATCTTCTGCATTAAATTGCGTGGATTCTTCATATGGAATATTTAAAGTCTCATTGTCTGAACGTGTTTCTTCCGAGTGTGACCATGGACTACAGGTTCTTGTTGAAAGATTGGAACAGTGTTCATTTTCATCAAAGGCACTATTTTTGGTCCATATTAGCAATCTAGACTGTGTTTTCCCAAGAATATTAGCAGTGCTACTAGAATCTGCATTTTCATTTCCCAAGTTGAGTGTTTCAAAAGAAAACGGTAAAACAGAGTTACTGCATTGCACTTCAAACACTGAAAAACAAGAGTTTATACCAGACCCTTCATTAATATCTGAAAAGAGCTCTTGATTGCCAGCAAGCATGTGTGAATTAAGCATTGTGCTGTCTAAGATAGGGGAGAATCTGATCGGAGAATCTCCTCCAAAACTTTCCCCATCTGCATCACCAGAACTAGAAGATGAACAGCACTCCCAAAATTGAGCTAAATTACTAAGGTCTTGCAAGAACCACCCTTCAGCACCAACAGAGCTGGTCGAATCTGTCCATATTGCACTTTCCCCTTGCAACTCCATTCCATCTAACACTATGCAACATTCTGCCTCAAAATCAGTTTTTTCTTTACTCTTTTGTCGAATCATATTTAAAATCCGACTCTCTCCTTGCATCGTATCTGAGGCACCAGGATCCAACATGGATTGATCAATATCCACTTCATAGAAGTGTGTTAGTTCTGACAGATGAACATCATCTAAATATTTGTCGTCCTCTGGTTGAGAACATATTGAGGTCCCAGCGAGGTCAATATCCTCATTTAGAACTGCAGGCATTTCTACAAAGTGACCATCGATGAAAGTACCTGCTGCGAGGTATGTTTTATGAATATTATTGTTGCTAATACAAAGACCATGCACTGATTCAGACAACTCTTCTACAGCCTCTGATGTTACGCCACATATATCTTCTCTGTTGCGGTACGTAGTCTCCAGCTTGCTTTTTCTGCTAAGAGGAACAAAGTACTCTGTAATCGGCTCAGTGTACCACAAGGGTTCTTCTTTATATTCCTTTTCATTTCTGCTGTCCAAATACAAATCTTTTCCATCGCTACCGCCAGCTTCTTTTCTTCCAATTTCTTTTAATGGCCTTTTACCTCTTTTGCACAGCTGTTTGATGGACCCGCTGCTACTGCTGCTACTGCTTCCGCTGTGGACTTTTCTATCAGCCTTTTCAACAGATTTCACTGAAAGCCTGCTTTGCCCATTACGCCCTTTTTTATTTCGAACCTCTCTTGTTTTGTGTCTTACTTTAATACACTTCATTGATGCCTTGTATTCGCCTTGATTACCACTAGAACTTGAGCCAGCCTCACTGGATCCAGATGACCAGGAGCGAGGACGCATCTTTCCCTCGGTCTTATGTCGGACTTGCTTTTTGTACAGAACAGGCTTCTCTTCAACAGTGCTGTTACTAAATTTGTTTTCTTTCTCATTTTTACTTTTCTTCTGCTGGGTTCTTTCCTGTACAGTGGCAGATACTTTATTACTTCTGTCTTTAGTTACTTCACTTTCACTATTGCAGTCCTTTGGAGAAGATGTATCCGTGCTAGTTGGTGGAGCAGTGGATGAAGATGAGGAGCTAGAGTAAGAGCATACTTTGGATTTATTCCATACAGTCATAATTTCCTGCAGGCAAACTGGCTTTTCAGAAAGAGGAGGAAATGCTTCATAGTACCTGAAAGTAAAAATGAAAAGGTGACATTCAGATCACAGAACTTCAAACAGGCGTTAAGATTAGAAGGTATTACTAAAAACACATCAAAACACTACCAATCTAATTGCCCCAAAAATCTAGTTTCTTCTACATCTGCACATGCCACTAATTGCACTGTTTACTTGAATCATAACAGAGGGAAGGTTAAGATAAGCTTTAAAAGTGCTTATATTAATATGTATTTAACAACATACTGCTAAGCAAAACAATCCCATTTCTATGGAGTACCAAATTTCACTGTACCCAAAAACTGTGGATGCTTAAAACAGCGAAGGCTTGACTGCAGATTTATTAGATAGTGCAGCAATTCACTACAGTGATCTTAAAATGTGTTTGATTTAGAGTATAAATGAGGAAATCCTGAATTTCAGTCAGTTCAGTTCTGAATTTCAGTTCTTTAAATTCTCTTCTGTGAAATGAAACACTATCTGTTAAGTTCTACATAGCTCGACCATCCAGTTATTATGGAAAAGCAATTGCAAAAAAAAGATTAGTTCTTGAGTAGTTTAAGATGCTTAACAAGCAGGGATAACATTAAAATATGGTTTTCTGCAACATTTAAAGTAGTCTGTGTTTGACAGTAAAGAGATTTATACTGAACTGCATATATTTCAATGAAAAACTATTAAGAACAATTAAAGTGAGTTAAGTTAAATGCACATTAGTACAATCAGTTCCCTGAAGAAGTATCACCTGTTCAACAACACTTCTGCCAGACTGTGCTGCCAATGGTTATTATTAACAGATACAGAAGCAGTCACGTCTCCAAGAGAAGTCAATGATAAAACTCCCGGGTACATCAGAAACACTGGACTCAGGTACTTGGTAACAGTAGACCACTTTGGCTACAAAGAGTTTAAAGGTTATAAGAGAGTTTGTTTCCCATTTCTGTAACAGAAGACAAAGAGTTCTGAACCCAGAAGAGTGATTCTTTCTCTGCAAGTCCAGCATGTCAATTAATGCTTCTTTAAATGCTTTTGACTTGGGCTTAAGGAAACTAGAATACAGTATGGTTTGGGTTCTGCATACAGTTAAAAGAAAGCAGTCAGGACTTTGCCGGAAATTAAACTAGCCCATGGTGCCAAACACTCCAATATAAAAGATTGACAAAAGAAGATGGCAGGAAATAAAACTTATATCTTAAAATCCACAAAACTCCAGATTCCCCACTATGTTAACTTCACTGTGTTAAAATACAGGAGTAAAAGGAGGAAAGAGAAAAGCATTGCAGATAATAGTAAGAATAATAACAATAATAATAATAAAATGCATACATTTCTACTTGATCCTTTGCTGTGGGAGATAAATCAGTCTCGGGAGACAAAGAGCCTTCTAACTTTTTGTGAATCTTCTCCTCTGTTTTGGAAGAAAATTCCAAATGCTTAACAAAAAACTTCAAAAATCCAGTGTATTTAATAACAGTACTTATCAAAAAGCACCAGGATATAGAGCTGTAATAGTAGTAAATTTCCATAAAACACTGTAAATAACAGAACAATTTATAGTCTGGTTATTATACATAAGGAAATCACAAGTTGCCACCCAAGAGTCAAATTTTCCACAGCTGTCTTGTTAAGTCCTGCACATCTCACCAAACATGACTGGCGAGCAGCTGCACACAACTCCATGGCTAGCAATGCCCCCACTAGGAGACTTCCTATTTAATTTTTAGTTATTTCAGACCAAATCCTTATGTCCTTGCATTGCTACATTTAAACTAATCTTTTTTTTTTTTTTTTCAATAAACTATTTAACCCAGTATTTCTATGAAAGTTTACATCTAACTTCTCACGTATCTCACTCAAAGGAAGGACCCCTGCAGCAGCTGCTGTGCTCTGGGGGGATGTAAAGGTGCATTTCCTCTGTGAGAGGTGACTCTTAAAGATTTCTAATTCTTTATATTAAAATCTGTAAAATACAAAAAATATGGAGTGAAATACACACTAATTTTACTTTATTTTCCAAAGTAAATGGTCAACATCACATTGCTTAGTAAGGAAGTTCACAGCACAGTGCTATGAAATACTAAGAGCTGACTAGTAATTACTGTTTACAAACAGAAAGAGGGAATGGAAACAGCTAAAATCATGCTTCAAGGCCCATGTGGCCAAGAAGGCCATCCTGGCCTGTATCAGACATGGTGTGACCAGCAGGAGTAGGGAGGTGATTGTGCCCCTGTACTCGGCACTCGTGAGACTGCACCTTGAGTGCTGTGTCCAGTTTGGGGTGCCACAGTACAAGAAGGACATTGAGGTGCTGGAGCGGGTCCAGAGAAGGGCAAAGAGGCTTGGTGAGGGGTCTGGAGAATATGTCGCATGAGAAGCGCCTGAGGGAACTGGGATTGTTTGGTTTGGAGAAGAGGAGGCTGAGGGGAGACCTCATTGCTCTCTACAACCACCTAAAAGGAGGTTGTAGTGAGGTGGGTGCAGGCCTTTTCTCCTGGGTAACTAATGAAAGGACAAGAAGTAATGGCCTCAAGTTGCACCAGGAGAGGTTTAGATTGGATATCAGGAAGAAGTTCTTCACTGAAATAATGATTAGCCATGGGAACAGGCTGCCCAGGGAGGTGGTGGAGTCATCATCCCTGGAGGTGTTTAAAAAACAGGTAGCTATGGTGCTTTAAGACACGGTTTAGGGGTTAGGGAGATGTTCAACAAAGGTTGGACTAGATGATCCTAGAGGTCTTTTCCAAACTGAATTATTCCATATTTATCCCTTGTTTATTGCTATTTATACTACATGATAAGCATATTAATTTTTCTATACATGTCAAAGGCTGCTGCTGTGTGCCTAAACAAACATTTCTGTGTGACGGAACTTTCACTAGGGACACCACTATTTTGTATTATGCTCCCTGCTCTAAGCTTGACAACACAGAGTCCCCATTATCATTCCTCTAAAGCACGGGAACTTTAAGCACACCTCTCTCTGATGGTTACCTGTATGCTCTTTCCAGGCATAGCTGGTATATAACAATTTTGAGGCCAATCTACTCTTTGCAAGTACCAGCATACAAAAGGAACAAGATCAAGCCTACTTTATTTTGATTTTTCTTGGTGGGGAGGGGGGATGCTGAGTCTGGAATATTTCCTAAAGAAGCAGGCATAGCTGGATATGAACACTTTTAGCTTTTCATGAGGAAAACTCCATTTGTGGTTATTTCTTAGGTAAACAAAGCACACTTGTACAGAATTGCTTGAACTATTTGAATGAAATTATTCAAATGCATTTTAAAATTGCACAGCCTCTATTAAAAGCCACTGAGATAAGAGCCCACTCCCCCACCCCCACATCTCAGAACGTTACACAGCTGGTAAAATATATGGCCTCAGAAGTTTAAAGATTTATTCCTTACCTTGCTTACTCTGAAGGTCTTTCAGCCTGGAGCAAAGCTCCTCCACTAACGTTTCAATTCCAGAGCTCTGCACAACAAAACCACAGGTGGGAAAAGAAAACAAAAAAAAAAGAAGAAGAAGAAAAAGAAAGCGTAACTTACTAAAAAGAATATTAATTGTATAGAAAGACATCAATACAGTAAACATAGCAGATGTATTTTTCATTTTGCAAGGTAACTATGCATTAAAAAGCAGCAATTATTACTAGGAATAAATCCATACCTATAAATATAATAATTAGAGGTCAAAATGATTCCACGAAACACGGAGCTACATTCATACAGAGGTTTCAAACTACAAGTCACATTGTTGCATTATTGTATAGCCAAGGTTTTGCAAACTCTGCAAAGTCCTCGCATTTACTGCATTTTATCACTTAGGATTTAGCCCAGAGTCTCAGGATAAAAGTTCCAGAATAACTGATCACTAAGATGCATTTTAAAATGCTAAGTCTGACCCTTTTGGTTGCACAATATATACCTGTGAGAAAGGGACTGTTAAAAGAAAATCAGGAGTGAAGGTGAAAAGGCGAACAGCATGAAGACATACATGTGTAGGTGGCAGGGAGAGAAGGGAAATGCTTCCACAGTATCTTCATGCAAAACATATCCCATAGCTTTGCCAGTTTACAACGCCCAGGTTTTTTTCTTTTTAAATATTGTAGTGTTTGCTCAGGAGAGCAGAGAAGAAAAATAAACACCTTATTCATCTTCCCTATAAGCCTCTATTTTCCTCCATCATTCCCCCACATAAACCTTCCATACACTCAAGCTTCCTTTTAAATCCAATTTCAGCGTTATTCCCACACTATTTTCTTCTGCTTTTACTACCTGCCTAGACTTTCAGGCAGTTCTAGATGAAGCAGCAGCACTGGAACAGTAAAATGCTGAACGATAGACACACACCAAGTGGGACAATATCCCACCAACTGTCGCACACAGGAAAACCCCATGCTACTCTAATGGGATAAAAGTTGAATGCCAGTCAGTGAAACATCAACCTACAGCCTTTCCTTCTGGAAGAAAAACTAGCTGAGGTGGGTACTGCGTAGATATTAGCACTCTCATTATTTCAGGGCTCAGGGATCACGGTCAGAGATAACACTTTGCACGTTCCATAACTGCAAACAGAAGGCTGGAATTGCAGCAAAATGCAGCGATCCGACACAAGCAGGGAGGATGCAAGAAGTCCCCTGCACCTTGTGGTAACAAGGGAGAACTGTGCAGCTTCTCGTATCCTATGCGGTTTCCTCAACTCCAGCATCTTGTCCCCATCAAGACTGGAGTTTCTGAGACTTTAACACAGCTCCTACAATTTGATCTCACCTTCTGAATTGGACATGATCTTGTCTGCATGTAATCATGGAACACACATTCCCTCCAGAGGTAAAGCAAATCAAATACCAAGTTACAGAAATGCACTGAGAAGTTTGATTTGCTGTGTTACCATGGTTGTATATAAAGGTTCTATTTTTCCAAGATCTAAGAGTTTCTCATTTCTCCTGATTACTGGCTAGAAATTGCTGAGAAATGTGAATACATGTGGCTAAAGCACAAGAAAGTATTACGGAAAAGGGAATGCTAATTTGTCCCATGAAACCAGCTTGTTTAATTCTCTGTCATGAACACACACTTAAAAAATCATACACTGAGCAATTATTTGTATGCTTACTTCTAAATTTTAATTATTTGCAGTCAAGTAAGAAAGCAATTTGCTATTCCTAACTGCATTGCTGCACTGATGTGCTAAATATAAACCTTTATGCCACAGACTTTACTGAGGATGACTTAGCAATATTAAACTTTAGAAGGCATCTTCTATATCAGTAAATTTACCAATAGAAATTAAATTATTTAGAAAGAACCAAGTAGCACAGTAATATGGACAAAGCTATGTAGCTGTAATAATTGTCACTTTATGGCTATACCATTCCTGGCTCCCCCCCATCCTCCCCCCCAAAAGGGCAATAGAGGAGGAGCTGGCCTTGTTTTTGCCTAGCTCTCCAAACTGTCTAATCAAAAGGACACCTGTAGCGAATATTCAAAATCTACGGAATACAGATTCACTTCCTTAATTATAGCACCATGTCAAAAAAAAAAAAACCAAACCACAACAATCCCCCAAACCAGCAAGGATATGCTCACCATTATACTGAAGAAGGGAAAACTTTTGGAATCAACGCTTAATTTCCTTCTGTACCATGAAACTAATACTTGAGTCAGCTGACACGCTGCACGCTGTCCTGCACAGCACGCCGATTTAGCTAGTGCTAGCTTAAAAAAAAAAAATAGGCGGGGGGGGGGGGAAGCCACTATGCAGAATGCCGAGTCTCGAGAGATCACTTGCTGGACCAACCTCTTACTGCAGTATATAAAAACAAGCTGCAGACTTAATGTAACGAAAGCCTCGGCAATTATTTTGTATACGACACTGTTGTTCACTGAATATGACATTTAGTTACTGCATTTTTTTCATCATTTAAGTTCATGCAGCATTACAGCTGCAGCAACCCCACTGCCAGAAAGTAAGATATTCCAGGCACTGGCTTAGTTCAGTAGGACACAGTCACTTAATAAAATCAGGTGAGCTGCCCGAACTGCTTTGCTTATGTTCAAATTTAAAGACAGTCCCCAAATAGTACAAATACTGGAGTAGCTTAAAAACATTCTTCAATGTGGAAGTGCCTAATTATGACTGCTTTTGTAATTCCAACGTGAAAGTCTTAAAACTTATGACTTATGATTATTTAAACCACTGACCCAGATTTCTACTAACCCTTTTCTCTCATTCAAACTGCAAAGGGCAGCACATAATTTTTTAATTCATATTTTTCATTTAGCGTAACAAAACTTTCTCCACACCAAACACGTTTTATTCCGTTCTCCTGTTTCCAACATATTTCTATTTCCTTCCTCTGCTTTAATTTACATCCAGTTCCATCAAAAGTTGCTCTTTTTGGCTTTCCATCAGCGGGCTGAAGCAAGGGCAGGATTACAGACAGGACGGTGTTATGTTACTGGCACAGGAGTGACCGCGCTAACAGATAAATTAAGCTTCTGAACTCATCCAGCATGAACAAGAACAGTCAATCGGAGTGCTGGAGTCACAGGACTCTATGAGCCAGGGTCTTCCTTACTGCCCAACACGACTCTATTCAGAGGCAAGTTAATGTAGTGCTGCATAATGAGGAATGAGAGCAATAAAAAAAGACAGCAAAAGTCACAAATTTATACTTTTTAATATATATATCTGTAAAAAATGTTTGTTGGTTGTGTGGATTGTTTTGTTTGGGGTTTTTTTTTGGTTGGTTTGAGGTGTGGTTTTTTTGTGGGGTTTTGGTTTTGGGTTGGTTAGTTTGTTTACACACACTTGCATATACATATATATTAGCATTGGAAAGGACCTTAAAGATCCCCTAGTTCCAACTTCCCTGCCACAGGCAGGGACACCTCCCACTAGACCAGGTTGCTCAAAGCCTCAGCCAACCTAGTCTTGGACACTTCTAGGGATGGGGCATCCACAACTTCCTCGGGCAGCCTGTTCCAGTGCCTCACCATCCTCATAGTGAAAAAATTCTTCTGTTCATCTAATCTAAATTTACCCTCTTTTAGTTTAAAGCCATTACTGCTTGTCCTCTCACTAAATGCCCTTGCAAAAAGTCCCTCTCCAGATTCCCTGTAGGCCACCTTTAGGTACCGGAAGGCTGCTATGAGGTCTTCCTGGAGCCTTCTCTCCTCCATGCTTAACAACCCCAAGTCTCTCAGGCTGTCTTCATAGGTGAGGTGTGTGGGAGTCCACAGCTGGTCTGAGGTCTCAGGGATGGACCTTAGCCTTGAGCAGATAATGATGTTTCCCTGAAAGAGCCTGGGAAGCCTTGAGGCTGAAGAGTCCCAGGGAGTGAAGGAGATAAGAGGCCTAACGAGCAAATTCCACAGAACAGCAACCTGGCAAGAAGTCAGTGCAGGAGCAACAACCAATCAGCATGTGTAGGGAGAATGGACTGAGCTATCCTACAATAACGAGAGCTTGAAGAATATGTGCTACCAATTAGAAATGGTTGCTAGGTAAATGATGTGCACAATGGAACCAATAGCGGAATAGCTTGTACTGCGTGCTGTGCCAAAGAGATTATAAAAGAGCCATGTTTTACTAAATAAACGGATTTCACTTGATCACATTGATCATGGCGTGATTGACCCAAGCTCCTGCAGAGGTGCTCACCTTTGTGGCCCTCCTCTGGACATGGCTCCAACAGGTCCATGTCCTTCTCATATTAGAGGCCCCAGAGATGGACACTACTCCTGGTGAGGTCTCACAAGAGTGGAGTAGAAGGGGAGAATCACCTCCCTCAACCTGCTGGCCCTGCTTCTTTCGATGCGGCCTAGGATACAGTTGGCTTTCTGGGTTGCAACATATGTTGCCAGCTCATGTCGAGCATCTCCTTAACTAGCAGCCCCAAGTCCTTCTCCACAGGGCTGCTCTCAATCCACTCATCACTCAGCCTGTACTTGTGCTTGAGATTGCCCCAACCCCTGTGCAGGACATTGCACTTGGTCACACAGTAATGTCAAATCTTAAATCAAAGATCTTGTTAACATGCTTTATTTTGAAAGTAGAGCAGTCAAGAGATGACAAGTGGTAACTCATTAGCTTAAAGTAACCCAACTGCTCTTGTACGTAAATTCACACCCCTGTATAGCTGCAGAAAACGTTCCCAGATGACATTAAAACTATAAATCTAGTTACTTCTGAAATATTTTAATAAATTTGAAATAATCAGTTTAATTGTCAACCATGGAATCAAAACAATGTCATGTACATCAAATTCAAATCCATTAAAAACTGTTGCCTATGTTAACAGTGGGCACTGGCTTCTATATTCTGAGCTTTTTCTAAAATGCTGTGAAACGTTAGCTCCTCTCACATTCTTGATGAATCACTTCAATTCTTCTTAACATTCATCTCTGCTAGTAGGTTACTTCTGAATGTTGCAAACAAGCACTGCACAGTCACCATCCAGGAGATTTCACAAGTTTTTCCTGAATTTCATCACAAATGTTCATGCACCACTATTATTTCACAGTTATTCTATGGAACCGAGGATAGCATCGGTTTTACTGAGCTTTCACACCTTCCCATCACCCGGTAACGATGTCTAGTTATGACTCTTGTGCTTCCATCCAGAAAATGCCATGCAGACATATACTTTGTTCTGCAGATCTGCACATATGCAATAGCCAAAATTTCTGGACAAAAAAAAAAAGGAAAACAAAGTTGTGCTAGCCAGTCCTTTAACAGGTCACAGGACTCCCCAGACAGAGATGGTACCTCTGACTGTAGTGTACGAGGACCATTTCTTTGGCATATGGCCTGTCACCAAGAGCAGGATTAGGTAGCTGTTCCTTTATGAATCAGCTGTTAAGCCACGTGAACTGAATAAGGCACTAAATGTGATTCACTGCAACCACACATCTATTTCTGTATTTTGTAGGATGATGAGAGCTAGATAAAACTCTAGGCTTTCATTTTCTAACATTTTGATACAATATAATCCATCTGATGACAAATACTCTCAAAAGAGGTGTTCAAGAGCTAGAAAGACTAAAGAAGGACTTAAAAAAAAAACCCTAACTGAAGATCACCACAACATAAATAAATACACCAAAACAAGCGTCTCCCTGGGGTTCCAGGTAGAGTTCAAAGGAATAAAACAAGGTTCCAGTCTGCATGATGAGATTTTCCTCCAGCATAATAATATTGATGACACTAAGAAACATTTAACAGTATGTTCTTGTACAATACCTTTTTGACTCCTAGTAGTGAAAACAGAACTAATTCTTTATCTTTCACTTGAATACATAATGATTTACAACACATATAGGACCAGTCAGAAAAACAAACTATTTATTAACTTCTCTTTTGGGGCTTATGAGTACTTGATCCAAGTAATCTTCAACAGATGTATTACCTTAGAATATCAATTTCCAAGCAGACAAATTGACTTAATATTACAAAAATCCAAGTAATCTCAGGAAATATTTAAGCAATAGCTCTCTGGCAGGAGATAAAAATACTTTCTTGCAACTGTCCTAGTCTTGTCTCCTGTCCTAAAACAGTATCAGTAAAGCTAAATCATGTATCTAGGATCAGGCTCAGCTTTCAGAGCTGTAATTCACCACTTCACATTGCACATTCTGAGAGAGATAATAGCATGTTATTTACTAAAACTAAATAAACAAGGTCACCTACCAGCTCAGATGAACTTAAAATGAACACGCTATCCCTAAATGTAGGTTACTGGAGCAGCTATCTGACTTGTGTTATTTAAAACTATTCTCCCATCAGGGGCTACATTGCAATAAAAGTTATCCCCCCAAGGAAGGATAATTCCTCTCTAGAAACTGTTCTTGATTATTATTCATCACTTATACACAGACATGCTGGCTTCAAAGTCAGGGAATACTTACTATCCTTGTAAGCAGTGCTGCTGTGAGATTTCACTTAATCACAGCACTTCAGCTTGCAGATGCTGAAATGTTATCTGTACTGGCAAGGAAATGGGAGAAATCATCAGATATTTTCTGAATCAAGTGAAATGCAGAAAGGACACTTGAAATTTCCTCAGGAGGTACTCTGCCATATTCACTGAAGTTTGCTTGTGCATATGATAAGGATTCATAATGGATCCCAATTCAAATTTTTACTGAAAATGCTTGTTCTACATTAAGGAAAATTATAATAATAACATTGTTCTGAGATGGAACACAAGGCGGAGCTAAGGAGAGCTCTGTAACCAACTTCTCTGGCATTTTCATGGCCACACTTGTGTATCTGAAAGATGGTGCTGCCTTTCCCCTCCAAGAAGTGCATATGCAAATATTCTTTCTGTCCCAGACTTATCAGAGAAGCTGCTGCTGAGAGAATTGCCTTGCCCCATTTTGCTCCCATTATCATTGGGAGTACATGAGGTGAAGTAATTTTCACCTTAACACTTGCTTTCAGCCTCCAAGACAAAATGATCTATGCTATGAGAGATACTTAAAGAAATACAAGATAAGCATTAATTTACTTTTGCTGGCTTGAGGTACACTGAGAAACAAATGCCCAAAAAAATGTTATGAAACAACTTCTGTATAGACTAAGCTCCCACAAAGAACTCCTCCAGTTCAAGATACACTTTATCTGTATCAAGAAAACTCATACAAAAATTGGAATCATTAACAATTTTGTCAACTTCCATTAAGGTTACTACCAGACGCAGAGTAGCAGCTTCAGTAGCTTGACAAATCAGACATGTGGTACTGGGAATATCTACTTTAATGCCAAAGTCATAAGGAAGAAGGAACTGATATATTGTAATTATTTTCTTTTGTGATGGTTACCTTGGCAAGACGAATTCAATTTTCTATATAGTATCGGAAGTTATAAAACACAGGCTAATATAGTTTGCCAAATTCAGTACTGCAGAGCTGGCTTAGTATATGAATGGAAAAAGAAGGAAAACTTTTGAAGGCAATTGATTTGATAATACCGAGTGTGGGAGTCCACAGCTGGTCTGAGGGCTCAGGGATGGGCCTCAGCCTTGAGCAGATAATGATGTTTCCCTGAAAGAGCCTGGGAAGCCTTGAGGCTGAAGAGTCCCAGGGAGTGAAGGAGATAAGAGGCCTAAGGAGCAAATTCCACAGAACAGCAACCTGGCAAGAAGTCAGTGCAGGAGCAACAACCAATCAGCATGTGTAGGGAGAATGGACTGAGCTATCCTACAGTAACGAGAGCTTGAAGAATATGTGCTACCAATTAGAAATGGTTGCTAGGTAAATGATGTGCACAATGGAACCAATAGCGGAATAGCTTGTACTGCGTGCTGTGCCAAAGAGATTATAAAAGAGCCATGTTTTACTAAATAAACGGCTTTCACTTGATCACATTGATCATGGCGTGATTGACCCAAGCTCCTGCAACAGAGCCAATACAAATTCTCTTAAATCAATACAAATTGAATTATCATAGAAAATCAATGACTAGTTGGAAAGAATAAAACCCTATGATGTCTTCTCACAGAAGAAGCTGAGTGATATCAGTTCTATCTTGATTTTATTTTTCAAAATACACATCTTGACTAAAATTCTTCTTAGCTCCTGAAAAATTTTAAAATCCTTTCCTAAACAATGCTGTGTGTTCTAGAAACAGCTAGGATATCCCTTTCCAGAAGGTCAATCATGGATACAACCCAGAAGAAAGATAATATTCATGGGTTTTCTGAGGTATTTTGGCATTTCCTGCTGTCCTGGTTTGGCCAGGACAGGGTTAATTTTAGTGGAGCAGGTTATTCTACACCATGCTGACGTCATGCCCCGGGGCCAGTTCCGGTGGGGGGGCAGTTCGCGGGCAATTCGCCTTTCGCTGCATCTGGGTGAGCTCCTCCCTGCTACTCTCTGTTATCAATCTTTTTTTGTATTGTTCCTTTATCACTGTTACTGCTGGGTTTCTTTGTTAACTGCAAAAAAATGCTTTTTATATGTTGTTTTCTTATATAAATATGTATATATTAAACCTTCCTTATCTCAACTCAAAAAGGCACTTTTAAACCTTTTTTTTCTTTGTCCACAACCCGCGGCAGAGGGAGGGGGCGGGGAGCCACGTGGCTCGGCCACCCTCTTACTAAACCAATACACCTGCAAAAAAACCTTCTGAACGATCATCCTCAGACCTGCAGAAATGCTTAACTACTAAGCTGGTCAGGATAAATGCTTCAAGAAGCACTACGGTTGTTTTAGAACCTTAACTTTTTTTTTTTTTTTCTTTATTAAATTCAGACTTTTCAACCAGAACTCGGCATTTCACCCTTCTGATTTGTTGAGATGGCTTTTACACAACTTGCTTCATTCTTGTACTGTCCCTTATTTTCACAGTAACGGTGACCATTCTTGCACTGCATTACTCTACTTGCAGGGCTTTCTGACTAACATTTTTCACTTATTTTTAAAAATGTCACAAGAATATTGGGCACCTTCTTTAAACATCACTTGTTCATGTCACCTCTAGTTACATGAATTCCCGTAAGTTAAATCACTTAAACCATCTGACGTTTACTAGCTGATTCCCTGGTACCCCCAGAGTCGTGGT
The DNA here is from genome assembly GCA_013400335.1 of Eurystomus gularis. Lineage (NCBI taxonomy): Eukaryota > Metazoa > Chordata > Aves > Coraciiformes > Coraciidae > Eurystomus > Eurystomus gularis. Next base: position 177,744 of record VZZY01020903.1, read on the forward strand.
CAGAGTGTACTGCCTAATTAATATTGGCTTACGTGAAAGAAGCAGAGAACAGCAGAAACAAATCAGTGATTAAAATTAATTTTAAATAATCTAGTTAATCTGGCGTCCTACACAAGAAAAAACAAAGCATAGTCCCTGTGCTAGCGGCTCCATAAGTCCTTTAGTCTCAGTTCTCGCACACAGCTATTGCGAAGTGCAAGAGCGATGGTGCAGTGTGCCTTGGTCTAACGGGCACACGAGACCAGAATCTTTGGAGAACGCAAGAACTGGGCACAGTAACTCATCAGTACAAACATGCTCAGACATGGAATCATAACCAATTCATTAACTTGGCCCAGTTAGGAGTTTATTTCTTCAAATAAGGTTTATGCGCAGAACTATAGTAACTGCAGGGAAAGTTTGACAGTTCTGCACTCAGGGTAAGAAAGATGACAAGTGATAAATTTTCAACAGAATCTTTTTTAGACACATGTCCAACTTGTGTTGAAAGCAAGAGAGAGTAATAAAACATAATAATGCATTTGAGAATAAGATTACCATTTCAAATTTTTAACACCACTGTTTACCAGAGCCACATTTGTTCGTCTGTGCTCCCATATGGTAACACAGGTATCAGAAGGGTCACATTCCCCCCTCCGAATCCAAAGTAATCAAAACCAATGCTCCAGGTAACAGCATCCCCACACCCAACTACGTGTCACAGAAATTACTGTTATGCCAATTATATTCCAGTGTTATCCCCAAGCAGTAACTTCTTAGCATATATAGCAGAGCAATGCTTTTTCAAAATTCATTATGGAATCTATCAACCAAGACTAATTCTTTCTTTAGCATGTTGTACACCGTTTCATGTGGCAGTTAGCAGATTCTAAGAGCTTGGTTAGCTCAGAAATGGACCACGTTGCCTAAAAACTCCAATTAGGACATGCCTTGAGAGATCATCAGCTTTAGACACTAGCAATATCTCAGTATACGCTGTGGAACAGCTTAGTTGAAATGGCAGAGAAGAAAAGAGCCTGGACGATCTGGTTTCATTAGTGCAGAAAGCAAGATACATATGAAGTAGTCTCCTTTGCTCATTCGTAAAATGTCCTCATACAGCTGAGCAGAATAAAGAGACACCGGTTGCTTTAACTGAGACTCTAGCACCATCTTGGGGTGGGATTTCACGTGTAGTAATACAAGTGTTCAGTGAATGAACTGTATTGTACAGAAACGGTAACAGCACAGATGAAAACCTGCTACTCTGTTGAGCAATGCAACTCTTAGCAGAAAACTAGCCACTTGAAAGGTAATTAACGTTGCACTTATGAGCAATGGACAGGCACCATGAGTCACCTCAGTATTATTATTAGGAAACACACCTACTGAAAGTCTTACATGTGTAAGTCTCAACCCCCAATTTCAGCCTTGCTCAGACAGTATCCACCTTGCAAAAATACAACACTGGTGAATTTTAAAACTCTTACTTTTTTTTACTGAATTTCTGAGTCTCAAAGATACTGCTTTCTGTCTCATTACTGACAAGTTTCATTATTCAAATCCAAAATAATTTACGGGCTTCCAGAATTAGGAGGCTTAAGGAAAAGGTATTTCTGAAATTACACATGAACAAACTGACCTCTTGGTTTTACATGTACCAGATAGGAATTAAAAACTACCACCAGCACCAAAAAAACCCACCCAAAAGCAAACAAAACCCCCCAAGTAATCATTTAATGCTGACAGAAACAGCTATTTTTACTTAAAAATTTGAGGCAATAATTTCAGGATAAAATTCCTTATTTTCCTCAAAGAACTTTTACATAAATACTCCCTGGTCCTGAACAGTTGTGGGGTTTTTTACCCAACATTTCATTAAAATGCCCCTTCTTTGCCAATTAATTGCAAACCAGCATTTAAAAAAATTATTCTTCAATTCAGCAGGATAAGCATTAAGATAAAATCTCTAGTCAAGGTCAATATTAACAATTTGAACAATTCTTCAGCACATCTTTATTCAAGTGCTTAGGAAAAAAGTAAACTTTGGAACTGCAGTAAGCATAGCAAGTGATTGCTACACTGAAGCACTAGTCTTAAAAGTTCTTCCTGCTATCATTCTGTCTTCATTTTCTCGCAAGTTGCAATGTATTTACATTTCTTCTACTTCTGACTCCATCAGGAGCATCTGCAGTCAAAGATTCACGAATATAAGCAATTTGAGACACTGAAATGCTTGTCACACAAAAAATACTGTCTTCATAACATACATACATAAACTATTTTCATTCATACATAGACCAGATACTATCTGTCAAAATCAGGCCTCCCCTCACAAAAACATTAGTCCACAGCATGCTTTGCCACTGCAAGACACAGGTCAAAACCTGCAGCTTCTCTGACTTGTTGTACTCCATCACTCACGAAATGTTTTAGAAATAAACACCTACCTGTAGGCTTTTTGAAGCCAAATGCTTGTTCTCTGCACCATCAAATTACAACTAGAATCTTAGATTTCTGTCTCAGACTAGTGTTTTACAGCCTTACTCTTTTATTAAAAGACAAAAAAATTAATTCAAACAATAATAAGCTCCCAAATAAAGTACTCCCTAAGAATGACTACTATGTCAATGAAACTCCAGGAGACAAGATTTCAAAATATTTATTTCAGCCATTAAAGACTGACAAAACAGTGTTTACTGTTATCAAGTCAATCTTCATCCAATCTATTTTACGACTTCCTTTCCCCATCAAGCATCTTTTCGAAGTGATCACCCAATTTTAGGGCCTTTGATTACTGGTAGGGGAGAGGAGGCAGAATGTCTGCAATTTCTCAACACATTACTGGTTTAAGTAATTAAATACAAACATCAAAATTGTGGTACTTGAATCTCTGTCATTTCCTATGATAGTTAGAAAAGCTACCTTTTCATCCTCTGCACATTTTTTCCCTTAAAATAGATCAGGCTCCAGAATCCTGAGACAGATAGTCTTAAAATAATGAAGATAATCCTAATAAAGATTGGACTATCTTCATTTAATTGTCTCCCTATTTGGTTTTTGTTTGTTTGTGTATGTACACACATGCATGTGTCTATATACTCGCTCTATAGACACATACATGATAAACATTCTAACCATTTGACTTTAGTATATTTAAATAAAATTGTATTGAAGTTCAAATACACTAAGACTTCTTTTGACTACTCCCAGTACTGGGGCTACCTCAACCTTGCTTGCTTTGCTCCAGTGCTCAAGTTGAAAGAAGTTAGGCTGGAAGAGCCAATGTTCCATATCTGCATGAGGACACTGGTGTTCCCATATCCACCTCCTTTGAAAAAAGGATCACAAAAGGATAGAAAAATGATAAGCAAGCTCCAGAACTGCCCACATGGATCATTGCAAGACCTCTTGCAAGAAGAGAAAACTGTGAGAACAAAGCTGCTAGCTGACATATTTATCAAGATCATAATGAATGCACCTATTTGACAAAAAAACCCCAAACCCAATAAAACCAGTAAAACCAAAAACCCAACAAAACAACAACTCCATAGGTAAACATTTTCAGATGATTCAGAAAACAATTTTTTAAAAAATCAAGTGGCATTGGAAAAAAAGTATTTGTATCTCAACAGTTTTCATAAACGTTCCTCACAGACTACTAACCATCAATACCGGCTACAGTTAACACTGTATTTTTATCTTTTTGTACAGTTGAAATCATGAACATCGGATGGAGCAGCTTGAACGCCTCAGCAGAAATTGTATTTTAACATTATGTTTCACAGTCCAAAAGCTACTGACTATTCCCATCAGATTAGCACACAAACCTAAGTACAGAAACCAGCCAACATAGGCAATGTGTTTGAAAAGCAGAAAGAAAAGATATGTTACTTTAAAACACCAGGAATCAAAGCAGGATCACACTTCCCCACATCACCAGGGTAAAAAAAAAATACCAAGGGGAGAAAAAAAAAATAAAAAATCTGTATTTCTCTAATGCAAGACACACAATACCTACAGAATAGCTTTAAACAACCTTTTTTTCAAAGTTTAAAGGTTCTATTTTATGTTTGAAAATACATTAAAAAATTGTGACCTATAATTTCATTAAAGACAAGACACATGCACGCTCATTTGTCAGAGCATGTAGAAGTAGTCAAAATTGCTCTGAAAGAACACAGGTTGTAGATTATAGGTTAATGTTGAGCAATTGAAATGTGACAAGGTGGCAGGAGTCAAAGGAGGAAGTTACTTGTGCAACACTTCAGATCACGTACCTTTTTCGTGTTTCAAAACTCTAGTCAAAGGGTTTCTTCCCTTCCCTCTTCCCTGTACAAACTTTCAAGTAGAGGCAGACCAGGGATTATTAATCAATTTACCTCCTTCCTTTTTCAACTGGATTTCTCTATGTAATGTAAATCTAGCTTTAAGTGATGCTCCTTGATTTTCGGCCTGTGAGTGTGCATCAAGAGAATAATTTCTAAAGCTAAAAATCAACCATCAGTATTCCTGTGGTCTATGCATGAGACTACTACTTCTTGTTGTTCATAAAATTAGTGTACAAAGATAGTCATACGCTCAAGAAAAACATTACTTCTTGCAAATATTGCTTCATAATTAAATTAACTTTTACAGTACTCAGAGTGCTGATCACGATATTCTGTAACTATGAGAGCAGAGCAAATTACCAACAAAACTGTATTTTGTATCACTTTGGGAAAACAGGAGTTCCGAAATTGCCCAATTAGTCAATTAGCACTTCAGTAACCAAACAACTGCTCCAGTAGCTTCACAAACAATAAGCCTGCATACGGATAGCAAAGCTGCTGAAGGAGGTGGTGGTGGGAATAACTATACAAATCAGCCCCACTACCCTCATTACTCTTGGCCACGTTCCTTCCTCACTCTTGCTGGCACAAGAGTCCGTGCTACAAATCTGAGCAAGAAACCTCTCTGGGTTAATATTTCCCTCACCCCCATCAAGTTCATCTCAGGAAACTGATTCACTTTCCCAGTCCAGCTCCCCGCACAACCACACAAATGTTTGCACAAGCACAAACTGTGACCAGGAAGCTGTACGGAGCAATAATGCAACCAGGCTGCATAGGTGGGGTAGAATTTCTTCTTACAGTAGTGACAGATCAGAGTATTTGTAGTTCTGTAAGCTGTAAGATAGATTTTCTCATTTCTGCTGCCCGAAAAATCTCCCTGGAGAGCTTCCATTGACCTGTGCTACAGATTACTTTTTAAACAGTTCTTTCGACAGTCTCTCCCTCTCTCCACGTTTCCATTAGACTACATGGTATCTGCTGCCTCTGGTATCTTCCTTCAACTGGTTGCCTTCAACTCTCCCCACCTTCTCCAGTCAGTCCACTTCAACTCCACTTCAATGGCAAGTGAACATCTGCTACTATACATTGCATTTTATTTAGCAATTCTGGATTACCCATACAGCATGCACAAAGCAAGACAGCTTTCTGCCCAAGTGTCTTTCCATTCCATGCTGCTCACATACGACACAAAGTAAACTTAGAATTTTAAGAAATACCTTTATGCAAAACTTTGTGGTCATTTCAACACAAACTGGTGCATTGCAACCCTGACAAGAATAGGTGAGGGCTTACAGAAAGGACAGCATGACACTACATAGTACAGAATCTTTTGTGAAATCCTGCTGCCATACACAGATTTTGTAATTTCCTACAGAAAAATGAAGAACTCCCAGAGAACTCTTGGCGAACTTGCATTTTAAGAAGCCACAAATTAAAAGATAAGCATCACAATCTAAACGTGTCTAACACGAGGGCATAAAGTCTTAAGAATCTATTAAATAGTTCAAACTTACTTCATCAGAAGCAGAGCGAAGACACTGGACAGCAGCCTGTTTTTTCATTTCCTCTAGTGTTAGATCAGAGCACTTTTTCTTACTCTTTCCCCATTTCTTGTAAGCTCCCTTTTCCCAGCCCAGGAAGATGTCATTCTCCTAAAATCAGAATAAAGAAACTACATTAATTTAAAACATATTAGTATCTCAGTACTGTAGCAGAACAGGACTACAAATAACATACTGTTCAAAATAAAAACCTCACGCTATCTACTTTTTGCCAAATTAAAGATCAGTTTGATTACAGAAAACTCGATTTAGAAAGGCACATATATTTTTCCTAAGACACAGAGACTACTCACACTTCAGTGCAGTATTTTCCCACCACAAAGCATATCCATAAAGACCATTTTATGGCCAACTTACAGTTGAATGTATTACTGTAATTTACACAAAGTATTTTTTTTTTTAACGCAAAATTTACACAAAATATATTAGAGAGTTTCACTGATCTCTGAAATAAGAGGGATGAAAAGAAAGTAGTTCCGGCTTATGATGAAACTTAAGAGAAAGCAGAACAAGCCCAAAGAAGAAACTACAACATCAGATGCCAAAGCCTTCAACTCAGTCTCACAACGAACATCATTGTGACTAGAGATAGCAATGCCTATCTTAAAATGAACATGAACTAACTTCAGAAGAAAATTAGACACAGGGGTGTGCATGTGTGTGTTCCCATACAGGTAAGAACATGTAATTAAGAACAACAAAATCAAAGCAGGATGCTATTGTATTATATGCAATAACCTGAGGATACGTAGTATCCATTTTATATCACTTTTCAGAACTTACAAAATTCATTAGCAAACTCCCTTATTCTTCACTGTTCATATATACACATAATTTCCCATGTTCATCTAATCAAAGCCTTATTTGGCTACCAGGAAAATAATCTTTAATGCCTTTTAATGTACATTGCTCTAAATCATCATCTTCAGCGAGATCCACAAATGCCCGATGCTTTTCAACATACCTGTTTCAACCTTTGCAGCGTATCTGTTACTGCTTCTAATGACATTCAGGCTAAGACCTACCCTCATTTAAAACAACTCCCAGGTCCCCATGGCTTCAAAGTGAAGGAAAAACAAGTTGTTAGCGAAACCAATTCTCTCTGCGATTAAAGATGGGGGAGGAAAAAAAAGGAGGTGGAGAGGTAACAATCACCTTCAGAAGCAGCCACTGAAATGGCTGCCGTTCATGATTTTACATGACCAAGTCCTTCAGGAAAGAGTAGAGCAATTTATTAAATGTATTTCTTAAAGTCTTATTTGATCATCAAAACTGGACAAATGGATTTAGTTCTGAAAGAACAAAAAGCTACCAGTCACTTTCTTTTTCCTTATACTTGTGAAAGATTAATTTAAAATAAGACTGAACAGGCTACTTTTCTTTTATTAGGAGGACTAAGAGAAAGAAACAATAGAAAAAATAAAAAAAATTAAATTCTCAGAAAATAGGTTGAAGAGACTGTGCACATCTACAGCTAATTTTTATACAAATCTGCAAGTCTTTACCAAAATTGTATTTCTTTAGACACAATAAGCTGCAGAGCACTCTTAACTCTTCCCAATATTCATGTGAAAGTACACAAACTGATGAGACCTACCTACCACCCACCAGCTTCCAAAGCCTGTCCTGCTCATCCACATGGGCACAATTACAAATGAAAACTAACACTGAAAGTGCAAAGTTTCATGATGAACTTAAGAACCATAAAAGTGGCTAGAGAAATGTTGATGAAGTATCTATATTCTTGATGATAACGCTGTCTCAAGGAATCCAGTATTTGGAGTGCTTAATTCAATCCTGAATTAATATACAGGTGCAAATTTTAGAAAGAGATTTCTAAATTGTTTCTCCTGCTCAGCTACACAGAAGCAGCAATTCCACTGCTTCCTTCCACACTGCCAAGAAACTGGAGAAGCAAAAGAAAAGGAAGTTTGGTAGCGAGTCATCTTCTTTTCATTTGTCGGAAGGAATATCTATAATCAGTAAGAGAACAAACATGACACCTTGTGATAAGATTGAAAATTGGTTTTGAAGATCATAGTCTACATAAACAGAAAATCAGTGTCAAAATGTACTTCAAGAACCTTGCAGGAACTACCCATATTTCATCAAAGCTGGAGTCAGGCTCACTGATGCAGAAACACTGGATGACTCAAGGTCCCAGTTTCTATTCAGGTAAGTAAACAGGCTTAAATTTTGCCTTATCAGCAGAACACACAGGAAGGTAATCAGATTTAACAACCCAATCAAAGTCCCCAAATGGGGGAGTCAAATCAGCAGAAAAATACGTTTTAAAAATCAGATTTTTTTTTTTTCTTGAAGTAAGTTCAGGGAAACACATTCCTCAAGATTCTCTGTGTAAATGCACTGCTGGCAGAACTAGATACACACTAAAATGATGAACAAATATAATGTACATCAAGTTTTCAGATACTGTATTGAACAGTTTTAATTATCTATGTGATCAATATTTCTGTTTTAAATTATACACAAGAGACTTCAAAGGCAAGAATTTCCATTCTCTTAGAGGACAGAATAAAATAATGAGTTAAAAAATTCTGAATCAGAGAATTTTGAAGAACTCTTTTTTGAGCACTTTAAATTGAGCACAAACTAGTTGCTATCCAAGCCTATCACCAGCCTGGCATTTCTTCTCTTGTAGAAGTTATCGCTGGCCAGCCAAAACGTGCTGCTTCTACAAGCAAGTTCTAGTGACAAGTTCATATTAAAAAGTAAGAAGCATTCAGTATCATAATTTCTCAAATACAAAATAATGACACGCACAGAGTCTCCCTCCCTTTAAGAATCCAACTCAAAGAATACTATCAAAATAAGTAACGTGCAGACAAGATCATCTAATGTGAAAAACAATTCCCAAAATTGTTAAGGTATGCAAGCAGAGTCTTGCAACGTTGAGAAACTTATATGAACAACTTTTCCTTCTTATAATTCTCAGTTAACAGATTAAGACGTATCTCCAAGGAAGTGGAAAAAATTACCCACAGATTTTTTGAGGCAAACATTTGAGAAAGACTCAGGAGAACAGTTGACTGGTATTTTTGCCATGAATGGTTTGAAGTTGTATGTCTACTGAATGTATGGCCAGTTCCTGTCGAGTGCAGTATATGAAGATTAAATTTTGTCTGCTTGTTCCAAACTGGGGCATCAGTCTGAAGACTCCTCTACCAAGCTGTAGGAGACACCATTCTTACAAAACTTTTTAAAGCATGCTCAATTGCAATTAAAATAGATCGTCAAATTACTGGACAGGCCAAAGGGAAAGACAGAATGAATGTTCATATGGACAGACTGAATGGCAAATGCATACGCCATTGTTCCTTAGAAAAAAGCTCAACAGGAAAAGATGGATCACTGAAACCAACTGCGATACCATAGTATGGTTGTACAAGACACTACAAGCCTGAAGGTTTTGCTAGAACTACAGAATTTGCAGATCTTTACTCTGCCTATGAGACAGAGTAGTCTCAACTCAAGCCAGCAGCATTCTCCAAAGGCATTCACATTCTCTCTCTCCACAAACACACCTAAAATAGTTCCTGAATATCAACACAAAATTTCCCTGCTGAAGTCTATCCTCAGTATATCTTAAGTCAGTGAAAGCTATCAAGGTTTGGAGTGAACAAATGAAAACAAAGACTACATAATCTGACATAATGAAACCCCAGGTAGTCCAGCAGTCCTGGTCTCTTCTGGCATTGAGATTTAATTAAATGCAGTATTTGCATTGGCACCTATGAACCATTGTGCATTGCAAAAAACCTTTTCCAAACAGTAATTCAAAGAACTTCAAAAAACAACACTTGAGATGTCTGGATAGGTGAGGAATGGAAAAAAATAGCCTTAAGTTATATTAAAAATGGAACAGGTCCTCACAACCTCTAGGCAGATCTCCTAATGGAGAATCTGGGGAAAACTGCAACAGATCACATGTATTTCACCTTTAAAATTATTGAAGAGGATTTATTATTCAAGAATCAAGATCAGTTTAAGTGATCTTCTCTGAAAAAATACTTCCCCTAAATGGAGATTCAGGAAAATTCCCATAAGTGGCTTACAGCCACACAGATACATATCTTTACATAATGGCTCTTTACATAATTTTTAAGAGACATTGCATCTCATTATAATTAATGAGGATGGGCCAGGATTGGCTCAGACATTCCTCACAGGCTGCCTCAGACTGAGACAAAGATAATGAGATAAAACATATGCAAGACAGTTCAGAAGAAAACACAAGGACTGTGGCAGAAACTCATCTTATATTCTCCAGAAGACAGGCAACAAGAGGTTCAGGAGACAAACAGCAGAAAAAAATACACTTTTAGAGAGCAACACAAGCTTTCTCCATGTCAAAAGCCATGCTACCACAGAATGGAGAAACTGGAAAACATTTTTTAATGTTAGATAATTACTCCAAATCCAGGTATTACCAGAGAAAGAATTCATCTTGAACTTTTTGTGGAAAGCCAGAGAACCATCTAGCTGCTACAGCCACCTCTTTCCCAGTTGCTGTAACCGGAACATTATAATCCTATGCAGCTGGTCTGTAACACAACAGCTGATAATATATCAGACCACTTCATGCACTGCTACGACTTCAAGGCCCTGAAGGCATTCAGGACTGATGATTCCACTATCCGCAGGGAGGGAAGAACCCTACCTATCAAAACCAATCAATCAGAGTATAAAATCCTGTAATCCGAGTTTCTGGCAGTTATAAACTCTTGCTTATAATCCTATCAACCTGAAAGGGCAGTCTATGTGTTGTTCACTAATTAGAAGTTTCTCTAGGCTGAAACCAAGCAGATGAAATTTGATCACACCCTCTCCCAAGAGCGAGAGAACATGCAAATGCTGCATCTGTTGAAATCCTACGTTTGTTGAGCAGGCTGCCTTTGGAGTTTTCCCATTAAAGTAAAAGCAGAAAAGAAGAAAATTTAGCAAGGCTATAAAGACATCATTTTACTTGTATGTCTTATCTACATGGCAGAAAAGAAAGGCAAAAACTCCCCAGAAACTGCCACTACAGAGTTCAGATAGCTGAAAGGGACTTGTTATGACTGGAAAAGTTATTTCACAGTATTGATGGTGGCTTTCTTGACTTAGGAATAAAGTTCTGTGGCAAGCATCACAGACCACCCTGATCATCTGATTTCAGAGAATACAGGCAGTGCACACATATGCTTGGAGACATGTGGCGAGTGTACTGTCATGCAATGGTCTACTGTACGAACACCAAGGAGGTATCTCAGCCAGCCCCAGAATCCAAAACAATACAATTGTATTAACACAGAGATGGCTTCAAATAAATCCTGACTGTTATGCAGACTAACCAGGCTGTCACCTGAGCTTGTATCTCTGCTTTGCATTATGTAAGGCTTTGTGAGAATACGTGAGTAGTCGTAACAACAGAAAAAGTTATTCTGTTATTCTTTTTGCATGACTGTGAGAAACACACCAGAACTATTAGATGCTATTTGGAAAGTCACAAAAGGCAATACAGGACTGTTTTAAAAGATAGCATTAACATTTTAACTATATTACACAGATGTACCTAATAGGACAGTCCATAAGGGAAGTCACCACAGACCCTGCATAACTTTGTGTCCTGAAATGAATATTTCACATATTAGAACAGACATGTTTGCAAAGGAATCAGCATTTCAATATGATCACCCACACTGGTACAAAGGCAGAAGACAGTTTGAAATAAAAATTTCTCAGATAACCAGAGACCTTGAGAACAAAAGCTTTTGTTTTGCACTAGCATATCAGCTGAAGCTGACAACCCTGAAACCTGTGCAGTTTCCATGAATACAATGACCCTGAGAGCCTACTGTTGAGCTCCAAGCCCTGCCACCACAACTCCTATCCCTCAAACAGAATAAGAATACAAATGATACCCCAAATCTACCCCACATCTAACAGTCACCAAGGCAGAAATAAAGAACAGAGCAGTTATCTCACAATTAAGAAGTCAAATGCCAACTAAGAACTAATAAATTAGAAGAGGGGAAGAAAAAAAAAAAAGAAAAAAATTTAAAAAGGAAAAATATAAAAGTCCCACAGAGACATCGCACCAGTGGGAACTTGAGTTGCATTGGTCAGAACTGCTACATGAGCTTTGGCTGGAAGCTCTCGTACTGACAGCACTTGCAAAGAACCCAACTGAAACAACATCAGCACCTGCAAAACAACCAAGAGGTACTGCTGTTCCTCATGAGCTGATCTACAGGTGCTTTCACAGGACAAAGCCCATTGCTCTGGGGGAATCACAAGTCTGCTCTAAGACACAAAACAAGAGGTCCTACCCTGCTGCACATGCAGCAGTTCAGAGAGAGGATCTGGGAGTTTTCCAAGGCACATGCCTTTACAGTAAAGCCTTTTTGGTCCTCTTCCGCATCCTCCCAATTTTTATCAACAAGTTAATAACATATACAGAAGGTCTATTTTCCAAAGTTTAAATATGACAGTGAGTTATACAGTGCTCAGCTAGTCACTCCTGAAAGGAGGGAAGAACAGCTAAGTTTTACTGTATGAACATTTTAACTTAGTTGTTGAGTTTTTACAAAAGTTAAACTATTGCCTGTAATTAAACAAGCTTTATGGGCATCTTCACTTGAGGATATAGTGTTGTTTCCTAAATATGATAGATCTGGTCTTTCTTCAGTTAATATGTCCGAGAAAAATAAAGAGTTTATTCCCAACCCTGCAAGTATGTACACATTTGAATACTGTAAGGACTACAATCATATTTTAAAAGTACAGGCAGAAGTCTTGGTTCCCTTTCCTACCTAAATATAATTTTTTCATACACAAATTTCTACAACTTGAATTCTACCTACTTAGTTTGGGATATGATTAAAAAACTAAGGTCAGAAACTTTAAAAATTGTTCCTACAGGAATGTTGCACAGCTTAATAAGCAGTAACACAAACTAAACTAAAAATGTTTTGCCTTAAAGAAATTTACATTTACAAGTTGCTGGTAAACTTTGAAACTTAATGACTGTGTACAGCAGTCACACAGCATGACCCTACTGTAACTGAACTATACTCTGCTTATTTTAATGCACTTTAAAAAATTGGGTTTGAATGACTCACAGTGATTTCTTAGGGATGACAAAAGAGCAGTTGTAATTGTACTAGAACCTGCATTGTCATCTTTTATTAATCAGGCAGACCAGCTAGATCAATATTTAATACAGGGTTAGTGTAGTAGAGAGAACCAAATCTTAATTTCTTCTCTCACCTTTAGGTTATTGATGAGATTTTCACTTCAAAAGAAACACAACAAAACACATCATCTTCCCCCTAAAATATACATGTGAAAAACGAAGTATCTTACTAGAATATAAATCTAGACATCAGGTCCCTCTACTGGGTTAACATGGGATGACAGGGAGAACAAACACCCCACATCTGACTGGATCTTGGAACCTAGCAGGTGCATCATGAGTGCTGCCAGCAAGAAGTGTCCTGTGTCACCAGCATGCTTAGCCAAATGCAGAAGAGTTGGCAATGATATCCCCATCCCAGTTCTGTGTGATAGGCCAAAAGCATTTATGGAGGAGATAAAACCACAAATAAAGACCTAAAATTTACCATATCTGGGCTGCAGTCTCTTTTCCACCACTCTGTTCTTCTCTTAATACAAAAAAAAGAAAGCTGCATTTTGGAGTTTAAATATACGTGTGCAAATGATGAAAAGGCAAGAATAAAAACTATGATCACAGAGTCAGCAGAAGCGCAGCTATCACCCTGAAGACTTTTTCTGTCCCTCCCTGTAAAAGATTACCTGAATGAAACTATTTCAAATCAGTCTACAAATAGTCTTCCAGAATGAAACCCTCCCTGTTATGAACTGAAAAACTAAAAGGAAAAATCCCATGCTAGTCACAGAAGAACACAGTCTGCAGCACAACAGCTACTTAATTCTGAGAGTTAGGAAGATATTGTTTAAATAAAACAAAACCTTTTGCAGGATTTTTACTTTTGAGGGTCAGAAAAAAAAATGTCAGCTTCCAAACATCAGTTGAAAGAAGTAGATCAAAAGCAACAGAAGACACTTGATATGGAAAGTATGCATAACAAATGCATTTAGACCTTCATGCTGCATGACCAAAGGCTTACAAACAAAGCCTTTATCTCACAGAGTGTCTAGCTGTTGGGTTTGGTTTTTCTTTCTTTTTCATTTTTTTCTTTAGTAAAAACCTTCAAAAGGGAGAACAGTCTGCAGGCAAAAAACCACAAACTTGCTTGCTTACAAATAGTAAGGAAAAGATACAACACAGGACACTGATTTCAATATTGTACAAATAAAGATCAATAAAATAATGTTTCACAAAAAATATTTTGAGGCAATGCCTTTCACTTCACACAGATGATACTATCTTAACACAATATTTGCTGTGTCACAAAGCGGTTGGAGAACACATCTACAAATACACTTTTAATTAGCACTGAAAAAACAAATCAGAATTCTTAAAAAATCAATGTTGGTTTAACGTTAGGAAACTAAGAGCAAGGCATTCTGATGAAAAATCGATCTAGACTGAATTCAAAAGGCTGTCTCAAAATGTTCAGACCTCGCCCAACAGCAATTCTGGGGGTCCTCAAAAGTTAAAGATTTGTCAGCCATTTCATAGGGTTTTTTTTTTTCCTTAATTTATCCTTTATTCCAAAATAAGAAAAATCAGTAATAAAATGCAAATTATGAAATAATATATACTTAACAGAAACATTCTGTGCTTTAGTTACCATCACACAGTATTTAAACCTATACCAATTTTATGAGGTTTTCCTTAACAGACCAAAAGCACCTGAAAGGTCATCTATGCCAGAACAAAATACAAGTTGTTTCCAAACATTTTGAAAAGAGACCATTGATAGGCCTCAAAGCTTAAAAACAAAACAAAACCAAATCAAACCAAACCAATCAAACAACCCCTAACACACCTAAATAACGAATATAATATGTTACATAACATGGTTCAACAGATTTCTTTAGTAATTTTGACTACGTATAAAACTAATCTCTGTGTAAAACAAATTGAGAATCACGTTCTCTAGAAATTTTGTAAGCAAGAAACATCTTTGTTTCTAGGAAAAAATAAAGGGCATATCTACCACTGAAGTCCTTACTTGTCTTCTGATATGACAGACCTAAACCAGCCACGAAAATCTCCAATCTAGTTCTATGAACATCTTGCTGTGTCATAGTAATCAAGGAAAACATACAGCGTCATACTGTCTTTGTATTCTCTCCTCCACCACTCAGTGCTGGGGAAAAATCCCAAAGAGCCTCATTCTTTCCACCTTCTTAAACCCTCACACCAGTAACATCATTGACACAAAAAAAAAGTGTTCTCGCAAAGAATGAAGGATTGCTTAAGAACTTTTACAACTGGTGCTTTTAGAGTCATTTCCAAAGGGAGGAAGTGTGGCTTGGGTAAGAATTGTGCTATAAATGCTAACAATCATTAACTTCAGTACTTTCTATAAAAAAAAATAAAAGTAATTAAAGTGTGTATATTTAGCAGGTGTTACAGTAATGCTTGATAGGTATGTATAACATTCGTACAAACACAGTGGCTCTAGAAGGATCTTGGTAACATAGTGCAATTTACCATAAAGTCCTACTGCTTACCAATTTTCCCAGTATATTAATAGATAAAAAACAAACAAACCCAAAACAAAACAAAAAAGCCAGCCCCACACACCAAACCCTTCAGCACATTTTATCTTCTATCCACGTATCAAAGTACCTTATCACAGGGAGCCAGATAACATTGGTGGAAGACAGGTCAAGTGACCAATGCCACAGAAGTCTGCAGCAGAATCAAAACCAGAAACCATGTATTATGTATTATCAACAAATCAAAAGGGAACATCCTGCTTATTCTCAAAAAAAACCTTGAAGACCTCATCAGTCAAGATTCCCATATTCTTTTTAAATACTCATTTTAAATATAAACAGAAGTGACTGATAACACGTACCACTGATAGCTTAAATAAGTTGGGTATGACTTGTAAGGTCGGGGATGTTTTTTCATTCACTGTTTATTTCAAATCTTTCCATACTTACCTGGCAGAACCTCAGTCCAGGACTTTGGAGTTCCATTTCCATCCTACAGTTGATGACACCAGAACACTATGAAGAAAGCATGGAAGAAGGCTCCCCAAAGTGACTAAAGCAGTGCTAATGATGTCATCAACATTCTGAGGTAGAAAGATCTTAATGACCATCTTAACTTCAGTTTGCAACATTTCTAATGAAGATTATTTATCCAAAAGATTAAGCCTTCCTAAATTTGCCCTCTTCACCACTGCTCCCTCCACCAAAAAAGCACATTGCAATTAATTATTCATACGTGTGATCCCCTCTGGGTGTCCAGAGACCACACATTCCTTCTAACCTGTTCAAAACAGAAGTCATTGTTGTATTTTGGGAAAGAAGTGATGGCTAATCATTCCTCACAGTAACAGAGGTCTAGAAGCAAAGAATCATAGAACACCTCAGGTTGGGTGGGATCTCAAAAGATCATCTGGTCTACCCTTTCAAGAGAAAGGGAGCCTAGGCAAGAATCAAAGGAATCATACGGGATAAAAAAATTCCTGAAATGCCAAAAACCATGGGAATTAATCTGAATTAATGGAGTTCAGCAACTCTTAGTATTTTACTCCCAAATTATTTCCCATTTAGATGTTTAATTGCTGCCTTCTTCCTTGATTTATATTTGTAAACCCCACTAGTGTTTATTTTTCCCCTTTGTCCAAATGTTGTATCCATTACCAAAACCGGATTTAAACTGCTAATATGCAAATAAGACTTTCTTGTTTCTGAATGACTTAACTAAACCAAAATTAATTTTAAAATACCAGGTCACAGAAATAACCAGTAGGCAATAAGTAAAATTAAAATAAATACAAGAACCATCATGTGTTTTAAGATCTCCCCAGTTCTCCATGTAAGACACTTGTATCTGCAGTTTTTAAAAGACTAAGCTATTTGAGGAAGGAACTAGGTAGCAGTATGTTTCACAACATATGCATCCAATCATTATGACAGAGTATCACCCCCAAACTAAATTGATATTAGGTCTCAAAACTGAGAAAACGATTATTTGAAGCAGAAGAAACAAATGCAATAGATGTTATGAGCATGATCAAACTGGAGGAGGTGGCAAAGAAAATTCTAGCTTCTTCAAATCTCGATGTCATTCAGAAGACATGCCGTACGTTTGTACTACAGCACCCACTCGGCAACCCAGGTTCTGGCCACCCTGTCAGCATGTGGTATTCTTCTCTCTTTGGCTCATTAGGTTCAGATAATCAACTTGGAAAAAGAACAGACACATTCCTTCAAGTAGCGCTATCAACCCCCAAAGCACCCAGTTAAGGTATCAAAACATGAAATAAACTGAACAAGGTTTTCATAACAGAGTTACCCTGCTTCTTGCAAAGCCTGATGAAAACAAAACTCATTTTGGCACTTCAGTAATTTCAAATTACCACAGTAGTGACTTCACAGTTAAGACTATGCACTAAAACGGACTGAAAAGAAACACACCTTAATTTTTCCTGCAAAGCCACAGGGCCATCTATAAATCTCAAATTCTGGCCTGGTTTCACTTGGTTTCTTTTTTCTGTCCTCACCCCACACCTCCTTTCAAACAGGTTTTGGAACTTTATTCTGTCCCCTTCTAAAACACAACTATTCATGCCTTACCAAGACCGAAGTAAGTTCACTGTTAAGGTACATTCTAAAGAGTGCTTACTGTGGGGCTATTATTATTAATCCTGATGTTGTTCCTGATGACTTCTCCCGCTTCCAGATAAACTACTGAACAAAAATTACTTTTGCACATAAAGTTTTCTGTTTTGCACAATGGAAGCATGAAGGCTTTTATGCACAGGAATGGTTGCTAGGAGTTCAGAATCTGGCAGCATCTGACATGGGTTTTTTTCTGCTTCAGCTGCATTTACATGTATTCCACAATACCCTAGATTTTTTAAAAGGTAAACTGGAAAACAATGGAAGTTCTGAGAAGTTAGGTAGCAATATGTGAAGGATAACCATAACAACAGCAACAAAGAACTAATAATTAAGCCACTAAATAAGAGGTATTTTCCTTCCTTCCTTCCCACTGTAATCACAGCCACCTTATAAGATGAAGTCTATAATCAAGAGCATCCTCATCCCTTCTTGGAAACATCAGAACTTCCCCGAGTCCTATATCCAGAAAACTCCACTATTAAATGTATTTTGATATAGGCTGAAGATGCAGAGAACTTAAAATTTTTTTAAAAAGAAAAAGAAGAAGAGGTGAAATTGAGACTGAAAAGGGTACTCTAAGGACCTATAGAATCAGTAGCAGTGAAAGCACATGCAAACATTAATAGAGTTCTGCCTATTCCATGCACAGCTTCACTCTTCTTCCCCTGCCCTTTTCGAATTACAGCCATGTAGAGCAGCTCACCCTTCCACAACTCTTCTGCATGCCTTTTATCAGGATTCAGCATTAACATTCTTTCAGAAGAAATGAATAATGTATGTCCAATAATGTATTTTAAATACTTGAATACTAAAAAAGGGGGTTTTAAAAATTCTTCTTCACTGGAAATAGCACAAGATGAAATCCATGAGGGGAAGTGATGGAGAGTATACAAATTACCATGAGGCATGCCAATCATACACATAGTTTACAAGAATTAATTAGTTTACTAATGTTCCAATATCAAATTAACCTTACAATCATGAGTACTGAAGGTCTGCATTCATGATACAGAACACTTCAGTGTTAATAATTCTGACATCAGTTGTAGCAATGTGAAAATGTTGTTTAATGTAATTGCTCATACAGCAAACTATCTACATGAATCTCGGTTAACCCATTAAATTTTACTTCTGTGTGGTTTACACCCCCCTTCCACCCACACACGGAAAAAAACCACCCCCACCCCCCCCCCATCAGAGCCATTCCCATGTATAATACACAAAACATAACTGATACAAAACTCACTTTCACTGGACAACATCTAAAATATGTAAATACCTGTTCCTGCAGGTCGTAGTCATAGCTATCATGCAGCAGAAGACTGAGGACATACCGAGTATATATCATGGCATCAATGCCACACTTCTCTAGCTCTTGTCCCAGCCAGGTCTGCACTGGACCCAAAGCATGTAGCAGAGACATTTCAGAAACAGATAGAGGGCCTGGATAAGAGCTTGAGGAGCTTTCAGATGGCAAACCATCCACAACAACTGTACAGATAGGGCGCATGAATCTAGGTGGTTGGCATCCTTATAACGTGAAGCATTTTCTGTAGTTGATACTCCGTCGATATCTGGAGGTGATTTTCACTCCAGTAAATAGGAGAGAGGCTTGACTTCTAGGACAATCATTTATATTTCCTGGCAGTTAGCCGTCTAGAGACGAACATCACTCTTCAGGCATGACCAGTGAATAAACTAAATCCTAATAGCAAACACATACGTAGATGTGTTTTTCTACCTTAATTTCACATTGAGGCCAGATGCAAGTCCCCAGCAGGACCTATAAAGAGGAAAAAATGATAAGTTGTGATAATATGTATCCATACATCAATAATATTAAACAGTGAAAAAAACAGCCAACGCAGCAAGCAGTCATTTACACACTGCTTACTCCATGTATATAGTACACCTATTCAGTGGTATTTTGAAGAGAAACAGGAATTATACCAAGTTTACAGGTGACTTTTCAAAAAGATACTTTTTAATACAGGAAGAGAAACTCTTTCATCAAAGACTTCACAACTAAGCCACTGATTGAAATGTCTGTTCAACTTAGCTTTACTGGAAAGTTGAGATTTTACTACTTTCACTGTCAGATCAAAAAAATTCACTTTGATCATAAAAAAAATAGAATCTATGCTCATTTGCTTAAAGACTGACTGTATATTTTGCATCACTGGAAGACAATATAATCCTACTTTTGCAATGATTCCTATTTCTGGAATACAAAAAAGTGTCTTGTTTATAAAATACTGAATTTATCAAATTCAGCTGGCCTGGAGTTTCATAAATCCTACCACTAAGCACTTGCTATCTTCAGGCTTGGGGTTTGGGGGAGTTTTTTTGTTTCAATATTTGCCTTGCCTCAGGACAGGAAAACAGTTTATCACCCCAAAATCTGTCCTCATAAAAACATAAATCTCTGGAACAACTCAAAAAAATTAAGCAGAACATAGTTTACTAGCGCCAGAATTAACATGTAACCCTCTTTACAGAAAGCGTACACTGGTCTTACCTGAGAGCTTACACTCTAAACCATATCCCAAAATAGATAAAACATCCTAAGACTTATACCCACAATCCCAAATCAATCTTGATAAGTAAGCAGCAGAAGGTGCAAGCACCACACACGTGGGCATTCTGCCCTCTAACTCAGAAGAAGCCAGTCCAAAAAAGGCATTTGTCAACCGGCCTGCCAATCAACCACATGCCAATCTGGCATTTGTGTAGGCCTTCTCTCTCCTCTCCAGCTTCTCAGCAAGAGAAAACAAAGCTCAGATCCTAGCAGGAAATATCCCTTCACGGAAAAGAAACAAGGACTAAAGGATCTAAGCAAAATCTACTGGTTTGTTTCCATCTCACTGTAAGATGACTAAAATGCTCAAAACAGACATCACCTAATAGAACTATCTAAACTGTATACTGTGTGCAGCATTCTATGTGGGCAGCATGAGTTTTGTGGCCAAACAAAGTTGAAAGGTGACCTTACAGTTGATACCCACGTCCACACAACAGGAGCTTTTAGGAGCTTTCTTTGCATCACCACTCAGGTACAACTGTATATTCCAGACCTTTACTGAGTCAACCATAACATCATCAAAAAGAAACCCATTATAATCAGTCACTACAGAGTTAACAAAACCCTATGCTAAAGCCACCTTACTTCTCTGACAGCAATGTTCATTTTGAGAAAGTGGGTAATACAAGAGTATTCAGTCTTTGCCAGGGACATGTTTGCATTAGTCAATCTCAGAAGTAAGCACAAACAACAGCAGGTAGAAACTCTGCAAAGGGCCTGGAGGTTACTGCTTCATCATATAATGAGAGAACAGAAAGTATGAGAAAAGTCTAATATTGTGACCAAAACACACCAAATCAAAAGCCACAAGTCCCAACTCTTCAGCAGTCCATATTCTCTTAATTCTGAAGAACAACATGCCACTCAAACATCTATTTCATCCTTCTCCTGTTGGTAGTCCAACACGTGATGAACACTCTCCCAGAGTCAATGCCACAATCCCAGTCAGCCCCCCAAATCCCATATGTCAAAGACCTGGGAAAATGGACACTCTTGATTTGTCTTTTTTGAGAAATGGAGCAGAACTACCTGAATGTTCAGGATATCAAGAACTTTTTGGCAGAGTTGACAGAAAGTTCCAATGGAAAGGGGAATTATGAAAGGGTGGACAGTGAGAAGAATCACAGGAAAAACAGTTAGAAAGTGACCGAATGAGAAATAAATTTATTCTAATTCAGCAGGTCTCCCACCTACACATAAACTTTTCTTTTATAGTGTACCGAGCATGGAGTCCTCAGTTTGCAAAGATACTACAAAAAAACAGTCAAGAGAGGTGGAATGGAGAGGGTTCGGTTAAAGTGATCACATTTTTTCATTGAAGGTTTTGAGTACCCAGTACAGCAAAGCAACGGGCTTCTGGAAATGGAGTTGCTTTAATCAAAAGCAACTGTGTCAGTGGACAACAGAAGAGCTATAGATGTCACCTACCCAGACTTCTGTAAGGCCTTTGACACAGTTCCACACAACATCCTTGCTGCTAAATTGGAGACACATGGATTTGATGAATGGACTATTGAGAAGGAATTAGCTGGATGGCTGTGTCCAAAGAGTGACAGTCCAAGTGGAAACCAGTAATTAGTGGTGTCCTTCCAAGGTCCACACTCACAGAATCATAAAATTGGGTTGGAAGGGACCTTTGAAGGTCACCTAGTCCAACCCTCTTGGGACCAATAGTATGTAATATTTCATCAAGGGCATAGACAGTGGGATCGAGTGCACCCTCAGCAAGTTCACCGGTGACACCAAGCTGAATGGTGCAATTGATTTGCTTGAGGGAGGGAATGCCATCCAGAGGTACCTTGACAGGCTTGAGGAGAAGGCCTATGCAAACCTCATTAAGTTCAACAAGGCCAAGTGCAAGGTACTGCACCTGAGTCAGGGCAACACTCAGTATCAATTCAGACTGGGGAATGAATGGATTGAGAGCAGCCTGGTGGAGAAGGACCTGGGGGTACTGGTGGATGAGAAGTTGCACCTGAGCCAGAGCCTGCAGCCCAGAAAGCCAATCATATCCTAGGCTGCATGAAAAGAAGCACGGCCAGCATGTCAATGAAGGAGATTCTCCCCCTCTACTCCACTCTCCTGAGACCCCACCTGGAGTATTGCATCCACCTCTGGGGTCCCCAGTAGAACAAAAATATGCACTTGTTATAGAGCAGGTCCAAAGTGGGCCATGAAAATGATCAGAGGGCTGGAATGTACCTCTCCTATGAAGAAAGACTGAGACAGTTGGGGTTGTTCAGCCTGGAGAAGAGAAGGCCCTGGAAGACCTTACTGCAGCCTTCCAGTACTTAAAGGGGACTTATATGAAAGACAGGGACAGATTTTTTTACAAGGGCCTGCAGTGACAGGACAAGGGACTATGGTTTTAAACTGAAACATGGTAGATTTAGATGAGACATAAGCAAGATATTGTTTGTTTGTTTTTTTTTTACAATGAGGGTGGTGAGACTGTGGGAGTCCACAGCTAGTCTGAGCTGGACCTTAGCTTTGAGCAGATAATGATGTTTCCCTGAAAGAGCCTGGGAAGCCTTGAGGCTGAAGAGTCCCAGGGAGTGAAGGAGATAAGAGGCCTAACGAGCAAATTCCACAGAACAGCAACCTGGCAAGAAGTCAGTGCAGGAGCACCAGCCAATCAGCATGTGTAGGGAGAATGGACTGAGCTATCCTACAATAACGAGAGCTTGAAGAATATGTGCTACCAATTAGAAATGGTTGCTAGGTAAATGATGTGCACAATGGAACCAATAGCGGAATAGCTTGTACTGCGTGCTGTGCCAAAGAGATTATAAAAGAGCCATGTTTTACTAAATAAACGGCTTTCACTTGATCACATTGATCATGGTGTGATTGACCTGAGCTCCTGCAGAGACACTGGAACAGCTTGTCCAGACAAGTTTTGAAAGACCTATTTGACACGCTCAAGGTCAAGATAAACAGGGCTTTAAGCAACCTGATCTAGTGAAAAGATGTCCCTGCCCACAGTAGTGGGGGCAGGACTAGATGGTCTTTAAAGGTTCATTCCAACCCAATGGTTCTACTCAATGATACAGCAAAGCAAAGGGCTTCTGGATACTGAGTCACTTCAATCAAAACGCACTGAGACACATTGTTTAGATCTTCAGCACCTAGTAAGGACTAAGTTTATGTTTCAGCTTTTCCCTGAATGAGGCGATAACATGGCCTCTCTTTTCTGTCTTAACACTTATTTTCATGTGGCATTTGAGAAACTCAGTTCTTGAGATCTACCAGGCTGAGGAACTCCGAGGGCCTTTAGCTGACCACCTAAAGCATGCTTTGGTTTTTGGTATTTTTTTAGATGGAGTGGAGAGGGGAGAGACAGCAAGAAAGAGATGGAATTCAAAGGAATTAAGAAATGAGACAAAAACAAAATTTCTGTGATGTTCAAAAATTATGACCCAACATGTAAAATATCATATTCAATTACCTATTTTGACATTAAGTTTCAAATTATACACATGATATAAAAACTTGAAACGTGGGCAAAATTCTAAAATAATATTTCAGAGTTCTTATATTACAACTCTCAAGTACTTCGTTTTACATAAAGTCTTCCATACAAGTTTTAGAATTCCATTTTGTTTTAGAATTAACAAAATTTCATGCAAACTGAGTATTTTCCCATCTCAGTACTAGAGAGAGGCTTTCCATATTAAATTAATACAAGTCACCCAAAGAGCAAACATTTTTGCTAATAGATGTGAAGCTGGATTTCAGAGGCAACATCTTCTGACAAATAAGTCGTCATACCTTTTAAATCTTTTTCACATTGCCCTGTGAAAAATAACTTTCTCCATGCTCACAATGAGCATGGCTAATCTGAACAGGGAGACTACAATACAGCCTAATTAATTAGTGCAAGGCTAGTTATTTTAACGACCAAATTGGAAAGAATTCTCCATTTCTAGCTATAAAATATGATGGAGGGACACGCCTTATAATAAGAACTACCGAATAAAAATTACACATCTCTATCAATAGTTTATGAAAACTACTGATTACTTACAAATCCTAAAGTAAAAAATACATGATGAAATTATTCCAAAGTAACTCTGATTTACTAAACTTGCTAGTAGAAATTTTCCTTTTAAGTAACCTTCAGTTTTTGTAATACTAATCAAAGACCTTAACAAGGTCACTGTTAGATAAGCTGTCAACAGCTTAACAACTAGAGGCACAAGAGCCAATTTATGAAGTGTCTTGTAAAGGAATGACAATACAACATGGTGTAAACACCTGGATTTTACAACTTAGACTATTTTAGAATAGACACTCTCAAAATTCTACTCAATCTGCTAGTTAGTAAACATTGTTTTGACCTGAAATAGACAGCAGAAGACAATACATGAGTTTTGGTCTCCTGAGGTTAGTTACAGAAAAGCAACAACCTTAAGTAATCTATAGCAAGAAACAGGAAGAAGGATCAACAATACAGAAACTGAACCTAAAACACTCCAGGTTCCTATAACAGAGTTGTTCTTGCATGGTAAATAACTTTTCTTGAAGACTAAATAATCCCAGTCTTCCCCATGAGTGAAATGGAATGCAGGTATTGCCATTAAATAATTTTTTAAAAAGAAGTGCCTTGGTACTACAGTAATGAAGAGACACACACAAACACCTTGTAACTGTTCTGCCCATGATATTACAGTAAGATTTAAATACAATTAAAATACACTAAGATTACCAAGGAGTGCAGTTAAAGACAGGGGTAATTAAATCACTCTTCAATGAAGTTTCATACAAGCTCACCAAGTGCAAGCATATGTAGCTGTTCTTATCAGACTATCAACAGAAAGAGTAGATGGGCTAAAAGCTCATGCCAGACAAGACATTTCCACGTCTTCAACAGCTCTTTTTTCCTTCATAATTCCCCTTCACACAAAAAAGAAACTTTTTTAAGGAGATTAAAAGGCCTTTTTTCCCCAATTGTTTCTAATCTTGGAAAACAGTGACCAAAGCCAAACCACAAAAACCACTGAATTAATCTAAGGTAACGTCATCTGTATTTTATCAGCACCACAAGGCCTCTGAAAATTATGTATCCATACAGCAAGGTTCTGAACAAACATTTTTTGCAAATGAAAAAAATAAGTAGACTTAATTTTCAACAGGCTTACAAGCTTTCTGAAAGATATACCTTCTATCAGGTCTTGAAGTAATAGAAAATATTGGAATATGACAGTAAAAACCACATCCCTTACTACTGTCCCTTCAGGTAAACTAAAGGTCCACAGACTGTATGTCTTCAAGGTCATAAAAAGGTAACTTAAAAAGGAAGCAAACTGTCTGCAGGCTTAAATTCACTACACTGGGATCTATGCTCTCACTGGAAAAAAAACAAAACAAAACAGGCTCTACATATTGAAGCAAGTTGAAAACTATTGTATTATTTATTTGTATAATCTGCAGTCTCTCAAACCTCAAAGTTACTTTTTACACATTTTGATACACCTACTACAGAGAAGTCAATCTCTTGGATAAAGCTACAGATGCTACAGCTTTTTCCTTCCTTCCGTTGCCCAAAGAGCTAACATCTGTCTTCCCAGCGCATTCTGCATACTGCTATCCATTAACAATTAGACCAAACATTCTCACACAACAGTTAAGTCCTAAACTGCTGTTTTACACAGTTTCCTCTATCACACTTTGAAATACGCCAGTGCATTTCACAGTTTACAAGTAACAGCTCTCCCTCATTTTCAGAAGTTCTTCTTCCCCCACTA
Organism: Eurystomus gularis; assembly: GCA_013400335.1. Taxonomy (NCBI): domain Eukaryota; kingdom Metazoa; phylum Chordata; class Aves; order Coraciiformes; family Coraciidae; genus Eurystomus; species Eurystomus gularis. The sequence continues at coordinate 203,746 of VZZY01020903.1, forward strand.
TAGTCTTTGACCATGTACGACAATTATTCAATGCATGGAGGAAAAAAGATTATAGAACATTTCCTCACCTTTTTTTTTTTTATGTGGATATAAGCGTCCAAATTTTTTAACCAGAACAACAATTTTTAGGTGTAGTATTTTTTCCACAGAATGGCCATATTCAAAGCAAACAATCCTTCCTCTGCCTGACAAGTACATGTAGCAAGAATATGCAAATTCTAATTAGTATAAATTAACATGAAAATTTTATCAAGTTTAGTCAGTAACATTAAAATCACATATCCACTTCAGCACATTTCCGTCCCCTCTAGGAGACTAATAATCGAAAGCACTGTCACATCACATGACGGCAACAGAACTCCAAAACTGATCTTGTATATTATGGAGGAATCAGCAATTTTACCATAATCTCTTTTGTTTCTTTCAGCGAAAAATATAAACAAATCCTTAACATACAAACCAAACGGCCACACACTGAGGAGAGCACTGTCGAAGCCCAGAAACAAAGCCTATTTAAAATCTAGCAAACAATGGAATCTGTGTCCTTAATAAATTTCACACGGCATTTAAAAGACGTGTGAATTCTGAAGTATAAGAAGCGGTTATTTTTTAATCACATTCCTCGATAAACTAAGACATTTGGCTGAACAGTCTTCAGAGCAAGGACAGCTTTTTTAATGCATTGGTAATGTTTGATGTTATAGTACAGTAAACAGCTGAGCAGGGACTTGATTCATGACCAAGGCACTGAAACACTATCGTAAAACAAAAAAATTGATAATGTCTATGCTATAAACAAACCTCTCACTCCAAGTTCAGATAATTTCTACCACAAAGCTTCTGAAGCATTGCCATGCCATGATAAACACAGTTAATAACACCTGGCTGGAATCAAAGCAAGGAACACTAGAAGTGGTAGGGACAATAGAAGCAGTTCTGTGAAATAACTTTCAGATATACAGAGAATTTCCTTTTTTAAGAAGTATTATTGGGAAGTACAAGAGCGACACAATCTCATTTGTAATGTATATGTACTTTACAGTTGTCCGAGACCTACTGAGGCTCGGCTTATGCTATGGTTCTAGTGTAACTCAGGTCAAGTCAGAGAATCCACAGAGGAGACAGAAACCAGCGTGTGGCTGTTATTGCAGGATTTTTTTCTTGTAAATCTGCAATCTTATTTTTGTAACACTTATCCAAATGAAACTCTGAAGTTGCTAATCCTGTATAAAAGCTTAATGGAAATACTTGAAGGATTCAAGAGCTACCATATAAGCCTCATTTACTTAGGTTAGTAAAGAGGAAGAACAACTGAGATGACACTAGAGGAGTCACCAGCACAGTTCTGTAGGATTCTGCACTAGAACCTTCACTGCTTAACAAATTCATAGGTGACGTGGAGATGAGATGAGTGGCACAGCTGAGAAGCTACTCAGCAACAGCAAGGTATCAGGGATAGTGAACAAAAAATAACTGAAAAATATGCAGAAGAACCTTATTAAACTGGACTGGGCAATAAAAAGGCAAACAAAATACAGCATTGGTAAACTTGAAATGAGACACAGGGGGAGTAACAACCTCACGCTATTAATACATAGAGCAGTGAGTTGTGAACTGACTATTGATGTCAGGATCTATTTCCCAAGTAGTATGTTAGATATTTCATGAAACTATAAGCTGAAACACAGCAGTAGGCAAAGAGCAAATTACAGAAAAAAAATTAAGTTATCTTTGTGTCACTGTTTTTCACACTACATAACGTGCAACCCTGGTCCTGTAACACCAAAGAAGACATGCCTTTCCACCAATAGAGATGGACTCTTCAATGTCTTTTTTTTAAAATAGAAAGTACCAACGAGTTACTTTACTAAGAGCTATGTACAAAACTTCACACAATAGCTACTAGAAATTCCTTGTCAAAAAAAAAAAAAAATCAGATGATCTTAAAAGGAAATTGAACAAGAGAGATCTCATGAGAGTTGCCAATTAGACAAACCACATCAGTCTGAGGAAATCCCCTAGACTGAAAATGGTGTGAGGCCAAGGGAGTATTCAGTAGAGGTATCACATATACTCTCCCTGTTCTTTTTATCCCTAACAGGTCACCTACAAATGCTGTTGCAGACAAGAACAGATTTGACAAGGCCTTTGTCTAAACCAGTACAGCTGTTCTTATAAAACATTCATGTTCACCATAATACAAGAACAACACTTCAAAAACTCAGTAGCTGGAGGAGTTCAATTAACTGATCCACTCAGAGGGCTGTGCATTATTAACATGTATGAACTTTGCTACAAGATGTCAGAACATCAATCCCGTCAGAGAGAAAAACCAGCTATGGGAAACAATTGTTATTGGACTGTAAAATTAGCAGGTGAGACACCGGCACTAGGGGGTCAGTGGCATATCCGAGACCCCAGATCCTCAGTATTCTGAATATTCTCCGATTTTTAAGTTAGGAAAAAAAGGCAAGAGGGAAATAAGAAAAAGTATGACCTAGCAGTAAAACCTACACTGTGAAGAACAGTCACAGCATATTAAGTCCACCACATACCAAAACTTCATCACTTTATAGAATTGCAAGAAGGTCTGAAAGTGGCTTCATAAACACACTCTTTTGAAAGGGTTCCTATTACATACAGCAGACTTGTAAAGAAGCATCTCTGTGTAGCGAAGACCTAGAAAGTGGTTCTTCACTACATGTCATTTGACTTACAAATTTAATTAATAAACCCTAACAGCTGGCAAGTTTTGCAGATCTTGGTTCAATAGGTGTCAAGATAACTTAGGAAGCAAATTTTACCTTTAAGACAGAAGTGTTATTTCATACTCAGTATCAAAGATGCATTAAAAAAAAAAAAAAAAAAAAGCAAGCACTTCATTATGCAGCATGTAGCCACCACTTCCATTTCAATAAACATAAGGGACCCCAGAGCATTTCTCACAAAATAAAGCCTGACAAATAAAACAAGTTCTTGGACCACAGTTTGTTGTGCAGTTATACCAGGTACTTCTAAGTACAACACATCTGTAATGTGCACCCTCACAGAGCCAAAGCATTATGTCCTCAAGAACACCAATATTAATTTTAAGAAGGTCTTACAACTGTTAAAAACACCTTCAAACTTCAATCAAATTTAATAAATTGCAAGATACTTATAGACTGAATCTAGAGGAGTGAGATACTGCTTCGCTAATTTCAAATGCCCAGCAGCCACTAACGGCAATATTTACATTATTTTAGTAAGAATTGGTCCAAACAAGGTTATCAAGCTACCAATACAGTCCTTAGAATTTCATTCTATTCCTAAAAACCAATGTACATAAGCTGCCATAAGAATTCTTTTTTTCCAGTTCAGTTTGTTACTGTATAGGCTGGACTTTGAACTAAATTCCAAGCTTGCTTAAAACTGGTCTTTGAACCAAATTTTACTCCTTTGTTTAGATAAGACCACTTTTTTTTTTTAATGCTACCTGAAAAAAGAAAAACGTGCACATATTACATAACTTAGAAATATCATAAGTTTAGAAATACAAATCAGCATCTAAGGATAACAAATTGAAGTAAATATTTTTCACATTAAAAATGAACTTGAAACATTGCTGCATATAACTGACAAAATTTTAAGCAATTACTACTACTGCCAGCACAAGTACCAGTTTGTGAAAACCAGAAGTAATGTTTCTTGTACCAGCAGTAACTAACTTTGAAGAGAACAAAACCACCTGCAGCATCTTGCCAGAGGAACTCGTGTGGCTGACTCCAAGGCTATTTAGCCTAACACAAACTTCAACACAACCGCACACTGCCACCAAGAGAGATGTTCTGTTTCCCCCATCATCCCTTCCTGGTGTTTGCAACCTTTTGTCCTTGTACTTAACCCATCCACTGGCTGGCTGCTGGGATGAGCTGGATCAGTTTGTTCTAAATGAAGAAGAAAGAAAATTTTTGTGGGCCAGTCTTAAAAAAATACAAATAAGCAATCAACTCTGTTGCCACAAAATTTCTACATCCGGCATAAGAGAGGAAGTGAGGTGCCCCTTTCAGCAGCAGCCCATGGATAGATCCACTTAAGTGTACTAAATAAAAATATTAGGAAGGCAGAGTTCAGAAACTCCATTTTAGCTAATTCAGTTGCAAGTCTTTCAGATCACCATTATTCTTTGGAACATGAAGTGTGGAAGCCAATCCAAGTACTTCAACAGGTATGATACTTCTAACATTTTTACAGAAATTCCCTACTGACCATGCAACTGTAACCCAAATCCGTATCATTTAGCAGATTCGGCCTCAAAACAAACAGAATCCCACCACAAGAGTAGCCTGGAGACGACAAAGAAATTACTGGTTTCTTCAAGTGTGGTTAGAGAGAGGCAAGTGTTGTACTGTAACTAGCCTAGAATAAATATTACGGATCACCAAAGTACGGAGATCTCAAGGAGTGCGAGTGCTAACGCAGAGAGCAGCATGTGTACACCTGGAAAAAGCAGACACTGCCTGAGCTCACACTTCACAGTATCCCCCAAGCATCAGTGTAATGTCAGTGTCACTGACATCAGGTTTCAGGCTGCTCTGTTACCTTTCTTTTTATCATTGAAGACATTGGTATGATTTAAGTTTTTAAATTTAAAATTGTAGATCTTACCAGCGTACCAGAGCAAAGCCAGTGACAAACATCTCACCCTCCTGTTTCCCTCAAGTCTACTACACATGGGGATTGTCTGGATGAACCGCTACAGGGCCTGAGAGGTCCTGGGGAAAAATACTTCTCTAGCTGTAACTTCAAGGAGACAGTTACAGTCTTTGTTCAGTCCCATGAGAATCTTCACAGAGATGCTATTTATCAAAAGCTGAGTCTTTTACTATGTATAACAGACCACACATCGTTTATTACCATCACCATACTTCAATAACTCTTTCTAGGATTTAAGGAAACATAAACAGAGTTAATAGAAAACAAAAGCCAATATAACTAAGGTCACAGAGGATGCACACATTTTAAGCTCACCGAGACATTTATTTCCAGGACTTTCAGCATATAAAATCTATAAGCTTTCTACTACTTGTGCCTCACTATATTTACTAGCCTTTCTTTCACCTAGAATATATGCGGGGCTTAACAACACAACAGAGTATGTCAAGTAAAGGAAAGCTCAGATATATGCTCTCGACTGTTTTGATCACTGTCCTTCCTGCCCTCCTGTCTTCAACCCACTCAACTTTCAGAGCAGTTCAGACTACCTGCTACTAACAGCTATTTGCCTGTGCTTGAACTCCCTTCTCAAGCGGGACAGGAACAGATCAGAGCACCAAGTTACCCATGTGTCCATTAAAACACACTTGCCTCCAGTTTTGTAACATCTCCGTGCACAGACACAGACACCGGTGTGCCCCAAGAGATGTTGCCAGACTCCTCCCAGGCACAGGCAGCCCTTAGAAGGAATCATCCCCCAGGCCACCAGCAGGGCCACCCTGATAAAATATTCAGTGTCTTCACATCAGCTGGAACACTACTGCAGCACCAAGTAGCTCGGTGGCCACTTTCAGTGTAACCATATAGGATTTATTTAAATTAATATACAATTTATTCTTTGACATACGTTGCTTCTTTCAGCTGGGGGGGTAAAGAAGAATGAACTCCAAAGATCCAATAACCACTGCCCATCTACAGGCTGTGGTATTTCTCCAGATATTTACACTTTCAAGGTTAATAACCCAGCTGTATATAGACATGTAACTAGTTAATGACTGCACTACACATTTTACTTTATTAACTTCTTTAATTTGTATAGAGGTCTTTTTTGAATGCTTACTACTGAAGTTTTCTATACTTGATCTGTGATTCAAGGTTAATTACCACCTTTTTGAAACGCTTAAAATAGCCTCATGAAGGGTTTAAAAACAAATATAACTATTGCCTAACTATATAGTCTCTTCAGCAACTCTTTTCATTAAAAAAAAAGATGTTATCATAAATTCATTTGGAAGTCACAGATAGGTGACGTTTTCATTAGTAACTGTGTAAAAATGTACAATATGTGTCAGTCACAAGAGGCTCAGTAATCGCAAAGAGCTCTGACAAGTTGAATTTGCCAGCTCTATGACTTAACCATCGGAGAAGATACTGACTTTGCAGCAACTATGGCAGATCTACAAAGGAAATTGTTTCCGATTCCTTTCGCCTGCACTTCTACCACCCCTTAAATTCTAATCTAAAATCTCAATTCTGAAATTGAGATCAGAAGAGACTGTAATTTTGAACAGAGTAACAATTCACATGAAAGAATATATATTTCATCATTTGAGTGTATTTCTATCAGCTTATGTTGTAGTACCACCAGGAAAACAACTTTTTTCCTCTTCTTTTTCCATAAAAACAATGGTGATATTTGTTGCCATATCATATTTTCACTTTGATGGTTAAGTACATTGCTTAAAAATGTTATTGCTTATTTGAAAAAAAAAAAGAAGAAGAAGTTTACAAACTGAACAGCTAGGACAGGTTAATATTGCTTTTAAAATAATTAATTTGCTGTTTGCTACTTCAAATGACAGCTAGAAATCTTATTTTACTAACACACAAAATGTTTAACTATCACCACCAGAAAACCTCTTACAAAAACAGGAGGTCAGCATTATATCTCGTCTCTTGAAGGAAGTTACTATAGTGTTAACCAAGGTATTCCTTTCACAACTCAAGAACAAAGTTACTAAAACCTGGAACTCTGAGGTTTCTCTCAAGCTGATAAGATATCCCCTTCAGAGAAGCTGGTAAAAAAATGATCTATCTAAATATGAAAATTGAACTAATATCTGGGCTTACAGAAACATTTTTTAAACTCTTGTGTCAATCCATCCAGTTCAACATGACTACCAGCAAAGTAGGTATAAAAACTTCCATAAACAAAAACTACTACAGGTAATTCAGTTCCATTGTTAAGAGCAATACTCAAATGAGCAGCAGAGTGAACTTCTACCCCTGAAGACAGAATCAGAAGAATAGGAATTCACTCAACAGTAACCTTTAGCTAATTAGTAACAGGAATTAGCTCAGAATCTTTAGCCAGCAGAATTAAAATATCATGAAATACTAGAAGTTTTTCCTGAAGTTTCACAAGTGAAGTTATCGACCACACACATCACCGGAAGCTGGCTCCATTTCTTTCAAGATCCTGATGTCCCAAATTCAATGCAGTGTTTTAATGCTGCACTCCCACTCGGCCACAGAGTCTTCAAATTTGTTTCAAGTTTGTAATAACAGATTACAGTGTCAAAAGGATTTAGTGAGAATTAATTACTCATCCAATGGCAGCAATACACACTACTGATTTCTTCATTGGTGATGCTTCATGCAGCCTTTTTCCTTTAGGCTAATAAAACACTTTATTTTCTTAAAAAGCACATATGACACATGCTAAATGAGCAAAATAATTTCCTTAATCACTCTGTGTATGTTCTAGCACGTTTCCCCACTTTACTGTTGAAGATTATTATCCCAAACTAAGTCCTGACTGAACTAACACCACCTGGAATAACCTTGTAGAGTATATGTATCTTGCAACTCAGCTCTGCCATTCTACTACGGAATCTCACCAAAAGTTGCTTTTTTTTTCCTGGCCTTTAGCTACCCCTAGTTTCTCACTCTCTTATCTCTCTCTGCACTTTCTTCCACAGTCTATATATGCAAATCCTCATCTGCAATGCAACTGTAGCTCGCTTCAGAATTCTTCTATAACCAAGCTAGTTCATCTAACCAAACCATAAAAACAACAAAAAACCCACACTCACACAATTTAATAACATATAAAAGGCTTAACAGCTCCTCCTTTCCATACAGCATCTTAAACACAGGCACACTAAGATGAAACAGTTTGCTTATATTTACTCAGTGACAGAGCTGATAGAAAACTGCAGGTCTCTTCAATCCTACTCCAGCATTCTATCCAGCAGACCTTTTTCCTTATATAAATTTAATAGTAACTAGGAGAATATTTTTTAAGTATACAAGATGAACACAAAACTACCAAGATTACATCCCTGCTACAATTTATTAACAAGTTCTTTGCACAGACTAAAAATTTTGTCATGCTATCCTTTCTAGAATAAGGCCTAGAAAGTTACAGACAAAAGCAAAATTAGTATAGACCCCATTTAAAACTTCTTCATCAGTATTGTAAAAAAAAAGAGAAATGTAAACAGTCCCCAAATTATAGTAAAAATGAAACTTGTTATAGCAAGCCTGAGCACAGAGTATGCACAAACTTAGCATTATATAATTAATCTATTACATGTAATATCACAACAGTGAAAAATTAAGTTAAATCCTTCATAATTGAAATCTCCATGCTACTACCTTAGAAATAAACCTCTTGGAAAGATAAGTTATGAACAGAACCTAGATAATGCGGAAATTATGAGTGAATAGTTTTATATAGGTAAATCTGAACATCTGCATATGAAATTATAAAGGAAATAGCAGATGAAAAATTAAAAACATTCAATAGCTTCCAATAAAACTAGAAAAATAACTTCTAGTAAGAAGTCTGTAAAAGAATAATCTTTGAACTGAAAGTTCAAACTACTCAACCCTTCCCCCCACCCCCTCAACCACCACTGGCCCAATAAAATACAAACTCAATGCCTGAGCATCCATTAGAAATGCACCCAACCAACTTTCAGAAAAGTAGAACAAGGTGCTTTTTAGTGAAAATATTATAACTAGCTCACCTAGATCTTTTTCCACTAAAACATTCTGACAGTCCTGCAGTTACTGAGTATTTCTGCCTAGAAAAATCTAGTAAATTATTTCCAAACTACAAAAAAACCCCACACCTTTCTCTCCTATCAGCCAATTTCCTTTGTGACCATGTTTTGAAATGCAACTCAGCACTCAAATATTCATTCTAAGATTTTTATTTTGTATCATGAAATTGAATTTACTCAGAAGAAAATCTTGGAGCAGGGTTGGGGGGATGGACACAATACAACTCCTTGCTATAATTACATTTACAAATTACCTAACCAGCCTGTCACTACCCTTGGACTAAACTGAAGGATTCCAATCTCTGTTCCACAATACAGAAGAAACTATCCCATTAAACAGAGCATATTAAATAGCTTCTAGAAGATCATTTGTATTCCAAGCTCCACTAACAGTACAGATAACGACAGCTCCTGCTACCTCTCTTAGCCTACAGGAATTCTAAGTCTTGCTGTCTTCATCACACCCTGCTTTACTAGGCATTGCTACTCATTTTATTACAGTAGTAAGTTATTACTGTTAGCTATTAGTTGTTATTACCATTGTACAATTTTAGGGGCTTCACATTATCAGCCTATCAGGCAGGTATGAAACCTATGCTATAAATGCATGTCTTAAGAAAAGAAAGAAGAAAAAGAAGCTGTGGTGTTATACACAAGCAATAAAGGTCTTTTACTCTCTCAAACTCAAAAAAAAAAAAAGCAGCAGCAGCTCAGATTTCTTATTTAGAACACATCAGCATTTAGAAGGTTTTAAAGGAAATATTTAATACATACTACTTTCGACATCCATCATTACAAATTTTGTATGCTGCTTTCCACGAAGTTTAAAGAAGCAAACTGACAGATGATTTTGCTAGGATTCTAGCTAAGGAGACAGAAAGTCTATTCTGACTCTACAGCACTACACCTAAAAACCAATACAACTCCACAGAAAATTCACCTGTGCTAAGTATAAAACCAACCTCTCGGCTTACTTCATTCCCCCTATTCCCCCAGAAACAAGATGCTCAAGAAGGACAAATAATGAAGTTAGGAGTGGTATCTTCCTCTGTCTCTATTCATACTAGAATGCACAGCAAATGAGCAAAGGAAAATGCTGACATCATTTTACCCCTATGGAATTTCTCTTACTTGGAAGACTAAGGAATAGCAACAACAATAAAAGCAGTGGGGAACACAGACTATGAAATCAGCATATTAAAATAACAAGAGAAGTTCAAGGCCTCTAGTTTTTCCTCTTGGGTTGCATACAGATCTGTTTGTCCCTTCCTTTCCTTCCGATTCCCCTGCTGATGAGCAGAAAAGCTGGAGGGTCACATATCCCATACAAATTTGCAGAATCTGGGATCTCAAAGAATCATTACCCCCACACTACACAAAACAAATGAAACGATAAAGTTCTGTGAGAGTACATGTTGGCATATCTGCTAAGTTAAATATGGTGGGATGAAAACTGCTGATGCTCTCAACGGATCAGGATTTCCCCTACCATTCTTAGTCTGTGAAAATAAGGAACATTATAAATATGTAGTGTACTACTCATTTTATTGAAGTTACCTACATCCCTTCTTATGATCAAAATGAAGAACTTGATACCTATACAATTGCTTTATTGATTGGAAGAGAGGGGTTGTACACTACCATTTTAGCATATCCATACTGACAAGGAACAGCAGATGGAGGATTAGTACAAAATAAAATCTGTACAGTTACATGTCAAGTAACAATCAAGTTCCATGTCATTTACTTTTATAAGGCATATTTTTGTCTTAAGTAATAAAGAAAAATGTCAATTTCAGACTCCAGTGGATTATGAGAAGCCTGCAATACTTGGGTTTTAAGCACTGCAGTGAAGTAGTTTGTTTTACACAATTATCTACTGAATCATCACAAGCTCACTTTTGACAGCTGAGAAACCAAATGTGATCTGCAATTCCCACCTCATCCCAGGAACACAGAAGTAATACATGGTGTGCAACAGAAAGGTAAAAACCTAAGCAATTAAAAGGGTTTGTATGAGGCAAAATTAACCATCAGCACCCCACTGTCCTCTGATCACAGGCCTATAAAGTACCACCCGTATTACTTATACAGGGAAAACCTCGGAATACAGGAATATCTTTTATTTGGAAGGACAAGCAAATGGCACTATTTTCACCCTTCAGATCAGTAGCAGGTACCGCAGTGAGTAATTAAAACAAAGACAAACCGGGAAAAAAAAAGCACCGCGCTGTCGCCGTTCTCAAAGTTTCATAACACGGCTTAATCAGTGTATACTTTTAACCGGGACGGCACGAGGAGAAGATGGAAATGAGTTCGCTGGAATGAAGCGTCAGTTTGTGTCACTTCTGCATTCAGCTGTAACCTTCGCCAAACCTTGTGCCCCCCCCACCCCGCCCATTGCCGCCGAGAGGCTGCGGCCGTGCCGGGCCCGCCCCGGCGGCGCTCAGCCCGGGCGGCCATAGGATGCGGCTCCCATCACTCTGCCATCAGCCCAGCTCCTCCTCCCGGAGCAGCACCAGCCCTAGCCTTTCTATCCGCCTTCTGCCTTCAATAGGCCCCTAAAGGACAATGCTGTCGGAAAGGGGGGGGGTGGGGGGACGGAGAGGAGCGAGTCCCACCAGATCGGCCCCCAGGTAACCGCGTAACGCCCAGCTGAGGCAGCGGTGGTTTCCATCCACCCCACTCCGACCCAGCTGCCCCGGGCCGGTCAGCAGCCGCTGTCCGCGCTTTGTGCAATTACGCGCAGGATGAAAGGTCACGGCGTGAGCCGTACCCGCAGCCGGCCGGGCCTGGCGGCGGCCCGGGAAGGGGCGGTGCGGAAAGCCCTGTCACTTCAGCCTCACGGCCGGGCTGGGCAGGGAGCGGGCTGCCCGGCTCGGGCTCTCGCTGCCCTAACCCCAAGCGCCGCATCCTCCGGTTTCCCGTCCGCTGCGCCTGATGACACCGGCGCAGGCCGGCACCCACGACGGGTGGCTGCTGGCTGCCGCCTTCCTCGCCCTCCTCCTCCCCTCCCGGGCGTGACCCGGCCCGAAGGGAGCCCTGCTCCCGCTCCAGGCCGGCGCCTCTGGTTCTACATCTCAGGGCCAT
>VZZY01020903.1:216758-244969 GCA_013400335.1 Eurystomus gularis
CTGCGCGCTAGCGACCGAGAGGGAAACACCCAAGGCCGGGGCGGGAATGCGAGGGAGGAAATGGGGGATAATGATGGGAGTGTGGCGGTGCTGGTAATGTGAGGGCCTTTTGAAATCCTGAACGACTCTGAGGGCAAGGTTCGCAAATAAAAGTATTTTGCTGTTAAATGAAAGCCCGTCTGGAAGGAAAGTCGTCTTCTAGACGATTGGTGCCGCTGAAAGTCGGTTTTAGTAGGTGAGCTCCTCAGGAGCCAGGAAATTCTTACTCCAATTTAGTAAATGCCAGCTTAATCAGAACTGTTTACACAACTGTAGAGTAATGAAAGAGCAACATTTTTAGCATAGTAGATGGGTGAAAATGGGCCACTGTAAGACTGAAAAAATGACAAAGATGACACACCAAAGTACTAATTAAGCTGCTTAATTGGGAAAATAATAATGGCCTTTTCAGGTGTATGCTAGCATCTTGCATTTCTCAAATACATAAACACATACAGGTCTAAGGAAAGTCAATATTATGTAAGATGTCAAAGTAAGTCTTCTGTCTGTGCGTAGTCCTAAGGGATTCCTTCTTTTTTTTGAGTGCTAAATATGTGGCTCCTGGAGTTCCAAAACGCGGTATGTCATCTACGTTGGCTCACACTGCTTCTTTTATGCAAACAACATCTTTGGTGACTGGAACCAAGCTCATCTCTGAAAAGATGATCCCCACACCCCGGATGTAGTCCTGTTTAGGCCTTTTGACAAAAATACATCTCATAGCAACATGAACACAAGCCAGGAGAGTAACCACTGCCTAGATACTAATTTCCTGATACAGGGTCAGTATTGCTCTTTATTCGGCTACAGTTTGCTTTTTCTGAACATCCTTAACACCTCATTTAGTCATAAATTTCATTTAGGCTAGCCAAAAGTTAAATATGCAGGATTGTGTAGCTACATGAGCTACCAGCAGTCTCTTAAAACACTGCTGAGGCAGTAATTGGTGTCATATGAGCTTGCACTTAATCGGTTCGGCTTTCTCCAAACCTTGAAGGAGTATTATGGGAAAGCTCTGAAGAGAGAAGGTAGTGCTTCAAACCGTGTGATAGAAGGACAGCGTCGTTCTCTGAACCATTTAATTACTGTTCAAGTTATTTTCTTGTTATGAAAAGGTGAAACTGAAAAGCTTTGGGGGAGAAATCCCGCTGACTGTTTTCTGCTGAGTCATTCCACTGGTTTAGGAGAAGCATTTCACCAACACTATAATATGACTCGCACCAGTCACAGTCAAATCTCCTTTTGTTCATGAGCTCAGAATCTGAATTCCCCTTTTCAAGGTAGAAATAAAATGTGGGACACTTGGGATTTGTCTATAATAACAGTTGGTACCAATTTAAATCAATCTCCACTCAGTCTTTTGAACATATTCTCAATGTATTAGTAACGTATATCACTAATACTCATTCACTCACCTTACTTCACCCTTTCTGTAATTTTGTTTTTCTCTGAAAGCTCTGCGGAAGGGACAGATGCTCAGAACATCGGTGTTCTAATGGAGCAAGTCAGAGCACGCAAGCCAACGACAGATTATTCTGAATATTCGCATAGTTGCTGTGTGACATTTCAAATTGACAGTTCTGGTTTTGTGGGCAGATCTCAGGAATCCTGACAGTGGAATTTCTTGTTTGCTTGTTGGTTTTTGTTGGGTTTTATTTTCCTAACAGCCAACCCGATTCTGATCTCCTTTTGGCGAGCATTTCAGAAACAGCTGGTACATGACCATATGCCGTGCTGGCACTGCTGGGAGCTTATTTCCCACTTGTCCTCCTGGTCAATCAGAGCTGCTCCATGTGCTGAAGGACAGCTGGTCCCTTGGCATGCAAAGCAGCTAATGAACTTTTCCTCCAAAAAGCCGTAGGGATAGAGCATGCTAACTCAAATCAGCGGCTTTTCCTGTCTGAACTGCTGTCAAAGATGGAAGTTCTCTATGGGAACCCTTTTTGCTGCCCCTGTGTAATAACAACCTGCACACAGCGAGAACAACTAGGTCGGTGTGCGTTGTAGGTGACAGCACTTGTTTGGAAAATCAGGGCTAAATGATCTGTGTTGAAAAGAATGCTAAACCACATCCGAGTGACTGATGGACTTGTGCTTTTAGCTGTCACGCTCAGCAAGTACCGCTGTTTCCCTTTTTCATTCTGACCCCTGCTGGAAAGGGTCTCCAATAAACCTCAAAAAATGTATCAATTTTCCCATATAATATTTTTTCCTGTTAAGGAGGACACTGAAGGAGGAATTGCACAGCAGTTCAGTATTACATAGCCTCAACTTGTAAGCATTTTACTGTCGGCCATCCATCTTACTTCCTTAAAATTAGTCAGTTTATAATATTCCCTAAAATTTCCTTCTAGTTGCAATAAAAACCCCTGATTTTCCCTCAGTAGAGGTTCTGTATCAGTTAACTTCGAAAGTCGTGATAACCAATCATTAGACAGTCCTCTATTGTTCACACTTCATAAACCGTTCATAGAAACAATCTGCCCATTCAGCATTTTAGAAAAGGAGACAGAGCAACATCTGCGAGGGAATAAATGTAGTTTAAGAACAAAAAAGATAATATTAGCGTGCAGCATCTAAATATATGCATAAATTCATAGAAGTTTTTAAAATCCAGAAAAAGGATGGACCTTAATGTAAGGTGAAACAAGGAACATCCAACACATACATGATGCGTTTTATTGGATATCTTGATGTACAGCTTCAGAGGTATATAATTATCTCTTTGAAACTGCTTTGCTTAATTGCAAGAAGGCTTGCATAACTTTTTTACTACTTTTCACGGTCCATTTCAGGTTTTGAGCAAAGACGCATGCGAAACATTCACACCTCCCAGCAGTAATAACTTGGTTCAAATGGCACATTCAAAAGGCATTCCTCAGCACTAGATCAGATTTCAGATTCCTTTTTACTGATCCCTCTTTCCTAATAATATCCCAGCACAGTGAAAAAGCAAGCTGTAGATACCCACAGCACCAGAGGGCCACGTTGTTGTCAGCATCAAGGCCCTCATCTACCAGAGTGAAGGAAAAGTAACGCTGAATTTTACTAGGATCTGCATTAGGCCACAGTTCAACGTTTTCCGTCTCAGACTTTTCTCTAACAAGTTTCAACATCTTTAATAGGAAGGCACTAGTATGGCAAGTCTGGAACATCTGAGTCACTTTAAAAATCAATTACATAATTCAAAGTAAAATTATTTTCAGTTTAATACATCTCTGTCACTGTAACCTCAAAATGTACTTTTGCTGGTTTTGAACACGAACTGCACACAGGAGACTCTCATGGAGGTTGCAGGTCAGGCAGTGCTGTAACAAGAATGTCTGGGCTTGGCGTTGGTATTTTTTTGGACTCCACATTTTTTAGAAAGTTATTCTGCTTGAGTGTACTCTTACCCCTTTTCATCCTGCAGGACTAACAATTGAGGAACCCTAGTAATACCTCAAGAAACCTTTGGGAAGTCCAAAATAACACATGACCAGGACCCTGCCTCTACACGCTGCTGTATGCATAGAACAGAGCACCTGAACTCTACTGTAAGAAATACTCAGAGAAGATGTGAAAGAACTGCGATAGTTGCCTGCACCACTATAGACAAACAACCAAGCGATACAAAAGATAACGAAAGCTTTATGCTACATAATAAACGTAAAAGTCCGAATACCTAGATACAGCCTTCGAAATAATAAACCAAGGAACAGCTTTCACTGGCGGTGTAATGAAAAGACTACAGAAAGTACAGTGTTATAAAAATGAAATAATTTCCACAAGTGATTAAACACAAGGCAAGTATTACATGTGATTGCATTTTAAGGACAGTTAGTCACCATAAAATATACCAGTGTCTCAAAATCTGATCTTTTCTTTTGTAATGCATATGTAGAAGAATTTGATGTCATAATGAGGTACTAATTTAATTGCATTATATTTGTTGCTACATCAGCTGTTGTCAAGCCATTAAGTTAATTACATGTTAAGTTTTAAACTAGATGAAACACATTATGACATCTGTTTTTCCTATTTACTACAACATTCCAGAATTACCATGTTGGAAATGTCTGAGGTTTTGGCAGCTTGCTGTCTTACAAATAGTTCATGAATACAATTAACCATCCTTGAGTAGCCTGCAGCATCAGCATCCAATCCTTGCCTTGCTTGTCAGAAATGCAATTATTGTTCCACAGTAATTCCACCGAACGTTTTTTTGTTTGGGTTTTTCTTTTTCAGATATTTACCATATTCTCAGTCGGTTAAAATGCTGAAAACAGAGTTGATCGCATAATACTAGCTGACAGTCTGGCCACAGATTTTGGAATGAACATACTAAAAGAGTCATTTAGTCTTTGTTAATGATCTATTGAACACACTAAGAGTCATTCCATCTTTATTGATGATCTATATTAAACAAAAGGTGAAAGAAACACATAAAAATTTGTCGAGTTCGTAAAGTAATTGCATCAAAGGTATTATTCTTTTCATCTAATGAATCAGCATTTTTTAACATATTTGGTTGCAGAACCTAGGAAAAGAAAAGGTCTTTTGTGTATTAATGGCTTATTGTCCTGATGCTTTGACATTATGTTTTGACTGATCAGAAAAGCTTTCTTATCTGATCCCATGGTAGAAAAAAGCAAAGCAAAAATAGCATGTTTTCATATGCTTTAAAAAAGAGAAATGTTTTGAAAGCTGTGGCAGGTAAGGGAATCTGTTTGCATGACTTAAAGGCTCTCATAAACTTATGTTTACTCTCTATATTTTTGTGTGTGTGAACTATCTGTTTTGTCCGTGTGGGAGCAGAAGGAAAAATGGCCATTGCTGCTTTCTGATAGAACTGATAACCTAGGAAGTGCTGCCATGAACAATAACTAATTCCACAGATAGCGAAGAACCATTAAGAGTGACTGATTAATACCAGCAGCCGTTACAAAGAGTTCATGTAGAATAGGGGAGAAAAAGTAAAGTTTGACAAAAGCAGTTTTTAAAAGTCTATTGAATCGCAACAAACAAACAAGCAAGCTACTATTTTGATCTTAGTAAATAATTGTTTATAAATACGTGCTGAGATTGAGTAGTGCCTGCATTTCCAAACTTCTAATTGCACTAAGGAGAGATTTCTAGCTAGTGTGATTGGCTACAGGGCTGTCAGCCTGGAAAAGAAAGCACTGAGCAGCACAAGAGAAGGAAAGGATATTTCTTCTGTCAAGAAGTAGCTAATATTTCAATACTTTGCAGCTACATTGCTATGCTCTCTAAAGTATCTTTCATGATAGTTTGGCTTGTCATTCTAACTGGGTGGTATTTAGATGTCCATTTGAAGAGTTACTCACTGGAACTTCTAATGGGAAAAAAACTACCTTGCTTTCCAAGGAAGATTTATGTATTTGTATCATAAAGGTGTTTTCTCTCAAGAACGTTATGTCTGTTGAGATGAAAACCACTTGTTTTCTGGTTTCATTAGGGTTTTGTGTTGAAATAGGTGTATCTTTTGAGTTTGATACTACTTCAGTATCAACTGCCAAGAGACAAAAAAGCAGGCATAGCTTTAACTGGCTGAACGAAAATTACTGTCTTGATGTTAAAAAACCCCATATATTCTAACAGTTGAAGAGGTCATGAAATAAAGGAATGGTTAAACGTCTATTCACAGCCAGCTTTTCCAAATGTAGGGAAGACAGAGGCCATTTCCTCTAAGCAACTTTTTTTTCTCTGAGGCTGGTTGTAGGCCCAGATAGAACAAAATTATGAACCTACTGTGATCAGATGACACAAGGAAGAGTTACCAAAGACCAAACTAATCCAGTGGTGGGGTATCAAAGGAGAATCTTTGGACTTCATCTGTTAAAAGGGTGAAATGAATGCAGTATCATTAAATAAGAGAATAGTTTATTTCTCAGAACAAATATTTTCTTCCTAAATGTCAATATTCAGAGCAGTGATTAAGAATTGGCAGCCATGGGCATTGCCTTATGGCTTGTTGCAATGTTTTGATTTTACAGATTTTTATTCCTGGGAGCATACTTTTGCAGATACATATGCTTCTGTACATTGAACAGTACTTCCTTGCAAAGTTTTTCAGGTAGGAAATTATATTCCTAGGAAACAAGCTGAAAATTCCATGCTTCCCTGTTTTGCATAGAAGTGATTTCCATCTCTGGAATTGAAGAATTGCTGTGCCAAAAAAATATTATGGCAATATTTCTTCCACATTCAAGGAAAATCTATAAGCCCCTATAAAAAGGGATTCGGAGCACCTGTATGAAGCACTGGCTTCTCTGCCTGGGCTGCCTAGGGCTGCCAGCTGATCCAGGACTCCTGCATGCTGAAATGGAGAACCGCTTAGAGCTCACCAGTGGAAAACACTGTTGAAAAACATGTGAAGAGTCAGCAGGTTTGGCTTTGCCAGAAAGAACTCTGGACACCATGGCATTTCATAAGTAAGTAGACGCCGTGAGAGGCCCTCACTTCACATCATCATGACTGAACTTTCTTCTCTCCTCACTCCTCAAAGCCAGGGTGGCTGCATCCAGTTTCCCTCTCGGGGATGGTGCTTGGCCTGTGCTATCTCCACATGATGCTAGGTAGTTGTTATTGGCCAACTGTGCTAACAGTTAAGTACTATGTTAAGTCCCGTGTTCAAGTTGATACCCTGGTCTTGGTTTATGTTCAGCTGTAAACATAACTTCAGAGCTCAAAATGCTGTTTTGTGTCTTCAGAGCAGGCAGGTACTAGTGGAGGACATAGCTGTGGCAGCCCCGTGCACAGTAATCTGTTGATTTGTGCATTTGTCTTGGATGACAGGATTGTTTCTTCTAGGTCCTTGTCAATCTTGAGTAAGCTGAACCCACTGATTCTGATTTTCCAGAGGACTGAGGAAATGGTAGAATGCCCTGGGATACAGGCCGCTCTCCATCCCTCTTGTTGCAACCAGGTTATTGTTCAGAAAGGAAAGGCAGAACCAAGAATTATATAAAACCAGACCTGAATTCCCTGTATATTGTTGCTGAAAATACTCCTTTGAAATGAAAAGTTAAAAGTCTTGGAATTCAAACTCCATGTAATTCCATTTAATATAATTTCAATTTTAATTCCAATTAATGTAATTCCCATTTATATGTATGCAGTTTACCAACTTTGTAATGCAAAATGTGAATACTGTCTCTGTCTGGTGAGTTACAGAGTGTTAAGAGGAGGGAGGATATGGACTCATCCTAAGCTATTCTCTACACTGCTGCTTAGAGCAGTCTTCTGGAAGAGCTCGCTCCACAGGCAGGATGAGAGCGCTAGTGTCAGCTGGGAGTACTAAATGGATTTTGAGCTAGATTCTGGGCTATTCATGGATCCTACGTGTGGGAATGGGCTCCCTGGGGGTGAATTTAGGCTCTTCTTTCTCAGTTACAGCTTTAAGAGTTCATTTTGGGATACTTTTAAGTATGTGCATGGGTCTTTGTTGAAAATTTTGCTGTCCAGTGTGGAAACTCTATGTTAAGCTCTTCCTTGGATAATAGGTGACCTGGATAGCTCTCTTGGATTTTAGGCACCATGCAGACTGGAGCTATTACAAAGCTGGTAGAAAGACCAGTGAGCAGAGATAGGCTCTTGTAACTGAAATGGTCTCTCATCTTCAAGACTTGCACATTTGGAAGAGTAAAGAAGGTAACTTCTCTGCTTACAGTCACTCAGCTTTTGAATGAGGATGTAAATTCCTATAGTTTGGATTCAGCTCCTTAAGATATTTGATAAATTTTCTGTGTGTCTGTGCAGTGTGCTTTCTGTGAATGAGGTTAGCCATATATATGATACTAGTCTTCGTGTACCTTGTTTCATAGATTTACCACCGTCTGGTAATGTATCGTGCAGTGAAAGTGAGATATTCAGCTGCAGTTGCTTTTCAACAAATTCAGTAGCTCACTGTAGACAGCCACTGCTTGCTATTATTTGAGCTTTGAAAACTGTTACACGAGGTAGTGGTAGAAAGAAGTACTTCCAGTGTACATGAAAAGTACTGCCCCATTTGTTTTACAAAGAAAACCTTGGCAATAGCTCACCTGAAATTTAATAACTGCCTGGTTTCACTGCTGTTAGTGATCTCACCCAAAGTCAATGATAACTGCTTACATTTTTCTGTGATTGGTCTCAAATTTTGAGTTTACGTCAACTATTCTGCTTTCTATAGTTATGTGCGATGATAACAAGCTTGTTTTATTAAATTTTGTTAATTTTTTTTTATCCATAGATGCAGATAACACTTGAACTGCTACCTTTCTCTGTCTCACCAGCTCATTTCAGGGGTTCACCTGAGGCACGTCTCATCGGGGGCAGCCAGGTTTTGTTTTTGTGCAGTGGCACATTAAATCAGCGTACTTCTTTGCTTGTGATGTTGATTTGGGGGGGTGATTTTCTTTTAATTCTGTAATGATTAGGTTCTCCATTGCAGTTCTCTTATTTTTTGTGGTGGTAGGTTTTTTTAATGTCAGCTGATATTATATTCCTTTGGCACACCTATCATTTGCATGCACATAAGGCACTGAAGGTGCTCATTATTTTCAGCTAACAAGTAATCTTGTTCCCACTTAATTTGAAATACATTGTTCTCTGTATCCTAATTTTGGCTTTTACAGTTACATGCCTCGTTGCATTTGGATTACACCGCACTGTGTTTTAATACATCATATTTAAAACCCACAAGATAAAACATCACAATAAATAGATACATAGATATAATTCCAGTGGAAACATTATGGCAGCTAGGGAGGTTGATGTGATTTATCACCTCTCAGGAGTACATCATCATAGGCATAGTGGACAGTATGGTGCTGCTCCATTGAGTAGAAGCTCAGTCTTTCCACCAGTCTCACCAGGCTCTCAGCCTTCCCAGGGCTGAAGAGAGTGGTTGTACCAACACATTTCTGCACTCACACGTGACAGCAGCAGAACTCTCTACAGACAGGCTCTTGTTATAATACTATTGCAGCAGCAACCCATTCCCAGAAGGAGCTGAGAAGGTTTATCAGAGGTTCATCCACCTGCATTCTCCACTTCTTTAACCCTTGAGCTGCTGCTGGACAAATGCACCAGTCTCTACTTGCCAAGCAATGGCAAACCACTCCTTCACGTGGAAGCAGCAACTTCTGCTGAAATTCATGCACCTCGTGAATTACTCATTTCCTTTCATCTCCACTCCAAGACTGTACAAGATAGTATGAGAGGAATTGTCTTGTGGGCTGTATTTGGCTTGCACAACACCCACAGTAGTGTATCATATTTGCAGACAATATCAGTTACTGTTTGCAGTGGTTAAATGTCTTGGTAAGAGATTTCCTTGGTAATGCCAAGGAAAAAAATAAGCTTCACAATTTAAATTATCTCTTTGGGAAAGTTTTACCACGTACAACTGTGACTACTCCTTTCATCTTGCATAAGGCTTGTTTCTTTCACTTTTGGTCCCTTTTCCATGTGACATCAGATAATCAAAAAAGCCATTTGTACACTGCAATATAAGGGAGTCCACAAGAAGTCATAGAATATTTATACTGTGTTGGAAAACCTGCTTCTGAAGCTAAAGCATTAGTTAAACAATATAGGGTGCATTTATTTTTCCAGAAGGGAACATACCCTGTATGCCCTAATGCCTGGAAAGGCTCTGGGGAAGGACAATAGAACCTCTGCCACACTTAGACAGGGTATAGCATACATGTAAGATTCTAATACTTTCCCACCTCTAGCATGCTGACAGTTCAGTTGTGGGCTTCTAGAAAGCACAAAGCAGCCGATTTTTCAGTTTAGCAAAATGTCAAAGAAGATAGTATAGAGATGAATCCGCGTTTCCCTGGTTCACATACACAAATCTCTTACTCCTCTGGGAAGAAGAAAATACTGGTGTTGCAAAGTTTGTTGCACAGATTCATAAAAGTCAAAGCAGAAATCCATAAATGTACATGTATAGCCTAATATGTATTCACGTCTGTAAATGACACTGTTTTTTCAGATAGGAGTGCTGAATGGTACGTCTCTGCGTTTCTCAGTATAAGCATACATCATTTCCATGCATGTTGTGAGCGATTGAATTCTTGAAGGTGTATGATAAGGGAGTGTGGGTTGTGGAACACTGAGATAATGCCAAGAGTCACCTGCAGGGTATGGAAAGGGTGGAGCTACCAAACTTACTATGTCAGACCTCAAAAAAGTTGAATATTTGAGTTGTCTCCGTGTTATTTCATGAATTTTTCAGTGTCTCATGACCTTTTAGATCTCTTTTGGTGGATTGCCTAGAGACAGTGTCCCAGTCACCAGGAAATACTGGTTTGCCATGATAAATATTCCTTGAGGAATTCACGTTGTTAAGCTACTCTTTTAAACACTGAAGTGTAGGCTAAGCCTTAAGTTTGTGCTGAGATCTGGATTTCACTGGGATTTAATCACAGGTTAAGGTGGTTCCTAGGTTAGGGCCAGAAAGATACACAATTTACAGGTAATTGAACAGGAAGAACAAAACCTGTTAAGATCCTACACTGCTCTTGTCATCCATGTGTACATGCTTACAATATCATTTTCATACAAATCTGGACAAAATGAGAGCTTCTTAAAAATTGTTCATAATTTTCACGGGGGTTTTGGGTGACTGCATAGGACAAGATGAAGGAGCACAGGAAGAAAATTTGTAAGAGAAGGGTGTATCTGCCTCGGAACTTCCTTGGACTGAGAAGTCATTGAATTTGGACAGTTAATTCAAACCCATCTCTAGCTAACATGATTTGGAATGGCCAGAAGATGCTGGGATTATATCCAAAAGACAACTAATAAAACAAAATCTATTCATGTATTTCATGACATGCATCCTGGCAAACAGCTCAGTAAAATTGATATTGTTAAAGCCAGTGGGCCCTGGATCAGCAGTATGCAAGACTATACCTTTAAATATTGGAAAGATTTATCAGGAATTGTGAAATGCACCATTTTCATACCTAGGAAGTTTCTATCTTGCAGAAAATGTCTTTTTATGATTCAAAATCCATGCCATATAAAGAGAATCTCTTACATATGCCAAGACTACAGGAAATACAAAAAAAGTAAAGGAGTAGACTGTTAGGAAATAGATTAAATAATTTGACAAATAATAGTATTGAAATATATGATTTAGATTATTTTCTGTGCTCTATGAACAAAAATACCATAATATAAACATTTGAAATACAAACCATATAATTAATATACATAAATTTATCTACTATATACAAAATAGAGACAACTGTAAAACAGAAATAGAAACAATTTCAGTTAAGCAAGAGTAGCTCTTTTCCCACACCTAGTATACAAACAGTTGAGACGAGCTTCTGTTTCCTTTATTCCGGTTTAACTCTGCTTTTACTTGGTTCTTTACAGAATGAAAGCAGGAAAACTGACACCAATGTGATCTTACAGTGACAGAACACGCTTCCTGGAACTTACGTAAGGGAACACCTGACAACATCCGAGGGCAAGTCCTTCCTGACCGACTTAGTGGCCTTCTAATGACTACATCAATTGACAAGGGAAGAGATATGGATGTCATCTATCTGGACTTCTGTGAGGCATTTGACATGGTCCCCCACAACATCCTTCTCTCTAAATTGAAGAGATATAGATTTGATGGATGAACTGTTCAGTGGATGAGGAACTGGCTGGATGGTCACATACGTGACTAGGTCAACAGCCCAACGTCTGGATGGAGATCACTGACAAGTGGTGTCCCTCAGGGGTCCATACTGGGACCAGTGCTGTTTATAATCTTCACCAATTACGTAGATGGTAGGATTGAAAGCAACCTCAGCAAGTTTGCAGATGACACCAAGCTGAGTGGTGTGGTTGACACACCTGAGGGATGCGATGCCATCCCGAGGGACCTGGGCAAAATTGAGAAGTGGGCCCATGTAAACCTCATGAGGGTCAACAAGGCCAAGTGCAAGGTCCTGCACCGAGGTCAGAGCAACCCTGATATCTATACAGGCTGGGGGATGAGTGGATTGAGAGCAGCCCCGCAGAGAAGGACTTGGGGCTACTGGTGGATGAAAAGTTGGACATGAGCTGGCAAAGTACGCTGACAACCCAGAAGGCCAATCATATCCTCAGCTGCATCAAAAGAAGTGTCACCAGCAGGTCAAGGGAAGTGATTCCACCCCTCTGCTCTGCTCTGATGAGACCCCACCTGAAGTACCGCATCCAGCTCTGGAGACCTCAGCAGAAGAAAGACATGGACCTGTTGGTTTTAAACCAAAGGGGGCTGGTATCAGACTAGATATAAGGAAGAAATTTTTTTATGATGAGGGTGGTGAAACACTGGGACAGGTTGGAGAGGTAGTAGGTGCCTTGTCCCTAGAAACATTCAAGATCAGGTTGGATGGTGCTCTGAGCAGCCTGATCTATTCGAAGATGTCCCTGCTCTTTCCAGGAGGCAGGAGGGGGAGAGGGGTGTGGACTAGATGACATTTAAAGGTCTCTTCCAACCCAAAACATTCTATGATTCTGTGATATTGGTTCTAATGCTGAAAATATTTTGACATGTGAATAATTTTATTTCCATATTCAAGACTTTATGTAAAAGATGTGCCACATGCACAATCAAGACTTTTTTTTTTTGTTTCCGGTTTAACTATAGAAGGTTCACTAGTGAGACACAGCAAGGAATGATGGGCTCCAAATCCTGGCTCAGTCTGGTAGATCCCATGTCTGTGTACTACTTTCTCTTTTCCTAACTTTCAGTGTATCCTTCTCAGCAGCCACCCAGAGCATGATGTGTTCAGTTCTCTACTTCATGTGATAGATCTGGTTATAGTGTCAGAAAGAAGGTTACTCAGTGATTTAGCCTAATGGAATTCCTCATAGCAATTTCCCTATAAATCCATAATGAAGGGAGTCTTCAAAAAGAGATAGTGTTGCTGGGCAGATCAGTTGTGTCCATCTGGGTGGATACTCAAGATAATAAACAGGAACAAAATGTTTTATTAAATTATTCTCCATGAAAATTTGCATTTTCTGTAACATGAAACTGAAAAATCACATTCGATAATTTGAAGCTTTGAACTTCATTTGAAACCTGAATTCAGATTTGGATCCAAAGTTAGTAAGTTATCTAATAAGCAATCAAAGCTGAAATTTCTATTTTTAATGGTGGCTATTGCACAAGAAAAGAAAGTATAGCAGCTAATAACAGTTCCACCCAACTAATATATAGCACTTGTTTGTCATCATTATTTCTCAAAGTGCTTTGCAAATTGACCATCTCTCATTTTGTAAAGGAAGAAACTGAGACACAAAGAGAGAAGGTGAGTTACCAGAGGTTCTACTGCAGGCCAGAGGCAGGGTCCCAAGCAGAAGCCCAATCTCTGCTGCCTCGTCCTGCCATCTGTCTGCCAGCACCGTAGTGCTCATCAGTGATCACTGGAAAACAAAAACCTTCTTCAGAGAGTATTAACCAGCTTCCACCATAATGCATGCATTTCTTATTCCTATGTATGCATTACTTTCTCTAACTGGAAGAACAAGGAAAAATCCCTTCAATTTGCAAGATGAGAAACTGGAACATTATAGTAAAATTAATGCTGGCAGAAACATTTATCCCTCTGTGACCTTTTACTGCTTTCTTAAATGAGCAGCTTCTCTCCCTCCAGCCATAGAGATTCCCTCTTCGTTCCTCTTCAAAGAATCAGTTCAGACTGATTCAAGTACTTTTACAAGCAGCTTCCAAGTGACTACATTGCATTTCACGGAGCTGCAAATGCAGGTTGGGTCACAAGATGCTCAGGCATAGAAGGCCCTATCCTAAACGCCAGGCATTTTCACCTCTCTCTTTTCTTCCTCCTTCTTGCGTGCAACAGGGGTGAGATTCAGTGATTCACATTTATTTGTGGAATAGAGAGTCTGGTCTCTTCATACGTCATGTAACCATTTAACTGTGTTGTCTGAGCTGTGTGAATTTTTACAACCCATTTAATTGTACTGTTTAAAGTGATGTGTGCTTGTACTGGTATGAAGGTGCTTTGCACTGCCACTGGTTCTCCTTCTGCTGAGGAAAACCGAGCTGTTCTGATACAGCTCCTCCTAAGCTGGAGATGTACAGCTTTAACTGTTGTAACATAGGTCAGCACGACTTTCTATTGTAAACAAGGCCTGTATTGCATGGCTAAGGCTAGGTTACTCAGTTTTTCAAAAGGTCTGCCTACAGAATACGCACAACCAGTGTAACTAGTTGTGTTTTAATAAATACTAGTAATATGTGTCTAATTACGACAGTTCATCTCGGCATTTCCTGTGTGCCTCTCACGGAATGAGTAAGCGCTTCTCATCCCACCACTCAGCCAATTACTGACTACAGGCTGTTATTAGGGCCAGGCCTATATAATTTTCACATTTATAATGTATGTCATTTCATAGTTGTGGACTGCCAGCAGTGAGCACTGTCCATCTGGAAGAAAAATATTGCCTGCAATTGCTTTCAAGAGCTGAGAGAGGCAAATGTTTACTCACAGGTACAGCTTTTCTGACCGTGAATAGCCCTCTTGATTTCAAAGGGATTAAGCCAGGTAGTAAGTATTTGCAGAATCAGTGCCTTAATCAGCATACTTAAATGTTTGATTTTGCTCTCTCCAAACGTGTTTGCAGGATGCTAAAGTAATATAATGATTCTACACATGCAGGTTAGCTCCTCTTTTGGAATTTAATTTCAGTTTTTAAAAAGCTCAGGCAAGCAAGCCCCACTGTTATGCATACTCCAAGGTGTGTTTTATGATGGATGTAGTGGTCAGAATGTCACACAGACAAATACTTCAATAGATGTGCAAATAATCAGATAGAGGTGTGCGAAAATCAAATGACAAAGTTCCAAAATCTCATTAAATAGAGTGATGTAGAAACAGTGCGTTAGATTTATTGCTAGAATAGACAGACACCATCCACTGACGTCAAAGGCTAAGGTAAAGTGGAATTATTTGAGTAGAAAATCGGGCTTTTATGGAAAGAAAATTGACATTAATTTTTTTTGCCTTCTTTTCTCTCTCCTTTTCTTAATATGCAGCTGTCTCCTAGCCTGTTTTTGCCCCATGGCCTTGCTGTCATCTTTTCCTGTCTACGCCCTTTTCATACTTCTGTGCAGCACTAGATCCAAGAAATCAGTTTTGCCTCATGCTACCAAATCTGTGGAGTTTTTTGAGTGCTCCTCTCTGCCAGGACTCAATTATAGAACTTTGGCTCTTCTTGTTTCCCCCTGACACTTAATCCTTTATAAATCAGTAAGGAGTTTAGCCACGGAAGTGCTCACTTCTCTCTTGCAAGAGGCATTTGCTCTTGAAGGTGTCTTGAACCCTTTCCAAGGAGCTCTGGGAAGATAAATAGCATGTCTGTGCTGTCCACATTGATTGGCTGCAGATTTTGCACCTACTTCTTGTCTTTGCTCATCCACAAAGCTTGCCTGTGACTGTGCACTTGCAAATTCAATCTGGCACCTGATAGCTGGCTCTGTAGATGAGAAATTCAGGTGTAGGTGATGGCTGCATCCGTACCTGAGCTCCACCTCTTTGCAAGCACAGGTGATGCCCCTGCACTCCAAAAAGGTCTTGAGACCTCCATGCTGAAGATGTACCTGGTGTACAGCACCTGAATTATGAATGCAGTTTTATATTTTGGCAGCATGATTACGAACAGTCACTTCATAGAGAAACAGTTTTCTAGAAAATCTTGCAAAGAAGGTAAAGTTATCCCACAGCAGTTGTATATCACATGAACTTAATTGTGTCTTTCTTCTGTGAACTGTAATAATTGAAATCTAATCTACAGTACAACCAACACATGTTGCCATTGATTTCATGAGGATATGTCCATAAATAAGAGTATAGGGAGAAGCTGTAAGTATATGTGATGAGGTTAATGAAGCCTCTGGTAATGCTTTATGTGGTATTTTCATAGCTGAGGTACATTTAGGTACTGATAAGCATAATTTAATGTTAATAAATTAATAATTAAAATGGTAACTGCTTACTAGCAGCAGTTCAGTAGAAAAATACTTGAAGATTACAGAAGAAAAAGCACATGTGACTCAACAATGTCATACTGCTGCACAAAAGTAGACATCCTATAAAGAAGTCTTAGGAGGAGTGCTGCTTTTAAATAAAACCAAGCAATCCTTCCACACTACTTAGCTTTTTGAAGACCTGAACTTAAAAATTACTCAAGTTCACTTTTGCAGATCACTGAGAACCAGAGTCCAAGAAAAAGCAGTAAGATTGAATGATTCCCTTCCCTGACACATCAGGACCAGAACCACTAACTGAGATGCTTCAGAGAAACTCACTGTGCACAGTTTTTGATCTACATCACATGCCTTAGTGTTGCACCTTCATATACTAAGCAGGGAGTAGGATATTACTGACCTGCATGCCATTGAAAGCATTTACACTCGGTGAAAAATGGAATAATCTTCTGGTTAACAAAGCAGCATAATAGTTACATAAACTGGAGCTGAAAATTTAAGGGTCAGCATAACAAGAGCAACTTAAAAAGATATATTGAAATAGTAAGGCATCTTTCTCCTGACCGAGATTGTCAGAAGCAGCAGCATACAATAGAAGGTTAGGCTATGGAGCCAACGGACTGAGTTCAAATCCTTCTGTACTTGATCTGCTCAGCAGTTGTGGGGAGGTCAGTGTATCTCTCTTTTCTTTCCAGCTGAAGTTCTTGGTTTCTCCTTTGTGTGTTTTGACCTTTTTGCTACCTCTGACTTTTATCTCTTTGGAGCTGAATGATCTTTCCCAGCGTTTCTGTAAAGCTTAGTACAATGTATCTCTGGATCTTTGTGCAAGACTTTGGACGCTACCACAATAGCAATTTAGCAAGGAGGAAATTAATTTATTTCTTAGGCAGAGAAATGATCCTAAATATACATTAACATCTGAGTCTTGAATTTTAACAAATGGCTCTTTGATTCTGTGGCATCTACTTCAGCATGCCATTGACTTCACAGTAAGCATGCTGCAGGCTGAAGCTCTACACATGCTGCAGACAGCTTTCCTTTGGCTGCAGACTACAGAAAGCTAGACTGGCATTAGCAGCTGCCCGAAGCACAGGTTACAGTAAAGTATATCAAGTTCATATCATCATTACATACCTTGCATTCCACTGTAAGCCTGGAGTCTGGGGGTGAGGAGAACTCTTCGGACCATAAATACATTAGCTTGGCGTGATTAACTATGCGGCTCTGTCCTTCAGCTAAGACCAAAAAAATACTTGTATTGCACAGGCTTATTCTTGAGACTGCTGAAGAGCAAATCAAGACAGGTTTTTCTCGCTTGTTACGGAAAACTTGTGGACATTTCTGTCTGTCACAGATATTACTGATGCTCTTAATGCATGTATATATCTGAGGCAAGGTTAAGTGTAAATCTTCATTCACAATCTAACTTAGATAATTAATGAGTGTGCTTACAGCTAAATGTGCAATAAAATAATTCGTTATTACTTATTATGCAGTTTGTAGAGTGTTGGCAATTTTCTTAAAGGGAATAGGAGAAAGACTGTAGAAACAAGTAAGAGATAATTGTCAGAAACCTAGGGAAAAGAGAATTGTGGCTTTTATGATGCTTGAAGACTGCAGAGAATAAATGGACCAAAGGGACAGAGAATCAAGGATGAGGAAAAAAAGAGGCATGCTGCTTTTACCAGGAGAAGACTTTTCAGCAAAAGAGAGGTTTCAGTTTCCTTAATACTGAAAAAAAGAGCATGATGCGTTGTCTCTGGTTGAAAACAAGTTCTCTTTCTTCCTCTAGTTTGCTGTCAAAGTTTAAGAAACTTATTTGCATTCATTTCTCACAAATTTTCTGATAGTTGTCACTTGCAGCCAAACCTCTGTGCCATGAAACACAGCGTTGTCAGCTCATCCAAACAAGCCCTGAGCTGCACCACTTACTGTACAAAAACAGATTAAATAAACAAATTCTGAACACAGGGCATTAGGGTGTTTGTTTATACTTGGAAATCATCGTTGTTTTTGAATCTTACTGGAGAAATTGCCCCGCACAGCGATTTCCGACCCTTGATTCAGCATGCTGCTTCTGCATCCTTCCCAATCCCTGTTAATCCTGGGCATAAAAACCACCCGAGGCTACTGCGTGCTGCTGCAGAGCACTACGCTGCGGGTCAAAGGGACAGCCCTTTTCGCCTTTCTTTATTGCCCTCTATCAAACAAATAACTTATAGGTGTTAAAAACGTTTGGAGTTAATAGAAGAGACCCTACTACCACATGCCCAGTGTTTTGTGGCCGATGGCACGGGGCTGCGCGTGTTTAACCTGTGTGTGAGCTCACCAGCGAGCAGTTCCAGCGAGGCTCAGGACATGAGGCCTCTCTAGCAGGGCTTGCAAAAGCTAATCCACAAAATGTTCCTGCTAATTGCTTAATGTATGGGTGGAAATTAGAAAGTAGCCCAACTTTATTTAATTGCTAAATTCAGCTTTGTGTACTTCAACTGAAAGTAGCTGAGGGGACCATCTGCCTGAGCAATGTAGTTGTTGGACTGTTATATGGGCTGAATAGGCAATTTTTTAAAAAGTATTTATTTAATGTATTTCTCTGATAGAGTATATTTAGTGTATTTCTTTAATTCTCATACTGTGCTTCTCTCATGCATCTGTGTATATGTATTTGTGCATGTTTCAGTAATTGTTTAGTCTAAGCATCTTGAGGATATTCTTATACAAATGTAGGAGCATTCATATTCACAGACTTGATTGTTTGAAAATAGGAAATAGTAATGGAATTTATTTCTGTAAATATAAATAATTTAAAGAAAGTTTCTCTGTAAATGTTATCAGTTTGTGCTACTGTAACTATTACTATCAAATCAGGTATGTGCATTGCAGTAGCTCCTGAGTCATAAAGCAGGTCTGTGCTGCAAGAATATCGGTGGCTCTGGAAAAATCTGTTCTGCTGGGGGATGAGGGAGGACGCCAGAGATAGCTGCTTGCTCTTTCTGGTTGATTAGACATCCAGATCCCTACCAGTACAGCTGGCCTTGTCATATGCAACATGCCAAAGCCAAACATGGCCGAGCCTGGAGAGCTAACTCCTGAAGTGTGGTCCTAGTCCTGCAAGAGATATGCGAGCACAAGCTTTCTGATCTGTACGGGAGTATATGAGTAACGTCTAAGTCATTTAGTAGTAGACACAGAGCTGGATCAAACACTTAGGTGCCCACGTGCATCTCTAAAATTTAAGCGGGAATTAAGGCATTAAAAATGGAGGCCCTTTTATGAGCAAAAAAGACAGCATCGACACGGTGTATGAAATAGAACTTTGAAAGTGAGTATGCCACCTTGCTGCCCAGAGCCCTGCCAAGGCAGCTGGTGGGGCTCAGGCTGAACATCAGCCCAAGCACTGATGAAACTACACAGTGAAATCCCACGCACTTTGATAGTGAGTTATCACTATGCTGTGGCGTTACAACTGCAGACAAAAATAGCCACCCTACAGTAAGTATAAGGTGAGTGAAGCAATGCGGCTATTGATGTAATCTTGGAAGTGCCAGCAGTGCCTGAGGTTTTCCTTTTGGTTTCTCTGTGCTGAATCTGGGTCTGAGAGAACCGAGCATTTAATTCTGAAACTCCCCTTGTGATGTTCAAGTACTTCCCTAAACTGGAGATTTGCACAGGTCGAAACAAGTGTCTCTACAGATCATTCTGTGGGAAAGTATGTCCGATAAAAAAGTTTACTTCCTTTTTTTTCCCTCAATTTCCCCTGTTTTTACCAGATTTTGCAAAAGCAAAATCCCAAACACTATACTCTCTTGAAAATATGCTTTTTGTTTCCCCTAATCAGACCTTAAATTTCTATTCATGGTCACTGTTTCCTGTTTAAATATTCTATGAAGAATTAAATATCTTAAAAGTTGAAGCTGAGCAGGTCAGACTCCAGAACACTGACAGTTTTTGCAGCTGTTTTCGCAGCGTGAGCCTGTGTCCTTTCCGTGTTTACGAAAACACACTTTATCCTGTTTTATTATGACTAAACTCCTGCAGATTGTCCGCTTCAGAGAAATACAGCCCCGTGACCTGGCAGGAGTCCCTGCTGGCGATAACCCTGTCCCTGCCGGGCCGGCTAATCGCACCTCCCCACCCACCCTGCCAGCCTCCTACAGAACCCGCCCTGCGCAACCACATCTGTATTTGCTATTTGACCGAGTTGTTCTTAACAGCAGCTTGTTTTCCAGGTCTCCTTGCAGGTTTACTCGAGATGAATGTTGTTGCAGCTTTCTGTGGTTACTCCGCGTTAACTCGGAGCAGTTTCTGTAAATACGTAGACTGAAAATACCCGGTTATTAACTCACATCTATGCAAAACTGTGACCGGATTTGCAAAAAAGTGTGGAAAAAAAAGATGAACATTTTCAAGGTTCCTTTAGTTGCTGCTCAAAATGAATCATCTACACATGAAAATTATGAAAACTTTAAAAAATGGCACATTAACATACATATAGAGAATAAGCGCATAACTATATAAATACTAAGTCTCTAGCAAGGTCTAGAATATAATTACAGGCTCAGCTTTCTGAGAGATGAAAGAGATGATTTTTCAGAAATTCGGTTCTGTCTGTCCCTCAAAGAGACTGAATAAAACCTTTTTTTTTGTCCTGCTGCATTCTTCCTACTAATCAGGAAAGTTCCATATTTTTTCATGATGCCTTTAGTAATACAATTGCTTCCTGGAGAATTACAGCAGTAACAAGATATTTCAACCTTGATGACTAAGTAGTATTAAAATATGGATATAATACAGTTATTCAGATTATTGCAGGTATCATTATCGATTTTCTCCTGATTTTAAAAAAAATTTAACACTTTTTTGGCTAAAATTGTATCTTTATGGTAAAGGCCTACTAAATTTTTTGCTACTGTTGCCTTGAGCCCTGTGACTACAAGCCCAGTGTAAAGGAATTTGTTTTGAAAATAAATCTGAATATAGTCACCTCATTTAAACCATTTTCTTGAAGACTTTATGTGCATCTTTTAAGTGTTAATTTCCTCCCTCAAGAGCAAATGAGGGAGGAAGACAGGATTTTATTCTTCAAATAAAAGTAAGCAGTTTGCCGGGCTTGTCACTGAACTTTTATTTTCTGGTGGTTTTTCAGTCTTCTAGGTGCCCGTTCTAGCTTCACACAAACTAGTAGTATGGTGATTGCTAGTATTTTAATTTGATTCTTGTATTTTATGCTTCCATTTGATTTACTTTTGTGATAGATATATCAAAAAATGCATCAGTCCAGGTTTTGCATGAAGCACAAATCAGCCACTCTCAGGTTGACATTAAATGGCTGCGTGGGCTGGATTCCTGAAGCCACCTGAGAAGTGTGCTGGTGCCTAGATACTTAAAACACATTTATGTATAGCTCTGCTGAGTGTGACAAGGCTTATATGAACTAAATGACTAAGCGGCATTTCAGAAGTGGCATAGATGCTGCCAGGTCTCAAGATGTAGTGTGGCAGCATGCGCTGCCAGGTCTCAAGATGTAGTATGACAGCATGCAAAGATATCCAAATTAGAGGCAAACAAGGTCACAACTAAAAAACAAGCCAGCTCTGGAACCAAATTAACCCACAAGCCTACCCTGACTAATTGGCCCTGCTGAGTGTACTCATTAATCTGGGTGCAGCATCATCCCCATACCGACTTCGAGACCAAAGCTACTATTTTTGACGGGCTGATCACTGTGATATGTAGACACAGTAATTTGTGCAGAGGTTCCTGATACGGCATGGCACGGCTGGAAGGATGGCACCCAGGTCCCTGTTGGCTTTGGGTGACACTGAGGCTCCTCAATGCCCACATTGCCTCAAACAGCCAAGGCTTGCCTTGGTGGCAAGGTACACTGGTCCCAGCAAGGGCCAAGACCTATTGCTGACAGATCCTGAGCTGATCAACTCCACCAAGGCTGCTTGGCTTGGCTCCAGCCCTGACTGCAGGAGATGCAGGCAGGAGCAGGAAAGATGTAGGGCAAGATGGTGGTGGCAGATGTCAGGGACAGGCTCAGCAAGAGGAGAAAGCAGGAGGGTGCAGGAGAGAGAGTGAAGACAGAGAGGTGGTAGCTATGGAGCCTGGGTTTAATAAGCAAAATTTTGGAGGCCTTTCAGAGTGATGAACAACCATTGGTTAACTTCCAGGAGTGCCTGGTGGATTCATTGCAGAGACTAGCAGGCTTTATCTTCCCTGTTCATCAAAAGCCTAATCAAAACCAAGATTAGGTTCTTTTGAAAATCCGTCCATGCTGCACTGGGATGGCATATTCTGCTAAGCACAAAAATATGCTTTGATAATTCATCTAATCAAATGGAGAAAAGCAGAAGGCAGTGAAAGCTGGGAGATAAAAAGGAAAGGCAAATCTGCTCAGGAGTAGGACTAATCTGACAGTCCATCAGTCCATCTTTAAGCTGGGAGGAAAGGCTATAATCTTAAGGCTATCCTGGTAGGGTACCCAAAGAAAGTGTCACACAGTTGTGGGCTGATTGTCACCTTGCCTTGCAGCTCTGCCTAAACCGTATCCTAATACATTAGTAAACAGTGTTGGAAACCTTTCAATATAATTTTATCCTGATGTGGAAGCACATAGTAACCATCCAACTACTATTAACATATATTAGTTTGGGGCTCCTTAGACTAAGGCAACTTTGTACTTCTTAATAGAAAACTTCTGAACGTAATATTCTTCTATTCATGGTATTGGGATAGAATTTGCATTGATTTTGGATATTAACTAAGTTCTTCACTCCTCTGAAGTCCATATCTCTCTTGAATTTCTCTCTGATGGTTGTTGGGTCTCTTGTAGGCTGACCATTAAATCTGTGTTGCATCTGTGACCAGGATGATGATCTGATGTACAATTCAGGTAACAACAGACTTGATAGAAAGAATAAAAGCTGTTAGTGTGGCTCTAGCATGTCCTCTTGCTCTCATGGAAAATTGGCTTGTTAACTGTAAATTAGATTATTCCAATCTCACTGTATTCCTACAGTACCTGGTTTTATGCCATTTGGTTT
Organism: Eurystomus gularis; assembly: GCA_013400335.1. Taxonomy (NCBI): domain Eukaryota; kingdom Metazoa; phylum Chordata; class Aves; order Coraciiformes; family Coraciidae; genus Eurystomus; species Eurystomus gularis. The sequence continues at coordinate 239,844 of VZZY01020903.1, forward strand.
TGTGTGGGAGTCCACAGCTGGTCTGAGGACTCAGGGATGGACCTTAGCCTTGAGCAAGATAATGATGTTTCCCTGAAAGAGCCTGGGAAGCCTTGAGGCTGAAGAGTCCCAGGGAGTGAAGGAGATAAGAGGCCTAACGAGCAAATTCCACAGAACAGCAACCTGGCAAGAAGTCAGAGGAGGAACAAGAAGAATAACAACCAATCAGCATGTGTAAGGAGAATGGACTGAGCTATCCTACAATAACGAGAGCTTGAAGAATATGTGCTACCAATTAGAAATGGTTGCTAGGTAAATGATGTGCACAATGGAACCAATAGCGGAATAGCTTGTACTGCGTGCTGTGCCAAAGAGATTATAAAAGAGCCATGTTTTACTAAATAAACGGCTTTCACTTGATCACATTGATCATGGCGTGATTGACCCGAACTCCTGCAGTTTTGTTTACTGTTCCTTGCTTTGGGATGCTTCTGGTGTTTTGGGTTTCATGCATGTGCACGTTGCATTCAGAAAGAGCAACGGTAGCGACCATTCTGCAGACAAGATCCTGGTATGTGTTGGTGAGACAAACAGTGAGATGTTTGTTAGAAGAAATGGAATCAGTATGTGTCCACAGCTAAATTTGTTTGAGCTGAAGTGCTCATACACGATGTAATGGCAATACTTTCACTCTAGCCTTTGTAGGCAAAGAATTGTCTGGACAGCAGCAAACAGCAAGAGTCAAACCACAATGGAAAACTTGATGCTTGTCAGCCACCTATTCTTATTTGCTTCTTACAGTACAGGTGATTTTTAAATGTTAAAATTATGAGATTAATATAGAGTCCTTGGCTTCATATTTCAACCAGCAAGACAGCAATATATTTACCTTGAAAGAAGAATAGATATTGGTTGTGAAAAATACACTCTGGAGAATTCCCAGAAAAAGAAAACTCTTCAACTTCTTGTTCTGTTATTAAAAATGGTAAAGTACAGGCTCCCTTCCCTGCCCTGTCACCAAAAAAATGGTTTGGTTCTGATTTGAAAATACTAAATTTATGCAGAATGTTCTCAGCTAATAGGTCCAGGTACCAACAAAGGAATTTCATGAGGCTTTAATGCTCTTAGAGTTGAATAGGTAATTTATATGGCATGTGCATGATGTATTTGCATTTTTGTTCAGCTCTGACATATTAAATAAACTTTTTTGGAAAGTATGATTAATTAAAGGGACATCAGACATCAAGCTTTTAAAAAGTCCTCCCGCGATGGAGCTACACCACAACTGTTTTCCCAAAGTGGAAACCCAAACTTTTCAGCCAATAGGAATGGAGTGTTAGATGTCTCAAAGACTGTCTGCTTTCACAGCTTTGCAAAACTTTGGCGAGAGGACAGACGGACATCATCACTCCTTGCAGAAAGCCAGATTACACTGTGAAAGCAAATGTGTGAGTGAGTACCAGGGGGCTCACATGAGGGAGGAGAGAGCTGCAAGAAATGCTTCAGTCACTGCCTGCGCCTTATTACACACATAATAATCCGCCACAGCACACAAAGCCCCCTGACATCAGCTTTCACATGTTCTGTCATTCAAAAATTATTTCTTTGTAAGACATGCCTTGACTCTTGCTCACAGGCTGATGCAGCTGAAGCATTCTCTGGGGCACAGATGTGTTATTGAGCCATATTCTGCACGCACACACCGAGTACCTGCTCTGCGAGGCAGGCAGCAGTGATTGCAGGCTGCTGGGGGACCGCAGCCTGCTGTGCAAACACGGCACCGGCTCCTGCATTTCCAGCCCTGCCTCCCCCTCCCTAACTATATTTTTCCCTGGGGCCGCAGCACTACCAGTGTCAGTTAAGCCCAAATATTTTCTAGCTACCGAAACATTATTTTAGGGCTCCTGGTGACACTGTAAGCAAACTGATGAGTTTCCTCCGTCAGCAGCTGGCCAGTGGTTTGCTGTTGAGAGAAAATACCAAGCAGCGACTCCTCTTTTTAATCTGCTATGTAGCTTCAAGAATTGAAGACTCTTTGCTTTCTGTCCTTCACTGACAACATTCCCCCCAGCTCTTGATCTCTCTCCTCCCTCCAGCAGCAGAAGGCATCGCTCTGCTCACGAGGAGCTCTGCCCTTTCCCCGCTGCCCTCAGCCCAATGGACCACCTGGGGTTTTGTCTCTGGCCCCCAGATAGGAGCGTGCAGGGGAAGTAGTACACTTCCAGCACTTTTCAGACAGTATTAAAAGATGGTGACTGAGATTCTAGTGAATTAACCTCAACCTGTGAGCAGTCTACAGTTTGGGTGCAGTTACTGGGGCACAGACACCTTGAGTTCTAGATTACAATATTGTGCAGACTTTCCCCTGATAGTAATTTGCCAGTATGAAGGATAGTATGTGTTTCTTCATCAGGGTACACTTTGACACACACACAGTACTGCTAATTCAGAAGATCTCAATGACTGTGAGTGGCCCTGGAGCTGCTGTAAGAAGCTTCTCAGCCCTTGTGCAAGTTGTGGTCTTGTCCCTTTTATTTCTTTATTTCTACAGTCTGATTCTAGGGAAATAAATATTGGTGAGGGCCACAGCAGGAGATACACAGAGCCCCCTTCCCTGCCTTGAAGAGGGAGCTTCTTAATTAAGAAGATACAGCAGAAATCCCATAGGACTGCAGACCTGGGAAGTCATCTCCTCCCTGGCCCCATTACCTATTGAGTGCAATGGTCCTGCTAATCTGTGCACCTCCATTTCTCTACCCCTGCAAAACTGGTTCTGAGAAAGCAAGCGTATGTGTGTTTCAGGGCAGTGGGATGGCAATGTGAAAAATCCCAGAAGCTTTAAGTGGGAGAAAGGGTGGTCAAATGAATTGCTAGGCTGGAGGGAAAAGGGAAACCCGGAAGACCAGCAGTTGATATACACATAAATCAGTGGAGTCCACCATCACCCAGCCAGATTACTGAATTTTCCACCCTGAAACTGGACAGTTTCCAAATTCTACATTGCAGATTCAGCTTATCTAATTAAATGTGTTTCAGAGGCTTTGCTTCTCTGCATGCCTTCCCAGAGTTATTTTGCAAAAAATGTAGGAAAAAGAGGCAGCTACCATTCACATAACAAATTCTGATTCTGCTGTACTTGGAGTGCTGTATTACTACCAGCCAATCATTACTTAGTAGATACCTTTATTAAATAGAGTAGCCGAGATTATATTCAAGGCAAGCTGTGTCACCTGTGTTTGAGACTTGGCTGCAGATGCCATGTAAGGCTGCAGTTATTATTTCTGGTTACTCCTTTCAGGGAACAGCTCTGTGTCCTCTAAAGCCAGGAAGCAGCCCCCAAAGGCAGGGTGTACCTGGAAATTGTCTTAGCTTTTTTCTCATACACTCACCCCTCAGCAGAAGATATTATTTAAATATCTGGAGTCATAATGCCTTTAAGAACAGGCCACAAGAGCCTGTACAAATTCCATAGGGGTCTTACAACATGAGTAAGGGTTTCACCTGCCTTGGTGAAATGCTCAGAAGTGTGTTGGAATGGGAGCCCGTGCAGTATGGGGAATGCAGGAAATTTTTCATGTGACCAAGTGATACTCCTTTTCACAGGGTAAGAAGGGCTTTTACAGACCCCTGTCCTGCATTAGCCAGCTGAGTCTTTGAGCTGTATAATGTCCTTTGCATTGTCTTCAGCCAAACCCATGGATGTCCCTTGGACATCTCCTGTGCCTCCACCATTAGCAACATGCACAAAGCTCTGCTTTTGCACTTCTGCATCGCCCCTCCACAGACCCTTGAGAACTGGGCTGATACAGTGTCTTCTGAGGAAAGAAATATTCCACAGCTAGGTCCTGCCAGGGCAAGAAGTATGATCTTTAAATATAAAAGCAGATTTATTACATGAGAAAAATGCAGCGTGCATTTTGTCAGTATGTTTTTAATACTTTCTGATTTGGAGGGAAAATATTTTTTACAGCAGCAGTTGCCAAGTCAGCTGCTGCATCCCAGCCATCCCCATGGAGGGGCAGCATGTCACCTGGATATGGGCACAGAGGCTGCGTGGAATTGTAGATTTTTTTAATCACATATCACCAGTTTTAATATAGCCCAGGTTTTCAGTGGTTATTTACAGGCTGCTTTATGACCCTCATGCCATGACTCTGGATTTATTCCAGGTTTTAGTAGACAAGAGCTCACATGTTTTGCTATTTTGTCATTCTCAACCAAAAGGTCTGAAAAGGCGCTGAAGGGGGACTCCCAAATTACTGCAGCATAGTCTGTGCATACTGGTGATGGGAAAAGTCTGGTCACCCCTTCCTCATCGCTTTGGAGAGAAATCCTGGTCATTTGTTCACTGTATCCACTCTCAGGTTTCAGGATGTATTCACTAGAATTTCTGGTACAACGTCAACCAGGGGAAGTGCTTAAGGACTTTTTAAAGCCCATGCCATAGTAGAAAAGCTTGGCTGGTATACCTATACCGGTTAATCTTTGCATTGCCATTTATAGCAGTAGGCAAAGGCATTTGCTGTTGATTTACTGCCTGCCTTCTTATTTATGACCTTGTCCTCATAATCAGTACTACAGATTCTATCTCTAACTCTTCTATATATCAGCCTGAAACAATATTTTTGAATTTTCTGTCCTATTTCCTGTTACCACAAGCTGGGTCTGCAAGAAGAAACCTTTTCTATTCCTGGATGACTATATGGTATAAGTCCTGGACCCTCCTGGGAGCTCCCCAAGTATCCAGCTTTAGAAGTTGTTTGCCTTAGTATCCTTGCTTTGTTAGTTCTTAGCACATGCATAGTAGTTGCATCATTGCCACACCACCGCTTCTTGCACTCGTGTCTGCTGGCAGCAGCTCATCTGGAGCAGGTGAACTTGGCCCAGGGGAATCACAGAATCACATAACTGTTATGGTTGGAAAGGACCTCCAGGGTCATCAAGTCCAACCTTCTCCTAGCATCACTCTACCACTACACCATATCCTCTCTAACCACTACACCATATCCTCAAGCACTGCATCTGTTCGTTCCTTAAACACCTCCAGGGATGGTGACTCCACCACCTCCATGGGCAGTCCATTCCAGTGCCTAACTACCCTCTCAGTAAAGAATTTCTTCCTAATATCTAATCTAAACCTCCCCTGA
>VZZY01020903.1:254317-314942 GCA_013400335.1 Eurystomus gularis
AGAGGGGCAGAATCACCTCTCTTGATCTGCTGGCCACAGTTCTCTTGATGCAGCCCAGGATGTGATTGACCTTCTGGGCTGCCTTTGCACACTGGTGGCTCATATCCAGTTTTTCATCCACCAGCACCCCCAAGTCCCTTTCCACAGGGCTGCTCTCCAGTATGTCCTCTCCCAGCCTATACTGATAATGCTGGTTGCCCCTGCCCAGGTGCAGGACCCTGCACTTGGCCTTGTTGAACCTCATAAGGTTCATCTGGGCCCACCTCTCCAGCCTGTCCAGGTCCCTCTGGATGGCATCCCGTCCCTCAGGCGTATCAACTGCACCCGCCAGCTTGGTATCATCTGCAAACTTGCTGAGGGTGCCCTCAATGACACTCAGAAATAAGATTTCAATATGTCATTTCAAAAACTGAAGAGCCTTAACAATACCTCACCAAATTTCAAAATGATGATAATGGAGTATCTAAATATCTATTGTTAATAAAAAATTTTCTTTTTTCTGTATGAGATAACAAAAATACCTGCTGGCTGACTTGCTTCCTGGCTGACTTTCTGAACTCTGCCTTTAAGCTTCTCCCATATCTTTTATTTTCTGTTAACATGACTTGAGTCAAACACGCGCTGTCCACTACTGTTAGCTCCTATTTGCTGAGCTGCTCTTTATGTTGTCTTTTCCTTTCCCTTACAGCTGCCTATATACTGCTTCTTAAACTACCTCATCCTACATAATACATTTCAGCCTAAAAGTTGAGGTTAAATGGTAGGCATGAAACCAGGTCTAGCATCTTTGCACTTTGAACTTTGAATGACAAAAGTTTACCCAGGGAAGGAAATAGAGTGTATATTCTGAGTAAACTGTGGGTTCATAATGAAAATTAATAATACTGGTGAAGAAAATTAATGGATTGAAAGATATTAAAGTGACTTTGCTCAAATGCTTTTAGGTTAGATAATGTATTCTGAAAAGTCACTTTTGCTCTATGGCAAGGTGGGAGCTATATGTTAATTTCTTTTATTCCTGGATCATTTTCTCTTTGAGGTGTCATCAGTTGAATTTTCAGTACTACATTGAAATGAATATTCATCACAGAGTTAAAGCTTTTGAAAGATCTGCAGGGAAAAAGAAAAAAAAAAGCCCAAACCCCTTTTCTTCCTCCTCTTCTGCAGCTCTGAACATGCACAGCTCCCTTTGGTTAGGGAAGCAGCAAACAGCATCCTCATGCTCCTGGGCACCTTTGAGCTCTCCAGGTGTCCCCACAGGTACCAGTGGGATGAGGGAGCCTAGCAAGAGTTCAACACAAGTGTAAGAGTTTGCAGCATTGGGGTCTGCAGGAATGAGAAAAATAACATCCCACTCATTTCATAGCACACGAGCTGGTGGTGAGAGGAGTAGCTCAGGTACTTCTTCACAGAAGAGAAGGTGCTTGAGCTCATCACAGTTGGTTGGTACCCATTTTGGCAGATGAAGTGGTTACAAAGCAGCTTTGGGCTGCTGTGAGCAGAACTGGCGATAAGTAGAGTAAACCAAGTCTTAGCACAGAAAAAGCCTTCACACTGTCAGGAAAATGGGCAAAATGCCACTAGAGAGCGACTGGAATTGTGTAAGTATCGGTCACCAGGGGCAGGAAGTTTAGGAAATGAGTGATGTGTGGGGTACCTTACGGCTAAATACAGTGGTTTTTAAAATCTGATAGATATAATGGAGTAACAAGGTGAGTCTTTTGGCTGACAAGACAGGAGCTTTTCACCAACATTCTCTTCAAGAGATGTGTTTTAGAAGTGACCTCAGCAGGGTGTGGAATGATACTACAATAAATTGCACAAGGGATTTGCAATTTACAAACAAAAGGAAACTCTTTCACAAGGGTGAGACTGGGATGGTGCAGTGAAACCCTACCAAAAGCCCAAGAGATGCAGACTCTGCATGGGTCTCAGCTCCTGCTGCTTCCACTGCCATCAGTGAAATGCTCTCAATGGGATATACAGTATTTGTTAACAAATAAATTTGCCATATGTTAAGAACACTTCTGAATTTTTTTTAATATTAACACAAGTTCTTTGCATTCTCTCTCAATAATGATACATGGAATTTTGGGCTCAGTAGGTAGTAAAAAGGCTGCATTTAGTGCCACACAGTGGCAAAAAAAATAATCTCAGTGAGGATGTATGTTATGAAGCAATGCAGAGGCAATCTTTTAGGTGCTGATGCTAAACTTTGAAAAGGAAAAATACATTAAAAAAACCCAGCACCTATCAATCAACTGGTAACAGGTATCACCTAAATTTCCTCACCTTGAGAGGGAAATCTTTAAGGCACAGGAGCAGGCTGTCCCAGTGTGCCATAAGATGAGCCAGCAGGGAAGAATACTGGCCTGGCTGGATGGAGACCTTTGCCTGGAACTCGGGAAGAAAAGCAAAATCTATGGCTTGTGGAAGAAGGAGCAGGCCACTCAGGAGGACTACAAAGATTCCATGAGGCCATGCAGGGAGAACATTAGAAAGGCCAAAACCCAGCTAGAACTTAATCTGGCTGCTGCCATAGAAGATGATAACAAATGTTTCTATAAATACATTAACAACAAAAGGAGGGCTAAGGACAATCTCCACCCTCTGTTGGATGTAAGGGGAAATGTACTGACCAAGGATGAGGAAGAGACTGAGGTACTAAAAATGCCCTCTTTGCCTCTGTCTTTAACATTAAGAGCAGCTATCCTCTGAGTGCCCAGCTCCCTGACCTGGAAGGCAGGGATGGGAAGCAGAATGAAGTCCCCATAAGCCAAAAGGTTAGTGACCTACTACACCACCTACACACACACAAGTCTATGGGGCCTGATGGGATCCACCCAAGGGTACTGAGGAAGCTGGCAGAAGTGCTCACCAAGCCACTTTCCATCATTTATCCAGAGTTCTGGCTAAATGGGGAGGTTCCCAGTTGACTGCAGGTTAGCAAATGTGAACACCCATCTACAAGAAAGGCTGGAAGGAGGATCCAGGGAACTACAGACCTGTCAGTCTGACTTCAGTGCCAGGAAAGGTTATGGAGCAGATCATACTGAGTGCCTTCATGAGACATGGACAGGATAACCGGGTGATCAGGCCCAGTCAGCATGGGTTTATGAAAGGCAGGTCCTGCTTGTCCAACCTGACCTCCTTCTTTGACAAGATGGTGCACTTTGTGGATGAGGGAAAGGTTGTGGATGTTGTTTACGTGGACTTTAGTAAAGCTTTTGACACTGTTTTCCACAGCATTCTCCTGGAGAAACTGACTGCTTATAGCTTGGATGGGTGTATGCTTCACTGGCCCAGAGAGTGGTGGTGAATGGAGTTCAATCCACTTGGCAGCTCGTCATAAGTGGTGTTCCCCTGGGGCTATTTCTGTTTAATACCTTTGTCAGTGATCTGGTTGAGGTGATCGAAGGCACCCTTGGTAAGTTTGCAGATGACTCCAAGTTAGGCAGGTGTGTTGACCTGCTTGAAGGTAGGGAGGCTTAACAGAGAGATGTGGACAGGCTGGATTGATGGGCTGAGGCCAATGGGATGAGGCTCAACAATGCCAAGTGCCTGGTCCTGCATTTGAGTCATAACAACTCCATGCAATGCTACAGGCTTGGGGAAGACTGGCCGGAAAGCTGCCCGGAAGAAAAGGCCCTGGGAGTGTTGGCTGACAGCCATCTGAATATGAGCCAGCAGTGTGCCCAGGTGGCCAAGAAAGCCACCAGCATCCTGGCTTGTATCAGAAATAGTGTGGCCAGCAGGACTAGGGAGGTGATTGTCTCCCTGTACTCAGAACTGGTGAGGCCATACCTGGAATACTGAGTTCAGTTTTGAGTCCCTCACTACAAGAAAGACATTGAAGTGCTGGAGTGTGTCCAAAGAAAAGCAACAAAGCTGATGAAGGGTCTAGAGCACAAGTCTTATGGGGAGTGGCTGAGAGAACTGAAATTGTTTAGTCTGCAGAAAATGAGGCTAAGGGGAGACCTTATCACTCTCTACAACTACCTAAAAGGAGGTTGTAGAGATGTAGGGGTCAGCCGGTTCTCCCAAGTAACAAGTGATAGAACAAGAGGGAATGGCCTCAAATTGTACCAGGAGAGGTCTGGGTTGGATATTTCCTCCCTGAAAGGGTTGTAAAGCACTGGAATAGGCTGCCCAGGGAAGTGGTAGAGTCACCATCTCTGGAGGTATTTAAAAGATGTGAAGATGTGGCATTTTAGGGACATGGTTTAGTGATGACCTGGCAGTGCTGCGTTAATGGTTGGACTTGGTGATCTTAAAGTCTTTTCCAACCAAAATGATTCTATGATTCTAACCATGACCTCATTGCAGCTGCACCAGTGGCTGCTTCTACCTGTAGCTCTATCACTTTTTGGGTGGGCAGACCTCTCCGTGGGTGTCTGCTCCAGGTGTGATGCTGAGTTGTACACCAGCCATATATAGTGTGAGAGGGATGTGAGACTCTAAGGTCTTACTGGGGTTGGGCAGCTCCAGTGGGACAAAGCCATGTTCACCAAAGGAAGGCTGGCCCCTCAACTGAGATTGCTTGACCTGACCCAGCAGTGCCAGGGCAGAGAAGAGCAGAGCCTTTCCCAGGCAGCCGCAGTCACATCCATTAAAGTGTGTTGGGACACTGTGCTCTTGGTATTAGGAAGAAGGTTTTAAGTGGTACTTAGTCATTACAGCCAAACTGAGGAACCAAAGGTAGCTAGATGAAAAGGATGCCTGTAAGGGTTAAAACAGTAGTAGGACAGGGAATGACTTGGCTTTTGACATAAGATGGGAATAGCACCAAACAGGACCATTCTGAAGATAAAAGAGCTATAATTTATGTTTTTGCACTTTGCATTGGGATGCCCACCTGCAAAGTGCTTCAAAATACGGATTGGTTCAGACTTGCTCCAGCTGCAGAGTCACACCTGTCTGTTGCCTGAAAGCAAACTCTTCCACTTCTCTGCATGGACATTTATCAGGTAAAGAAGCAATAATTGCTGCCATTAGTCTTGCTTCAGGCAAAAATATTATGGCATGATATTTGGAGGGGTATTTAAATTTATTTAAAAGAAATGGTTATAGTGTACAACCCTACCTACATTTTCAATGGTAGAGAAATACCATTATATTGGTACAAAACCCTTACTGTGTCATAGGAAGCAAATCTGTATGAGCTGGATGAGATGGTTCACCAACACATGAAACTGCACAGAATCCACCATGCTGCAAAAAAACCCTGGTTGGGTTTGTTTCGGTGTTTTAACCAAGATGGAGCCTACATGGCAGCCCTGCAACAACCACACAGCTGAGAGTACCAAAGAGGCTCAAAGGTAGCCCTGGTGGGACCCGTTCCATACAGCCGTGGTAGCACGTGCAGATTTAGGCTGCAGCTTCTGTCAGCTGAAGCCCAATGATGTCGAAGCAGCCTCCAGCTGGCTCCTTGTGCAGCCTCTGCACTGGGGTGAAGATTGAGCCTTTTGGCTAAGATTAGGATTCTCAAAAGCAAAGAAAGAGTGAAACTACTCAGTATGAGTGAGTGGGAGCTGTTAAACCCAAGCTCTTCCACAAAACAGTAAAAATTAACATTCAAGACAGGGAAGTAAGCACATTAGGGTTTATTTTTACAGCCCAGCATGCTTGCAAACTGCATGGTGGTACATGGAATAAGTGAAGGGATCCATACCACTAGCATATGGAGCACAGGCAAAGACAGCTTCTGTGAGCTGTTCGACAGTTATTTGGCTGTTTTCTGCTCAAAATATTGATGACAGCAGCAAGTCAGAGCTGCCACAAAGATGACAAATTCTTTGAAGTCCACTTGGGAATCACCATTTTCATCCAGGTTCCTGAAGACTTTATCGATAGCGTCCTTGTCCTTCCCTGACTGCAAAAGAAAAAAGAGCAGGTTGAGGTGAGAGGCAGTACAAACCCAAACGCAGCAGCATCACTGCCTGCCCCAGAACAAGGGCCCTGGAAGGGCTCTGGTCTCGTGCCGAGACGTAGCAGGGGCACCTGGGGAGTGTGAGGCTGATGCCAGCTTAGAAACATTGTCCTTTTCCGTGGAGGATTGAGATTAAGTTGCCTGGGAGGTGTGGTTGTGGTGGAGGTCTAACGGCTCTGGCACACAGCACTGCCCAGAATATCAGGTTTTCATGTTTTCTGCTAGTGAGGCCTTTTTCTTTTTTTTTTTAACTTCGCTTTGCTTGTTTTTGCACATTATACCTCTGGGTATAAAGCCATGAGTTCCTCTGCACCGTGTCTGGCCAAGACAACAGCTCAGCACCCAGCACAGGACGTGGAACTGCTGTATCCCTGCCTGCTCATCTCAGTGGGAGCCACACATCTCCTCCTCTGGCTGTCTGAAAAGCATGTCCTTCCCTTGTGCTACCGCTGGCCTCAGGCCCAGGTTGGGTGCTCTGGGTGACATCAGGACCAAGCATGAGTCCCAGCATCCTCATGGCATGGGTGCAGACTCACATCTTGCCACCCTCCTCACAGCGCCAGCGAGCACATTAACCCCCCCGAACACACGTGCTCCTGGGTTTATTACACCTGAGAGCTGCAGTCATGTACCAGCATGGAGAGGCATGGTTTCTAGGTTTAAAAAAAAGCATTTATCATATTTGAAGCTGTGTAATGCGAAGGCCTGAGGCCATTACCAGCTGAATTAAATGCCATGTCTTTCTGATCTGCTCCTTTGGAAAGGCTTGGCTGGAGCTTGAGCAGTTTGTAGGTTTGCAAAATGATGCTTTCCTGAGGCAAATGTAAAATTTAAGGGTCATTAAACTCTGCCACCCCAGCAAAGGTGCAAACAGCCTCAAAAGTGCTCCCAGTGCTCCCTCTGGCCTTAGTGCCCAGCACAAGCTGGTATCTGGGAAGGCACCTCCTGAAACAAGTGTGATGCTGAGCTTGAGTTACAGCAGAGAAAAATCCTTTTCCTTCCAAGTTGTCGTAATTCTGATGGACTGACTGAACCAGTATGTCTGGAGGCTGATGTTAAGCAAGGAACCATCCAAGTAAAAAGAGATTATTTTTTTTTTAATTTTGCCAAAATATAAGAAAAAAACAAAAGGAAAAGAAGGTGTCCTGTTTTGTTTTGTTTTTTTTTTTCTTTCCCTAAAGTCACTTTTTTGCTTGATTCCTGGCATGGATTGTCTCCAACGGCTTTAGAAAACGCGGTTTTAAAAATAAGCAGGAGATGGCGGTAGAGACCTGTCTAAGATCGCAGCTCAGACACAATGGAAGGGACCGCTGAAGATCATCTAGTCCAACCGCCCCGCTGAAGCAGGTTCACCTAGGGCAGGTGGCACCGGAACGTGTCCAGATGGGTTTTTAATATCTCCAGAGAAGATATTGTGGAAGATCTGTCTTCCACAAACTCTCTGAGCAGCCTGTTCCTGTGCTCTGTCACCCTCAAGGTAAAGAAGTTTTTCCTTCTGTTCGGATGAAACTTCCTGTGTTCCAGTTGGTGCCCATTGCCACTTGTTCTGCCACTGGGCACCACTGAAAAGAGACTGGCCCCATCCTCTGGACACCCCCTCTTCAGGTATTTGATCCCCTCTCAGCCTTCTCTTCTCCAGGCTAAACAGCCCCGGTGAATATAAGAAACAACTGTGTGGATTTTGTTGAAGTTAAACAAAAAATAAATCTGGTATTATTCTAGAAATATATTACATGAACTTCTGGGAAATTTCCAAGAATTTAAAATAATTACTACCTTAATTGAAATCTGAAGTCACTTCTTGATCATGGTCTAATTAACTAGATTTCTCATTCTGTATTTTCACTTTAAATATGTGCACCTTTAAAATCACTAAAAATTGAACCAGTTCCCAGGATTTGACTGATGAATGTGTCTGGAAGGCCTTATTCCTTTTCATTTTGTAAATTACCATCAGTTTTAATTTTATAAGCTAGTATTTTAAATTATTTAGTGAAATTTATGAACTAGTTTTAGCCTCTGAATTATTTCTGAAATGCACGTGTGGGAATTATTTTTTGGAAACTCTTTATAACTGAGGCTAATCCTTCAGTTCTGTGGTATGGATTTATTTCTGTCTCTGACTGATTCAAGACCTTTCCAGATAGTTGTGAGCTGTGTTAGCCCTAACCAATTCTAAGACCAGAAATATACATGAGAATTTAAAAGACTCTGTTTCCCAGAACATTCTTTCAAATTGAAAAAAAAGGTGGATGGAAAAGGCAGGTGAAACTTTTCTTCTGGAGTCACCCTTATGTTCTCCATTTCTTTCTTGCAGTTACTACTCTGCAAGACAGGACATTCTTTGTTTGCATTTATTTTAAGTGCTAGTATAAAATGTTATTTTGTGCTGCTTTTGTTTTTTCTAGAATAGGTAAAATGTGAAAGGAAGATGGAGACTAGAACATAAGAGGACATGCAGCTCATTATCTTCCTGGAAAGTTTCCGTTTTTCCAGCAGTTTCAGGAATTAAGTAGAGCCAGTAAGAGCAGCTGTGGGGAACTGGGAAAAGTGGTGCCTGACCAGTAAGCGTAGTCAGGAGTGACCTTTGAGCATCATCCCATTTGACAGTTGTGTAGTGCAGCGGTTCCCCAACTTCATTTAGGCCAAATGCCAAGTTTTGGGGGATTTCCGTGCTCCCTTAGAATTGTGGTTTTGTTGTTGGGTTTGTTTTTTTACGTGGAAGTGCTACAGGTAACATACAGCTCTGTGATCAGGAACAGGACACTTCCTCTCGGGTCACAACCACTGATCTGTTCTACAGAGCTTTTTAGAGACATTTTCATCTATTCCACCAGTGCCATCCAGGATCTTATTCTGAACACTGCATCTGTGTTTCATTTGCTAGTCATAAGTCCAGCAGGCATGGATTTCATATGGTGATCTCATACAGATTGCACCAGAAGGTATTAAATTGTACCAAGTACCCTGTCTGCAGTGATCTGAAGTAGCTGTTAAAAAATTGAACTATGCTGGATACGAAAAGTGGTAGCCACATTAGAAACATTTGGTTCTAGGCTTTTGCAATTAATAGTAACTATACAGATAGATAAACATTACTCCTGGGTGGAAAGAACAAGACATTTTAAAGTGTTTTCTGGATTTTTAGTGAAGGGTAGCAAATAACAAACAACTGAAAATTAAAAGCATTTTGTCTCCCAGGCAGCTAAAGCTTTTATTGTAATATATTAATAATTTAGAATACCTGCTAAGAGAAATTTTACATATATATAAAAAACCTACTTAAACACACCTGATGATCATAGACAAGTCTATGTTGTAAAATACCTCTTTCAGGTCCTTCTTTTAGTATTAAAAAGAAATATAAACCAGTTTCCTCTGAGTTCACCTGTTGTTCTTGTTTATGCATCATTTTGATAAGCATACTGAGTATATGGTATAAACACCTACAGAAAGTAAGTGTAAAAATATTTAGAGATTCCCCATCTGCAATCGAGATCTTCAATTGCTGACAACATACCTACCTTCACAGCAGTTGTGACATGACATGAGCTGGGAAATCCAAGGCTAAACAGAAGGTGGTGAGTCCTGAAGATGAAACCAAATCTATTTCAAAGCCATTGTCCTGATAACTTGAGTGATTAATTTAGTAAACAGGGAATGGCCTTGAATATTAGAATCAGTTTTACACAGTATGTGCAAATACTTTTTTGTTTAGAATTTTCTACAAACCATTGTGTATTTCCAGAGGTAATTTCCCCTATAATGTACTAAAACCTCTGTCTGCAGACAGCCCTTGCACCTGCTACACAGAAATGTTGCTGCGCTGTTCTCTTACCGAGAGGAAGTTTGGGAGCTCTTTTTCCAGGAGGGTCTTTAGTTCTGCCTTGGTGAGGGTTTGCCTGTTGCCGTCAGCCTTTGCATACTTGTCAAAGACAGCAATGGTCATTCCCATCGCAGTTTCCAGCTGAGACATGTTGCTGCTGGAGTTCGGCTTTCTTCTGAGCAGGAACAGCCTCAGGGCTTTCTCGGGGGATAGAAACTGGTCTTATTCTGGGGTTCTTTATGCAGTTGTCCCATCCAATCACTGGTCACACACCAGGGGGACAGTTATCCCTCAGCAAACATCCGTATCTGAGCACTGCTTGGAGCACACGCCTCTGTGCTGCAGCTATTCAAACCTCAAGCTTTGTCACCCTGGTGTGTCCAGTACAACCAGTTGCTCACCAGCAGAAACCAGCCTCTCCTTCAAGACACACAGTGTGACTAATAAACGAAAATCAGATTTTTTTTACTGGCTGTTTGCTCAAGGATCAGATTTGTTCCTTCAGATATCCCCAGCTGAGCAGAGGATTGATAGCCCAGCTTTGGCACAGTATGTGCTAGCCTGCTCAGGAGGAAGAAGAGCATCTCACTTCTTCACTGCCACAGTTAGGGGCCCTGCAAGGTGCTGCCTGTGCTGAGCCAAGAGCAGTCATAGACCACCCTCTGCCATGCCGAGGACCTTGTTGCAGACCAGATGGCTCACTGGCAGGCACTGGGGGTGCATTCACTGGATCAAAAGCAGAGAGGTCTGTGATGCTAACTTAGTGCCCATGGGCTTGCACTCAGGCCAGAGTAGATGTCTGAAGCAGATCTGATGAACCAGCATCTCCCAGGGCCAGTTAAGGGAGCCTTGCTGAGCAGCTTTGCAAAGAATTTGCTCAGCTGGGGATATGTGAAGGAATAAATCCGATACTCAAGCAAACAGCCAGTATCAAAATCCATCTTGATCTGCAGTCAGACAACTTGTTATTGGCCCTATGCAGTGTCAAACCTTGCAATAAAATGGACTGTACTGAAAACAAAAGGTGACTTTGAAGCCCTGTGGTCCTCTGTGGCTTCTGATGAACTTTGTGATCCCCCATCATTAAAATGCCAAGCACACTGGACCCACACCTACACACAACAGAGCTGTTTGAAGGTCTGCACTGGGAGCTGAGTGGTACCTAGACAGTGTTAGCTCGGGTGACAGAAGCTGATCAGCTACAGCTATGCTGAGTTTTGATCGAGTTAAAATTTCTGGCCAAGCAGCAAGGCAACTGGCCTCTGTCAAACTCTGGGTGGCTACACTAGACCTGGAGGGGCTCACTTAAAATGAATTACAGCTACACTGGAGTCTGCAGGATAGACACACAGTTGTGCCAGTTCAGCCATCATCATTTTATGCTGCCATCAGCTGCCTGATCACACAGGCCAACACTGAACCCAGGAACATCCCCTCAGAAGTCTTCTTTCAAACAATCCTGCCATAGGTTCCTGTGGGCCCAGCTCCGCCACTGCCCACTGTGGTGCCAGCATCGCCTGCTGGACACAACAGAGATGACTCCCTCAGTGGCCCTTCACATGGAAGGACACCACCAAGAGAGCTCAGCAAGATGTGACCAGCCCCAACAGAAGCCACATCCAACAGCTCCTGGTTAATATAATCCTGGCCTTGCCCACCACACCAACCACAACCACCCAGGTGAGGGCAGAGCCACAGAGACACAGGTGGGCCAGGTTCTGCCTCTGGAACATGAAGCCGATAGAAAAAACAAAACACTCTGCTAGTTTGTGACTCATCCACAGGTCAACTCCAACTTGAGGCCACAGCTCAGGCCCCAACACTGCACACACTGAGCAAATTATTTGAGGGAAACTGTCAAAAGTAGGGCATCATGTGTGAATAATGCTGATGGACCCCAGGGTGCAGCGTTCTCTGTAGAACACCCCAGCTATGGATTTCCAAAATTAAACCTGATTTTTTATGTCTTTGGACATATCTCTGCACGCTTGCAGTTTCCATTCATGTTGTGCTATACACAAGTTAGTAAAAAATAGAAAAAAACCAACCAAACAACTTGTTTCTGCCAGATGTCTATAGCCACCTGTTCTCCAGTCAAAATCTGTCCTGTAACAGCTATATCTCAGAGCAAGACTATACATCACAAGTACATGTAAATCTCTTACCTTTCTGAAACAAATCAGTGTTAGCTATAAAGAAGAAAAAAAAGTGCCCAGAAAAGGCAGAGGGGGAGATAATCAGCTTCGGCCAACAGGATATGTCAGTATGTCCACATCTTTGCCACATAACCTGGCAGAAAAGGTGCCCTCATTCTTGACCCTTTCTCCTCTGCAAACACAGGTGACAGACACTTTTTGAGAAGACGGCCCTAAAAGCACTGAAACAGAAACCATTGGGCTTGAGTTTCTACAAACTGAAAGGTCACTACAGTAGCATTGCCTTGGCTGGTTTTTTGGGTGTTTTTAATGTGCCATATTTGTATTCATGCACGTGCCCACACATCAGTACTGCTCAGACTCTTCAATTCACATTTTTTATATTGTCTAAATATTTACTTACAATTTGTTTTTTCATTAAAAATAGCAGTTCTTTGCACAAGGCACCAACTATTACAATTGTTTGCAAAACCAAAGTAGAGTACAAATAGGAGGTACGCACAGGCAAGCAAGCAGTATTGATGCCAACCTGTCTGCCCAGTTCCCCAGTGAGATAAGCCATTTTCTGTGGGCTTGTTTTGGTTTGGTATTATTATTTTAATGCAAACAATATCTGTTATTTGCTTCTCTAAGGTTCCTTTATTTGAAGAACAGTATAGAAAACTGCCTCGGTGAGTATATATTGCGGATTTATACAGAATTAGGTCTTGCTGTTCCTAAGATGGGCCAAAAGTTTAAATTATTTATGTGATATGAATGTGGACTGTCACACACATCATTTTCAAAAAACATTCAGGTATACTCAGATTTTATGGCATTTGACCAGATGTTCAGGCTTACATGAGATTTGTGTGACCTTGTGTTGATTTTATCTTAGAGAATAAATTTTATCCTATGCTCTTTGCAGCAGTGTCTGTTTTGGAAAAGTCTGAATAAATACATTTATCAGCTCTAGTCTAAAGAGCCATTTGTTTCACAGCCAGCTGAACAGCTGAAATGTTAAACTTCTGTTAGAGCTTATCATCTCTTAAAGCTTATTCCAAAAGGTGCAGGAAGTTACATGAGAAGAACTTTTTGCCAATTTCCACAAATCCCTAACATACCAGAATGAAAGCACAGGAGGAAGAAAATACAACCTGAATTGATGAATTGGCTGTTTTTCTTAAGTAGTATCTTGGCAGCGGTACAAAAAGCACTTTATTTTTCTCTTTGAAAGAGGATAACATCTGAAGCATAAACAAGCATTGCATATTCCACACTTGAGACAAAACAAAACCCTTGGATTTTCCAGCGTCCTGGATTGTTTGTTGAACTTAGAGTATCAACACACTTTATTTACTAAAGAGCAAGCTTTTCCTTTGCACTGCTTCCGAAAAGTTGCTCTAAGTCTGGTTAGCAGTTTTTAAAGGTCATTTCATTTCCTCAATGCATGGTAAATGTAGATATGTCTAGTGATTAAATGATGCAATTACTACATTGTTTTGTAAAAACACAGAAAGGTTAAACAGGCACTGAGGACGCAGGAGTTTGTACAAGTACAGTGTGATGTTCAGTGACACTGTACAGGTTCTGTAATTTTTTTATACATAGGTTTTCATTATTTTGTTGTCATTTACTTCTCAAAATATCCTTAGAATGTATTTCACAAATGCAATTACATATTGTTTAAGTAAAGTTTAAAGGCAGGTAAAACGGGGAATACCAAGGTCAACTCTGTGACTTTCTGGCTTGAGAGCTGGGGTAATAACACATCTGGCAAAGTTGTACCATGGGAAACATACTTTCATCAGTATGTATTGACTCTATTCAAACACATTTATTAGTGCACCAAACATAGCTATATTATACTGTAAAATCAATGAATATATTACAGCCAATGAATTAATATTTACAGTGTAAATACTTCTGTCTAGTTTTCAGTCCTTGACTGAATAATTTCCTGGATGCTAATCTTTACGGGGCTTTTTATACTTTGGTTTTAAGGTTCGTGATATTAAGGCTTCTAAGACTACTTTTTATTACTGTCATGACAGAAAGAGAGGTCACACCCTAAGGTAACTGAATATTGTCCACTCAAGTGCTTTAGTCATGATTTCAAGTACCACAATTGCTCAGCCAGTCTCACACAGGCTGTCCAACTGTCATTTCCTCTACCTTAGTGCTTGTAAGATGCTACTGAGATACAGGGCTATCATGCTCAGCTGCGGCCACCATCATAAAAAGCTGTTCTATGGCATGGTCAGAAAAAAAATGAGCAGTGAGAGGGTTTGGTTGTTTTGTAAACTTTACAACAGACTAAATGAAACTTACAAAGGAAGTTCCTGTTTGTTAGGGAGAGGTAAAGGCACAAAAGGATGGCTGAGTCAATTCCAAGAAAGCTTTCAAAAGACTTCCCTATGCGAAGAATATTTTGGCCATGTTAAGCTCCCATGAACCAGGCAATACTATTTTTCCTTTCTTGTGCAGAAACATTTTCTTAGAGGAAAGGAATCCCAAAGAGAAAGTGGCTGCCAGTGGAGTGTTTGTGCAGGCAGCACATAAAGAAAAAACTTTTGCATCCACCTTTTTTTTCATTTAAAACTATTAATCTATGCATATGTGGAAGAAATGAGAAGGGCTGACCTGCTCTCACAGAACTGTGCGAAGTGAGGTGATATCCAGATACACTGTCAGGAAGACTTACAAGGCAATTTGATTGACTAGAAGTTCCCCAAACACACACGTTTCATGGAGCTGTCTGGTCTTGGTTTCCAGAAAGCAATCACAGGGTGTAGCACAACTGATAAGTAGGGCTTTTTCAGTAGGCAAACACTGACATTGTTCTGTCATTGTTAATGGGGCAGGTAACGTGCACACCAGGCTCAGAAATACCAAAAGGTGGGGTGGGAAATGGGAACCAGAGCGTGCTTTTGTAACAATTTAACTTCAGGTTTCGCTTATCAGAAAAAGAGAAGACCTTCACCAAACAGGGAAACAAAAGCCAACCTGCACAGAACTGGGAGAGTCCTTGGGACTCAAGGACGAGGGGAGAGGAAATGGCCTGTGCCTGTCTGAGGGCCTCATGCTTAGCACCCAGGCCCGTACGTAACTTTGCCACCACACTGCAGATCTGAAGGTAAGAGAGAGACACCATAACCAGTAATTGTCACACAAATGGTTACTCTATTAAATATACCCCATAAGCAGTCCATCTAAATAGATTTAAACACATTTAATAAGATAAAATTTTGGCCAAAATAATGCAACTCCTATATTTATATCCATGACCACATTTCCTCAACACACTCGAGCATCCTCTGGCTTTAGGTAAGAGTCATGGTTGGGACCCTTCCCTTTGACCTTCCCTTCTTGGACCACCTCGTGCCTTTGATCCCAATTTATGTGTTCCCAGACCCAGCTCCTGAAACCGCTTCCCATTCTGATGAGCCCCGTCTGGGACTTTGCCAGTGGCTGCTCCACAGCTTCAGTGGTGACAGTGACGTAATTGCCATCAGGGGGAGGTTGGGTTCGATACTGGTTTTGTATATAGTTGTATGTATCCTGTTTTATTGTTATTATCTTCATTAAAGCTGCTTTTGTTTTCTTTTCTAATCCAGAAGCCTCTCTCTCATTCCTTTCCTCTCCCATTTGGGAGGGGAGGGAGCCATAAGTCTCTCTCCCTTATCCTCTTTCTCTTTCTCTATTTGGGGGTGGGAAAGAGGGGTTAACAGAGAGCATCTGTTGTAGGTCTGGTGGATTGAACCTAAACCTCAACAACCATCCAGCTATGGTCTGAAAAAACTTTAACAGAAGATGGAATAGCCCTGGTAAATAAATACATTCACATTTCAGATATGTCTTAGTATTCATCAGTCCTTGGACAGTTGCCATTAGCTTTGCTTCAATACTCTTTACCTCTGTTCAGACCTTGGAAGATAGGTTTTACTTACATTTTCAGTTTTGATTTTTCTTCAGTGATTTTAAAAAAATGTTTTAGAGGTGACAAAAGTAGAACAAGTGTGAACACTCCTATCGCCTCCATGCATCCCTCCTCCACCAGTTAGACAATAATTATACATAATAATGTATATATATAGCTTCATTTAAACCTAGTATTTAATTGTGTGCAGGAGACTACCTTCTCTGGAAGACTTTTCCTAGCGTGTGCATGAATTAACACTAACAGTCCCTTTCCACAGGAATTTAATCCTTTCTGGGATACCACTCTGGCTATTATTTGGTCAGCACTGATGATAGTTTCAGAGACCAGACTCCATCCTATGCGTAGTATTGTCTGTTGGGTCTAGTGATTACCACCATGTGCATTTTTTCTCTACTTTCTGCTATTTATACATGGGCTGCCTGAAGAAATGCTTTTGTTGGAGGATGTTGTTCAGTCCAGAAGATTTTTGAAGTATGATAATACATCCTTATTTCTGGGCATGGGGGGAAGAGTTGAAGACAGTCTTCCAAAATTGCATACCCTCCAAATTCAGACTCCTTTACAGTCCTGTAAGTCCTTACAGATTTGTAAGTGACAAAACATTTAAAGAGTGCTTGGAACAAACCTTTTTTCTTGTGTATTGTCCCACTGACATGCTTCTGACAGGAAACTCACGTAATCCATCCTTCAGCAGCAAATTATCATACTGTTTTCAGTTTCGTAGTTATTTAGCCATAATTTGTTTATGATGTCGTCCTCTTAGTTCCAAATATCAAAGTAGGTGGCAGATCCGTGTCTCATTCTAGACATTTCAGCTGCCCTAGTTTGTGGGATTTGCTCATCTGCTGCATTGGATACAATAGTTGCAGTGGATTTGTCATCTTTTCCTTTTGATTCATTGCAAAAAGAATCAAGTGATTCATAAAGTGTAGACACAGCCTTAAAAAGCAAAGAAAACTCCAGTCAAAATAACTTGCACCCATAAAGTGTATTTAAAATGAACTTTTACCCAAGGCACAGCTTCTGGCACAGACAGACGGAACCGAGAGAAAAATGGGCCACGGAGTTATAATTTTAGAGGGAAAATGTCTCAGTACTAACATTGCAAGGCAAAGTCTTCCTACGTTTGGATTCAATTCTTCTAGTTAATTAGGTACCAGGCGTAAAATTCTTATTTAGAATAACAAAGATGTAAAGTTCCAGTGTAAACCAGGTTCTATGACATCTCAAATGGCAAAGCTTTTTCATCCCTTTTATCATTTAACTCCGATATTTCCAAAAAGCTTTATCACACTGTTCCTTCTGGATGGATGCTTTTTTGATGCAGTAAACTAGTGAACTGCTGTGGTATTGAAATGTTATTCTGGACTGTGCAGAAATAATCCTGTTTTGATTTCCTAAGCGCATGTAAGATTTGGGATTTTCAGGTAAGTCCTTTAGCAAAATGTCAGAATTAAGAGATTTCCCTGAAATGTGCACAAAGATCTGTGCTGTCAGACATATCAAATCAAATTCTCAAGCTGACATGGCATAAAACAATCAAAAAGTGTAAGTCATGATGTGGTAGCTTTTTGTCTTCACACTTATACTTTACTATGGAGGTTTACTGTTTTTGTTTTAATGAATGATGTTCAGAACAGAGAGAGGTACCTGCTGGCTGAATGTCAAACAGGAGGCATGGGAGGTACAGCCAACTAACCTGAATGATGCTTCTATGCATTTTTGCACAACCAGATCCCCTCAGGATCTGGTGCTTTTTCTATGGTTCCATGAGCTGGAAGTTTGCATTAATGCTGCAGCAGTGCTTAGATTTGGGCCGGAACCTGCAGAACTTACCAATCCCCTCAAGGGCCAAATTCCCCTGCAGCTGGCAGAACTGTTTGGGATACACTCCCTGAGCATCTCAATGAAGGAAATAGGGAATGAATCTCCACTCCAGAGAGATAGAAACAAGTGCTATATAGTCCAAGCACAACTACAGTAGCCAGCTTTGCCCTGGGGATGTTCACTGTCAGGTTAAGCTTACTTAGAACTTGGAGCTATCTGTTGTCACGTGACCGAATTGCTCAATGTTGCTATGACATGTGATACAGGTGAGAATAAAATCCACGCCTTGATTCAAGCTCTATGTTACAAAATTGCATTTGCAACCCCAAGAATTGGGAAAAAAACATGACATAAATTGGAGACTGTAAATAGCCTTGCAGAGGCGTACAGAACCTTCACATTCGCTGTTCTAAAAATGGTGCCCAAACCCACCCAGAATGCACAGCAAATTTCCAAGCTTAAAAAAAAGTGTAAGCAATGTGAAAAACTAGTGTGAAATTTTTAGAAACTCAAGTTTTGCACAAACAGGAAAAAAACCCCAAACTGGTCATGTTCTGCAACACAATTGAGAGGCAATGAGTGCAGCTACGGAGACACCATAATATTTGCTCATCATTATTTGCTTAATGTGTTTGAAATATAGTGTCCATGCGCATCACATGTACTGGCTTTACTAACCTACTGAATCTCTTAAATGATTTATAAGATCCAATTATGCTTTAACATTTAAAGTGATACCACAATGAAATCGCTCTGCTTTATTAAAATAGCAAAAAGTTTTGTTACATGAAAGAAAACACTGAACCTGTACCATGACACCTCACTGTGGTTAACACTTGCTAAATTATAAAGCAACGACAAAAGACCTTCTATAATTCACATGTCCTGGGGCTGAGTCCTGTTCCTACAAATGCTGAGCAGTTAACAGCTACTAATGAACACTCTGCACCACCTCTGATGATTGCTTTCTCATTTTCAACCTTGTTTTCTTTTGTCCCCATTAAATATTAACAAGTAGAAGAGTCATCCATTTATAGCTAGTAATGAGAATATTTTATTACTATGACCAGACCATCTCATGTCTTGTACTTTTGAAATTTTCTGCTACGATATTTCCTGTAAAAGCAAATCACTTAGCTTCAGTGGGAATCTACATACTATGGGGAATGAATTTTCCCAGCTATACATTTTCTTTCTTTAGAATGATGACTACTGCACAATAAAAGATAGATATTACTATTTTACTACCTGCAACCTGATATTCCCTCTCACCATGATTTCAGTACCAATATGACCAAGTCAGGACTGAAGCCAGGTTCTCTAACAGGAGAATTAGGAATCTATAAACTCAACAACTGCTGCTGTGACCACAGGCTTTAGCATTTTACATGACCTCTGTGTGGCTTGCCTAAGCCTGTCCAGCTGACTGCAATGGAATTTAACTCTTACATAGGCAGGCGCAAATTAGGGCTTCTTTCCCTTGCTCACTTCATGTTTTAAAGTAATTAAAAGATGAATAACTGTCTGGAATAAGGAGCTTGCCTGAAATCCGCTACCTGCTGTCAGCAGGTGTTGCCAGCTTTAATGGCCCCAGGAGCTGAAGCTGGTCCAGGCCCCTTGAGCTTGGGATACAATTATATGTAACAGGACTTCATTGACATTTTTGACTTCTACTCGGTTTCTATGTTGATATTCTCCACTTTCTGCTGCCCTCTTCTGCAAGCAATTTTAGAGTGTCATTAAATATAACAAAAGAATCCAATATTTTCCTACTACCTAAATGTGTTTTTATTATTATTTCTGTGTTGTCTTTTGCAAGAAAACTTTTTTTACTTTTGCATTAAACCTTTTCCATGTGTAGTAAGGTGCCATCCTAGGACCAGCAGCTTGTTGTGTGCTTTCTGTGCAGTGAATTCCCCAGTGCCTCATTTTGAAAGTCAGAAGGACTCTCTTAGCAAGAGTCTTTTTATAAACCACTTACCCATTCAGCAGAATTACACAGTGAATTTTGCTCAGCTGCTTCATTGGTCGATTCATTTCTCCCATGAAGTTCTGCAGCTTCGAGCCTCTGCTCCTCCTGATGCCTGTCTGCTGGCACAGGACATCCTGCAGAACCTTAACAAAAAAACAATCTACAGTCACTGCCTGCTTACTGTCCCTTCCCAGAGTCACACTGGTATTCTACCAGAGCTCTGTAAAGCTCTGAAATGAAGCATGTAGGGCTCTTGTATAGCTAGTCTTGATGACAGGTGCTGGAGCAGTCTTCAGCTTGCAGATGGGAACAGCCACCTTCATGTTTCTGAGTGCCCCTTAGGCGCTAGAGACCTGGAGAGTCTGTGCCATGTTAACTCACCAAGAGAACTGATCAGCTCATCTTTAAGTAGACACCTACAATGGGTCAGTTCATACAGAGGCCTCAAGATCCACGCCTGTGTCAACTCCACTGGCTGAAATAGGATGTTTCACTTGCCTAAATCCCCTCCCCCTGCTTTTTTAATCTGCAAATTGAATTTCATTTCAAGTCATAGATATTCCATCTATATCCCTGACAGCTCAAAAGTTGAGTAAGCTTCACATGGCAACCATAATACTCATGCTACAGTTACTTAAGAGGCTGCCTTAAGTTATATGACACTGGTCTGTACCCACCACCCGCAGATGCCCTACATTTATACGTGTCCTGTGCCCTGTCATTCACTGTTTTTTCCTTGCAACTTCTTCCATCCTTCATTTCAGGATTTTGAAACAAACAAAAAGTAATAATTAATTTAAAAAAAAAAAACAACCCACAGCTTAAAAACCAGCTACGAAATAAGTCCCCACAGTCAGGTCTTTCAGATGTCACTACCTAGAGTAAGACCCTTACGCAGACCAAAGCTCTGGCTCCTCACTTTTTTAGTCTACTACGAAATCAGCAGAATTTATATCCCTTCAATATCCTAAACAGGTCAATCTAAGTGACCGCTCTTTCTGGAAAGAAAAATAATGGAGGCAAGTGGCTCACAGCTGAACTACAAGCTGTGCCTTCTGAGGACCGGTCTCAGCTTGAGATGCCCCTAGCAGGTCAGGACCAAGTGAGCATGAAATTCCTCTTAGCAATGCCTCTTAAGTGCACCTGTCCAGCGATCTCAAAACCAACATCTAACTTACAAAGTATTTGTTAATTGAAATATCATCACTCACCGGAAGGTTTTGAGCGCTGTTTCATTTTGTAGCAAAGATACAAGCTTCCCACTGGCACTAAGAAAGGAAAGGCGGCCCATATTGCCAAATCTCCCTTTTTCTGTGAGTGAACTTCTGCAATTATACATTTAAAATGAAGTTATGTACTATTCAAAGATAGAAAAAAATTTTAAAAGTGACCTCAGGAGAGAATTAGTCTGTCCCTCCACCCAAATGCAAGGTCATCTATACATTACCATTCCTAAGGGATGCGTGCCTGATGACCAGTAATATCAATCCCTCCTATAGCTCCTGCAGTTGGACAGTTTTTTTCCCCTCAGTGTCTAATCTGAGTCTTTTCTGCTCATACTTCAAGGCTATTACTTCCTGACGAAGTAAGAGATGAGATCATTTAACTGATTGTAGGAGCTCAGGTTATTTTAACTCCAACAGCCTTTTACCTTCATTTCCTCCCATTTTGAGCACTACTTCATTCATTCTTTGCCACTGATGTTTTCTAAACCTTTGACCATTTTTGTGCCTCCCTTTGGACTACCAGTTGGCCAATAGTGTAAAATAGTGTCTATAACTGGATTGTGCTAGACGAATGGAAAGTTTACTTCCTGTGACCTGACCAGTCAATATACCAATGATGTTTGACAATGTTAAAGGTCGAGTCAGAGCTAGTCCCCTAGTCTTTCTCTACAGTTGAGAGCTAGGAAGACAGAGGCAGAGATCAGCATCTTCTGGAATGCACAGTATCTTGAGACAGTTGTGTAACAGAAGCGAGGTGAATTGTTTTCTAGGTATGTTGCACTCTTCATAATTTAAGGTGAAACATACCTCACTCCTATTGGAGAAAAATTTAATTGTGTTTGCATACTCACTGTATTAATTCTTTTTTAATGCTTAATTCACAATTGGTACCTTAATTTTCTCCCCCATAAAGGTTACCCTGTGACTATTAATACAATAAGGAGACACAGCCTACACAAAACATTTTGTCGTAACACCTTAATGGACACACATCCTTATAAATATAGAGCCCATACTGCTCTATCTTCCATATTGATTTATCTCCCCTTTATAAAGGACACGTAAAAATGGTTAGTAAAGGGTACGTATTATTGAACAATATGATTGTTTCTGCCACTCCTTACCACAACACAAATTTATTCACTGTCTCACATCTACCCTACCAAGTCTCTTCTGAGAAGGAATTGTGTTTGGGTCTTTTATGAAATACACATGATGCACAGCTCTTTCACAAACCTTCACTAATAATTCTTATTGGCAAACCCTTATAGAAGAAAACAAAGACGATATTTGGAGGTATTAAGGCAGAGAGCTGAAGTCCATTGCCATTAGGAGTTGTTCAGGTCCTCTCTGTGTTTGCATCATTCACCCTGGGCTCCACAGCATTGAGGGAGGGATGTGGGAGAGGGAGGAAATGTACAAAATAGTTCAAACTGAAGAATCTTTCTGATGACAAGTTAAATGGCATGCATATGTTCTTGCTAGCTTACCTTTCTCTTCAACACGCACTGTTGTCCCATTTCCATATACCTTCTTACAGAAAGGTATTTCAATAATTATCTCACAGTAGTAAAATCCAGTGTCATTCACATTGGCAGATTTTATCACTAGCACATCCTTGCTTTCATGGGTGACGTTGGATACATAGAAAATTCTGGATGATATATTGTTGCTGATGTTCTCTTTATTAACAAAATACCAGCTTAGTCTATACCTCTCAACAGATTTTTCCCAAATACAGGCAATTTCAGCATAGTCTCCAACTGATAAATATATATTCGTTGGTGTTTGGATGACTGTTAAATTATTGGGACCTGTAGCTAGTGGAGAAATACAAATACACATAGATTTAAAAGTTAAAGCAGCAAAGAGATGACGTTACAGCTGTAATGTACACAATCACAGTATTAAAATAATGTTAATACTGTAATACTGTAATCTCTTAATGAGATTAGTTTTTAAGATTAGTTACTACCCGTTTCTCCCTCGAACAATGGATATTACTTTCTGGCTAAAGGAACCTTTTAGTCTGGTCTGTTAAAGCTCTCTGTCATTGTTTGTGTGCAATAAATGAAGATTTTTCTTTGTGTTTGCTCATATGCTTATTTTTTATTTTCAACAAAAGGCTTTTATAATGGAGGTTGAATCTGAAGCATATTAAACACTATCTGTCAGATAAAGAATGACCAAAAGGAGTAATTCAGAATGATTCATCAGTGAATAATGAAAGACTCATCAAGATGAAAGAAAAATCCACTACAACTTTTGTCACCATGTAGGAGGTCTTGTCCTGCATTGCTTCTAATTAGTGAAAATGTACAGCATTTTTGAGATGGGTTCTCTAATTCTGTTTAATCTTCTTCCATTAAGTTTTTGCTGACAAGTAGCAAAATTTATAGCATCAAATTCACTTCCTTAGTTTAATAAGTGTACAGTATGCCATGCAGACCACAGTTGTTTCACCAGGTCTGTTGCCTGGCTTTGAGCTAAGGCTGACTTGGACAGTATGAAAAGAAACTTTTTTGCTCTTCCTGCTCTGAATCTCTTCATCACTCACTATCCACACGCAAAGTGATCTACATGAGATACTGTGCAATACTGTACAAAATATTTTCTTCTGAAGTGAAGTGCGGAGTCCTGTACTTGGGCCACAACAACCCCATGTAGTGCTACAGGCTGGGGGAAGAGTGGCTGGAAAGCTGCCAAGCAGGAAGGGACCTGGGGGTGCTGATCAACAACTGGCTGAATATAAGACGGCAGTATGCCCAGGTGGCCAGGAAGGCCAACAGCATCCTGGCTTGTATCAGAAATGGTGTGACCAGCAGGAGTAGGGAAGTGATCAGCACTGGTGAGGCCACACCTTGAGTACTGTGTGCAGTTCTGGGCGCCTCAATACAGGAAAGACATTGAGGTGCTGGAGTGGGTCCAGAGAAGGGCAGTGAAGCTGGTAAAGGTCCTGGAGAACATGTCTTGTGAGGAGTGGCTGAAGGAACTGGGGTTGTTTAGCCTGGAGAAAAGGAGGCTGAGGAGAGACCTTATTGCTCTCTACAACTACCTGAAAGGAGGTTGTAGAGAGGTGGGTGCCGGTCTCTTCTCAGAGGTAACAAGTGATAGGACAAGAGAAGGTGGCCTCAAGTTGTGCCAGGGAAGGTTTAGGTTGGACATTAGGAAAATTTCTTTCACTGGAAGTGTTACCAAGCACTGGAAAAGGCTGCCCAGGGAAGTGGTTGAATCACTATCCCTGGATGTGTTTAAAAGCTGTGTAGATGTGGTGCTGAGGGACATGGTTTAACAGCAGACTTGGTAGAGTAGGGTTATGGTTGGACTTGATGATCTTAAAGGTCTTTTCCAACCTAAATGATTCTATGATACTATAAAACTATTGTGTGGATATCAGATAATTTTGTATTCTAATGACATTTATACTCATCACAAAAGTGCTAATGCTACAAAATCTGTCCCCATGACTGCCGAGACCATTAGTTTCATATGCTGTGTAAAGAATTATAATTTCCTTTTTTCTTATATTTATACCATTAAAGTGAAGAGCTACCCATAATGAGAGTAAACTGCATGATTGTCTTCCAAATTCTATCCTGTTTGTAACTCAGGCAATTTAACACCAACATATAAATAACGGAATGCTTTAGCCCCTATCTGATTCTAAAATGGCATCTGATGAGTTTTATCAGAATTATGCAAAGAAACTTTTTTCTTTTGTCCTCAGAAAAAGCCATATATCCATCATAACTAAAGGAGATAGGCACCTCTATTTTTTCCACAATGCAGCACTCAACAGCTTGCAGACAGCAATACGGACAGCACAGGGGTAACACAAACAGCAGAAAAAATAAGGAAAAGAATTTATGTAGTGTGTAAATAACAACTTAGAAGCTGTTCAAGTGTCAAGAACTGATCACTAATTTCAGTTTTTCCCATTCATTTCCTTTGTCGTTTAAAATTCAGTTGTGCTGCAGGCCGTGCTAAGTTTGTCTTGTGACTTTACTGTCTTTCTGAAAAATATAACTGAAAAAAGCCTTTTGCCCTTGCCTGGTCTAAATCTCTCTCTCTTTTGTTCCATTTTTAAATTTACGCTGAACACCTTCAGTATTTTCCAGTGCAATTAGTATTGAGTAAGAAACATGAAACCTTATCTGCTTTGTATTTCATTACCTACATGATCTAGAACAAAACCTCCTTACAATTTAATTGTGTTTGTCACAAGAAATATTCAAAGTCCTAAGGTCTAAGAAAAATGATGCTTGCATATCTAACATCATTTTGGGTGCTGAAGTGTACGATTGTTTCTCTACATTTTCTACAACAATCTCCTTGTGAAAATGGTTTTTGATTCCCACACATTTTAGTTGTAATTTCAGCATTATGAAAATATAGTTTACATTCTCCTTGTCTCACATACAAGTCTCTTTGAGGTGGATATACTGTGAGAACATTTTTAAAATCCAGCTCAAGAATTACAAGTGACTAACCACAAACAAAACAAAGAGAATAAACAGCACTTACCTAAGCAGCCAAAACACATTGTCAGAAGAAGTTTTAGTGAAATTATGATCATCCTGTAGGATTATTAGCACTTGCATCAGGGTGTCTTTGCTGAAGATCAGCAAAACAACAAGTGAAAGCACATCAGATTTGTAGTTTAACTTCCTCTTCTGTCATGTGGTGAGGACGATAGAAACCTAAATGCAACCCAATTTTTCCCTACACTCTTTGAAATGGCTGTCATCAATGTGTCTGGTGTAGACTTCAGCCACCCTATCTGAAATCAGAACATTTCTTCTTTAAATTTTAAATTGTGTCCTAACTGGTTGATTTTCAACACTAGAATAGCCTCTTTTCTGATATGACATAAATAACTGCTTTTCCATACTTACAGTGGTCTCACATGAACGTTTGCCATTGCATTTCTGCAATCTGTCCTTTAAAGGCATTTTATGAAGATGAGACTTCTTTAGCTGCTGTGTACACGCTGGTCAGCAGCCTCTTCCAGCCAGCCTGATGAGTTTTATCCAAAGCCAAATAGACAACAATTGTACGTAGGTTACATTGATGCCTAGTATTACTCCTGTCTTTCCTTATCACACATTTCATTGCCATCTTGTTGAAATCTTGCCTAAATTCTTCCCTCCTGTGAAAAGTACTTTCCTACTTTTGCCCAAACAGTAGCATAGCTCCATCAGCAGGAGGAAATGACGAGGGCTGAGTTCAAAGATCACACTCACAGTGGCCCCAACATCCTGCAACATCTGTGGGAAGCAATCCAGGACACCACGCTGTGTGTGCCGTGCATCCCACCGTTACCGCTGTGGGCACAGCTGCATTAGCACAATACCGGTGCCATGTATATCAACCAAGGCTTGTTTCAGGAAGATTATGAGCATGGGTTAAATAAAATGATCTACAGTTACGTCATCAAGTTAAGGGCCATATTGAAATCATTTGCTTTCAATTACAAAAAAAAAATAATTCTACAAATATAGGTAACTGTATGTTTAATGTTCTCCTATATTGAGTTTTAGCTCCAACCCAGAATTACTTACATTGTCTGGCCAGAGAAGTGGAAGACAAAACATTGCTTCCATTTTCTCAACTTATTGAGTCTTATTCCCTGGACAGATGTTTCAAATGCAAAGGTACCAGGCCAGATAAAATTGTCCCATAAACAAGTTCAGTTGGATAGCATCAAAATTGCAATCATAGAATCATTATGGCTGGAAATGACAGAACTTTAAAAAAACACAACAAACCAAATAGAACATGCTGAGAACATGAATCAGCTAAATTAAGAAGTTGATAAGAACCATAACAAAATTTGGTAGAACTAACATCAGGTTTTAGCGGCACTGGGCAGGGGCCCAGAGCAGCTGAACTGCAATTTATAACAAAGACACAGCCACAGTTAAAGCCTAAAGCCCCGTGCCTTTCCGTTTGTCAAAAATAAAGCCATGACGCATCAGCTCACCTGCTTCTCAGTAGCAGTTTCCAGTGTCACTTAGACTGCCAAGTAAACTTAAAAACGAGACAACAGCAGAGATAAATGTCACAAAGTGCTGTAGTATCCCCATTTCTGATAGTACCCAGGTGACTTAGTTATCACCTTTTAAAGCTAGTGAGGACATAACAAATACCTTTGAATTCAAGTGAAAGAAAGGATATATTAAAGCAAATAATTTATACTTAAGGATATGATTTATTTTTATTAAATAATTTTGTTAGCATTGCCATTCCTGTTATCTGTGGTAGTATGGATCAAAGATGCAGAATAAATGAAATACACATGTGTAAAGTCAAGGGAAAAACTAGTTTCTCTTGTATTTAAATATCTACATTTGTGCATTTACTGTTGAGTTATGCAGCTGGCAGCTCCAACATGCAGAGTATTTTGACTGGGAACTAGGTGAAGCTTTCTCAGTAGTGCTGACGGCAGCTTAGATTTACTCCAAAAGATGCTTTGGTTCTAATCCAAAGTATCTACTGTCAGAGATAAAATGAACTAGCACACAGAAAAAGGGCTTGGGAAGAGGTTTCATTTTTAGCCCCGATTACTTTGTTGTACCTATTTATAACACAACCTGATAAACCATCACCGCAGTACTACTGAGCGGGTGGAAAAATACGGTGTCAAAATTACTCAAGCCAGCTTTGCTGCCAGGATAAGTGCATCACACAAATTGACTACGTGGATCACGAAAGCACCTACAACGGAAAGATCCTTCCAAGTTTTCTTTTCTTTCTGCAACTTAATCTTATTTAACCTTGGAAACTGCATCGATGAATTTGGGTTCTGTGAATGTGTAGCTTTACTCACCTGTGTGCTGGAGATGACTGCAGAGCAGCTCTCTTCTTGGAGAGGCAGTGAGGGTTACAGGCAGTCTCTTCTGGATGCTTTGCACAAATCCGTCTTCCCCAGACTTTTCTTCACAGTGTTCAAAGAACACCAGTGGAGGCATATTGAAAAATACACCTGAAACTTTTAAATAAAGAGAACTCAAACCCCCTCCCTCCTCCTTACCCATGTGTCAGACTTGCTTGAGAGTTTGTAATACAAGTATTAATGGAACAGCAGCAATTTTGAGATGTTATTGTCAGCTGGGAAACTTTATTAATCTACAGCAGCATTGAGGAGAGTATGTGTGAAACTCAAGGTAGTCAAAGGAGTAATTCTGCATTGGAATAAGATGGAGCAAAATCCATTTACATTTATTTGTTATGAAAATATCATCTGGTATTTTCATACTTGAAAAAAAATTCTAAAGTACTATGTCAAAGAGATGTTATCAGATTCTTTAAAAAAAAAGGTTTGATTCACATCTGCCATTTCCAGATCTTCTTCAAATCATAACAAACACTTTAGAAATTTACGGGTGTGCCAAAAGAAAGTTCTGGTGAAAATGGAAATTTGACTTTTGTTGTGCCTTCCCCTCTTCCGACTCAAACACTAGGTGGAAAACGTTCTGTCACTTGGGGTTTTTATCTGGTACCTAACCTCAATGTAACAGACCTCGTAACTTCCCATGACAGTCAGTGGTGTTCTATGTTCTGTATGACACATACATTATTCATTTTGCCCAGCTATGGCCCAAACCGAACCACCAGAACCTTAATTTGGTATTGACTCTAGGACTCTTCTTGGCACACTTACTTATTAGCACAGAAAAAACCACACCTAGTTTATTTTCCAACTGTGAATAAGTTACACCTCAGTAGGAAAAACAGCTCTGCAGCACAAGTGGAGTGACAAAACACATATGCCAATTGTGGATATCACAATTTTCAAATTATTTTAAGAGTGCAAGTGAGACTTCTACCTGATCTAGTGATTAAAGAAGTCATCTGCAAAAATTTCCTTTCAGAAGAGTGGCTATGTAATTCTTACACAATAGAAAAAAAATGGTCAGGGTACTGGCATCGACACATCCATCAGCAGGACTTACTCAAGATAAATGCTAGAATAAAAGAGGAACTATTTTATTTATCTCTAATTGAGGTTTGCACCTGGCTTAATGTAAAATAAATGTTATGAATTAACTTTTCCTAGAAAGAAAAAGAAAATTCTCTTGTGAGTCCAAGCAACTGATATGTACATTTCAGCAAAGTGGAGGTAAATGGAAGTACTTGAGATAGAACAGGGCAATGGGAAAGAAAGTGGAATGTAACAAACCCAACCACGTGCTTGCCAAGCAGGGGCAAAACCTGGCATCTTCAGTGCTTGGGAGTACTTTCCTTTCTGCTTTGTAACTGAGGCTTCTGTTTTTGCTACCCATCATATGCTGAGCAACGCCAGAGCCAGCAGGAAAACACATTAAAAACTGGCCTTGGGCACTGGAAAAACAGGGAAAAACTGGAAAAACAGAGAGCCACTTTGTCCCTGGACACAAAAAGAACTCCACCAGCTCTCAAGGATTTTAATGCTTCTACTCCCCTTAATTACACAGAATGATGGAATGAATGTAATTTAACTTTCAAGGTAAAATGAACTAGTCTCCCACAAGACCCAGAACAGCAGCATCTTGGAGGGACTGCAGCCAAGAGCTGTGGACAAAACAAGCTGTTATCAGAAGATTCTGCATTTCAGACTTCTTATGCTGGTTTCACTCTGACTGCTTGCCACATCCTCTCCTTCCCCAACACCCAAGTGCTCTGCTGTTTCCTCCTAGCTCTTCCTAGAACTCTGTAACTGCTACTTAACTCCAACAAAAAGAAAAAAAACCAAACTCAACGTATTTAACATAGCACAAATATGCTGCATGCATGTGTGACTTTTTCCTCTGCTTATAACATTACATCCACCCTCTTTTCTTTTGTGTGTCTCATCTGACGTATGGTTTGAAGTAGAATTTAAGTACAAAGTGGCCTGGTTTCTATCAAGTCTTGATGTAGCACCGCAATATTTCTCCTCACTATCTTGACAAACGTGAGGGAAGAAAAAGGAGGATTACTAAATGGGTCCCTCTACAGAGATTTGAATGCCTGCAGGCTTCCATTTGCTTGGGTTGAGATTTCTCTGGAAAAAGAACATATAAAATATGCAACAACATCATCTTCTAGCAGGAATGCCATGCTTTTTACAGACCACAGTCTTGGATGCCTCCAGTGCAATACAAGATTTGATTCAGGCAAATTATTCCCTGATAGCCAATTGCACTGAAATAACTCTAGATAAAATATCTTGTGTTTTTCTTTTTACCTTAGAAAGTCTCCATAAATTGAAGTAGAAACCCCCCCAACAGACAAATCAGCTGAGAACAAGGTGTTCCTGTTTATAGTATCCTGCATACAGAAGGTTTGTGTAGGATTTGTTCTAACACCGCCTACTAGAAACATATCAACCTGACATCTGGGAGAGCAGCGCCCAGTCAGCAGCTGTAGGATCCTTCACTGCTGGGCCAGGATCGGCCGTGCAATTGCCCACTGAAAATATAGTTAAACTTTTATAATCTACCAGCATGACTTGCTGTTGCCAGCATGTGCATTAGTGAATGCCACTTCAGTCAGGAAAATAAGAATTGTGATGATACATTGTGTAACCTACACACGATATCCATTACACTACATGGCATAACCAAGCAGGGAATGAGAAAAGATGTACAAGCAAGGAAAACGACTTAGCTGAGCATATTTCATTCCCCAAATACATACACCAAACAAAACGAAAAATAGCTGTCATCATGCTTTACTGCATCCTAGTTATGGTGCTCTATACTTCTCCTTTGGGCTTAATGTTGCAGGAAAATGGCTTTCACTGCAGCAGGGCAGGTTAGATTGGCAAATCACTACATATTTATAGCCAAGTATGAAAAATAACCAACAGAAAAATATGAAACAACCTTTCTTCATCCAGTAACTGAATGTGGCAGTTTCCGCAGTGATTTTAAATGAGATGCAACCACAGGCTGCCTACATGGAAAAATCTGACCACCAGCGCAGCTCTTCCAGAAGAACTGTTTCACAACAGCTATTCTGGGAGAGCCCTTTTCACTCCATTTCCTTTGTTCTCGAACAGTGTGTCCACATGGAGGAAATTACTGCTGAACAGCCAAAGTAAATGAGAACAATTACCACAGTAGAATGTCATTTTTACATGATTCCAGATCTGGAATTATTAATTGACTGAGAACACATCTATTTTCCTCTTTTAAACCTCTATATTTAATCTTTCAGTTTTACATTTCTCTGGTCAGAAATATGGTTTTGTACAGTGTTGTACCAAGCATAATTCATCATTACCACTCCAGTGAAGTGACTAACTTGATTCTCATCTCAGCTACGTGCATTTTCATGGTGAATAGGTAAAATAAGTAGAGAGGCCCGTGGACTGAATCAGATTCTACAGCTCCACATTATTTAAAGCTATGAAGAGAAAAGAAAAATGCAGCTTTCTTTTGGACACAAGATACAGCTATTAGGAAAGGCAGCTGCTGTCCAGGTTTCCTTCTGCTGCTGCTCAATCAGATCTGCTTAGAATTTGCACTTACTCCCAGTTTAACCTCTCAACAGAGTCCTCCATAAGGAACTTCAGGTTCATGCTAATGAAACATTTCCTGCTGCCACTGTGCACACTTTGAGCCTGAGAAAGTTCACAGTGTCATAAAAACTGCTTTAGGTTATATGATAAATTAGTTACTGGCCATGTGGCAATACACCTTTTGTCAACAAACTAGCTCCAGTCTACCCAGAACACAAAACTGAATATCCAGGATCAGGATACTATCAAGCAAAGCCAATCAGTTCTGAACCTTAAAGAGACACAATTTAAATGACCTTAGTGCAAAGGAATAAAACCAGTACATTCAATTGCACTTTACAGCAAAGCAGAACCTTTGCTGGTGCTGCCCAAAAGACAAAATAGCTGAAACACATGACAGGTGTTCCTCCTTGCGTGTAGAAACACAACGTCATTTGGCAAATCACTATTTGTGATTTGGAAGTCATCTCCTCTAACAACAAAAACCTTAAGAGAAGGCTCTTGAGATCACCACTAATTAGGAAGACAGTTTAAGACTGTAGGATGTATATGACTTTATCAGTGCTCCACAGCACATCCTAGAAGCAGTCACTTTAAAACCACCCACAGCCAGCACGAAAATGTTCAATATGCTTGTACTGCAAAACCAAGGTCATTTTTGATTTGAACATGTTTCAGAAAAAAAAAAAAAGAGTTATGAATAATTACCTAACAAAAATACCCACAACTCAGGCCAAGAGTTTAATTAAATTTAGAGTTTATTGCAAAATGACTATTTATTTCATTAACAGCTGTAGAATTTTTTTTTTAAATCATCATTCATATCTTGAAACAAAAATTGGAAGGTATTACACATTCACTCCTGAAATACAATGTCAAACTTTATTGACCTTCAAAGTATACAAAGAAAGTCCTTATTTCCTTTGGGTGAACAGTTACTATGTAGTTTTCTGAGGTGTCTGTGAAGTTGGAGAATCCTGTAGAACAGAAAAACATTGGTAATTTATTAAAGAAGCAGCTTTACTCAAATGTACATATTATTCTATCTCAGCAGTTTTAACTCATCCCTTCCTTAAAAGCTGGTGCTTGAGCAGATTCTCTTTCTGAAAGCTGTAAGTAGTACGGAGCTTAAGATGCACCCAATCATAATATTAAAATATAGAAGAATTTATCTACTTTTCACACACTGACACACAGAAAAAGTGAAACAGCTCCCCTGTCACACACCTTTCTTCATCATGAGTAAACAGCAAGCAAGTTCCTAGCTGCAGGTCAAGAATAGCTATAAACTCTCATCTAGCCCAGTCCAAAACCTCTGCAAGCTTTTTACAACGCACATATATGTGTGTAAGTCACAGTAAGGACAATGTCCAAGCAACTAACTGGAATGAGAAATGCAATGAGGTCACCCACAGCATTTGACTTGAGTGCCAGCCCTAACTTTAATCATACTCACACAGTCCTTCAAGCTGATTACAGTGGGGGTTTTTAACCGCAGCTGTCAGTTTTTCTGCAGAACAGGCTTAAGCTTAGGTTAACACAACTCATTAGCATCTAAAAAAAATCAATGTGTCACAAGTGTGAATTCATGAAGCAGCCACTTCTATCTGGACAAAGGTAACTCCAGAAAGATTTCAAGCTTTTTAACTTCTAGGCAAAACAAGCCATCAAATACAGCAGTCTAGTACTGCAGGGAACCTTCACTAAATGCTACGACTTGCAGGTTGTCCCTGATATCAAGTCTGTCATATGGAACAACAATGTATTTTTAATCTTGAACTTATTTTTGTATTTTTAATTAGACTATTCTTCAAGCTTCAACACTCAACAATAATGACACCAACCACCTTATTCCACTTACCTTTGCTTGGATATTGGGCAGTCTTCCATTTCCACCGCTTCAAAGTATTTACATCCCAGGTGCCTGTGAGTGATCGCTCTTCCACTGCTGTCACGGATCCTAATCCCTTTAGCAAAGACTGAGTAAAGAAAACACAAGGAGTCAAACCAGAGTTTATTGCAAATAGCATCACACTCACTGGTCCAGTACACAGTTAGACCAGAGTAGAACTTTCATCACTAACATTGAGCTGTTAAGCAAAGCAGTAGAGACTTTAAAAATGTGCTAGGGCATGCACCACAAGGACAACTACAGATTCACCAGGCTTCACACTTAGGAAGCTGAGGTGCTGTGTCGTAGTAAACTTCAGAGCCTACTAATCTCTCCACTCACACTGCACTTTTTTAAACATGAGAATGCTACACCTTGTTTCCCATGTTTCTGTCATCACAATTACAATTTAATATTTTACAAGAATAAAAGTTTATGTATTATAAAGTATCTACTTCTTACCTAAAAGGTCATTTACTTCTCTATTAAAGATTAAATAAACAAGAAACTGAAAATACACAGTACAGGATGGAAGCAGCCAAAGTAACAGCTTGCAGAAATAAACTATAGAGGAAAAAAAATCATGGAATTGTTTTGTTTGGAAGAGACCTTTAAGATCATCAAGACCAACCGTTAACACAGCACTGCCAGGTCACCACTGAACTATGTCCCTCAGCACCACATCTACATGTTTTTTAAATCCCTCCAGGGACGGTGACTCCACCACTGCCCCGGACAGCCTGATCCAGTGCTCAACAACCCCTATGTTTGTTCCCTTTAATCCTGTCCACATTTCATTAACTATAGGCACAATCTGCAATAACTAAAGAAACAGCAAAACAGAATCCCACTCTCTGCACTGGTTAAGGTACTGCAGGAAGTGTTACACAACCAAGAGCTCAACAGAACCAGTCCAACTGCTATTTAAGCAGATCTTCATGCTGTGCCTGTGGCAACTTAATCTGAAGTAACGGCTTCTGCACTGCAAAGCTGAGTGAAAATAAGACCTGCTTCCCTCTGAGGTTGAAGTTATACTAGTATGTTTTTATCCAACTTTTGTGGATTCTCTAGCACACAGACGTTTCATTGTAGAACCTGTTGTCTCTGGAACAAAAACGCCTCAAGTGGTATTCTGTCTTGAAGGATTAGATTTACCTTCAGATTTACCATCACAGGTTGAGACAGCACAGGATCCTCTCCAGCTTCATACAAGTGCCTAATTCTTAGCAGGACACGACTGAAGTCTGGATCACCTTGCCTCTGTCTACCTTTAAGAGAAAACAAAATGCAAACATTTTCTTACTTCAAAAATAAAACCAATGTTTAAACTTTTTTTTAAGCTTTACACATTTTTTAAATTTATCAAGAGGACTATCACTAAGAAACAGCTCCCACTGTTGACAGGAATACACTAACAGGCGTAATGAACTCATGCAGGAGAAATATTTTACTAAGCAGAGGAATCATACAGTACAATTAACTTTCTTGACAGATGAATTTAACGCTTTGAATAAATAAAATCACTGAATAATTAAAGTACTGGTCTCACAGTACTAGTTTCACAGTTTCTAGAAAGAAAAGAAAGTCACCTTCTTTAAGTGTAACATCCAGCCACCCTTTTGAAGGCACCTACCCATGTGGATGCTGAGGACCTGCTCTGCATGGTTAGAGCTGTATCTCCACCCTGGAATGCTCAGAGTCTGGACATGAAGATTAGGTGGGACAGTTACAGGTGAACTGTGGACTGACTTCTGCTGAAGCTGTCTGGATAGCTTTGGCTTATCTCCTACATGCAAAGTGAAACAAAGCAAACATGAAACAGCCACGACACATACAAGCCTGGATAGGGTACTGTGGAAGGGTAAAGAGATTTTTGCTTTTTCTGCCAAGGCAGATGCAAAGCAGATGCTATGCTTCCTCCTCTAAGGCCTTGTGAGATACAAAGCAGAAAACAGCACGATTTTAACTGTTGGAGAAGTGTATTAGAGTTTTCCATTAAGCAAATGTCACTGCAGCTTGAAGTTACTATTCCACTACTAGAATTCAGTTTTAGTTAATAAGTCAAACAAATATTTTTAAAAGAATGACTCAAAAATGGTCATTAAGGACTCAGCATCCAGGAACCTGATACGTGGTGCACTAGCTACTTTGCACTAACTCCCTGTGTGGATATTTTGTTCTCGTTAGAGACTTTAAAATTTATTCTCCTCTGAAAGTGAAGATAATTACATAACAAGAGAAACATTTCATACACTTGGACAACATCCATGTTTGAAATTAATGCAAAGTAACTAGCAGGCTCTATATCTGCCTCCTAACTCACTGTACACTTTGCCACACAGGAGGCTTGAAGTCTGCACTTACTAAATACTAAATAGATACTAAAGATACAACAGGAGACAGAATAAGTTACCTGATAATGCTCCAAACATTACTACTGGCCGGTGTTCTAATGCCAGTCCACTCGTCCGATACAAAACACTGGTGACAGCCTTCGTTCCTAAAATAAGCCAAATCACAGGGTGAACCACTGAGGAGTCATTCAAAGTTAGGTTGTAATTCAGGTCCCACTGAAGGTTGTTCCACAGTCTCCTGTGAAGCATCACCTGTATTGGGAAGGTAAATGTCACAACAGTAAAAAGCCATCGTGCTTTACTTGTATTATCAGCAGCCATGAAATTATGCTCTCCTTGAAGAAAAATAGTTTTATACGCTACCTCCACTTGCCCATTTCCCTGACTTGAGACACCATGAGCTCTTTCTGCAAGCAGCATCAGCCTTGTAGTGTCATCTTCAATGTAGGCAGTCTGGACCATAGGGTAATAGTTCTGAAAACACACAGTAAATCACACGGTGATAAATATTAGCTTAGGTAACAGTAATAGAGAATGAAGATAACACACAACTGACTTTGGAATACACCTTTGTGCCTACCCGAGCCACTGTGTTATTCACATATGCCTTGAACGGTCTTTTCTGAATCTGATATCCATTGCTGTCAGTGTAGAGTAGCTGACTGGTGTTCAAATTTGTGCTTGTTCTTAGAACTGCTTCACGATTTAATTCCAAAGGCCCAACGCTGTACTCTTGCTCTATCCTATGGCAAAGCAACTTCCCATCATAGCCTTCTGGTACTGTATACATCCTGGTAAATACTGCATGTATGTAATTTTGAGCAGTAACATTACTGTAAAAAATGAGAGGAAAGATATGCAGAGTTTATGAAGTGGAGCATTTCATCAGTTATGTCAAGACTTGCAAATCATTCATGATGTCATCCTACACACAGACAACTTTCTTGACTGTTTTCTATGTACAGATATTCAGCTGGAGTAAAGGATACCCTACAGCTTTCTTTAGTGTTGCAAGTGTAAAGAGGACTCTTCATTTGATTAGAGAGATTCTGTTTTTCCCAAAATTAACAAAAAAATTTACAAATAATTATGACTCCCCAGGCAACACATTTACATTCTACAGAATCTGGGCAACACTAATTTTGATGCAAGAATTCCATGGTTTTCCAAAGGTCCTTCTCAATGACAATCCTTGTACTATATGCCATGTACAGCAAAAGCCTTCAAATAGCCAGATTTAAAAAAGGGTGAAGGGGCTATAGACAAATACAATTTTAACACATAAAAGCAGCTAGTTCATCAGGGGGCAGAGTGTCCTTGTGTAGGATTCATTTCTCCTTTCTCTAATTCCCTTGTAAGAAAGATATTCAGTTACAAAAATGAGCCATTAAATCCAAATTCCACCCACGTAAGATGTTCACTGCAATTTTCGTTGAATTGTGTGGAACCAGGATCCCAACCGAAGCTGCACTATAAAGGGAACCACAGAAGATAACTCTGAAAAATGTCCACCTCCCTCCCTGCATCAAGATGTGCTATTTAAAGGAGGTGCTTCCTCATCACAACATTTAGCAGATGTGTGCTAGAACTAATCTCATACCTATCTACAGAGAACTAAACGTTCCAGGGAGGAGCAGCTGTAACGGTGTTGTACCTGTAGAAATACTGCCGTATCTCTGTCACTAGGTTTCCAAAAACCACTTCCAATTCCACTGCTTTTGAAACTGGAACAGCTGAAGCATTTGGGGCAAATAAGTAGTTATCTGAAATGGGGCCTTTTGTCACATCGCCATTCACATGGTACTCAAGGAATTCCTGGGTCACCTGGACAGTCTGGTTAGTCTCCCTGTGAATCCACAGAAGAGGAAAAGTCATATTATTTGCAAACCCTTTTTGTACACAACATATGCAAAGCTGAACTGCAAGAAAAATATTAAAAGTCTTTTTCTACAAAGTGAATAGATGGTTTTATAAGATTTAGGAAATGAGGAGAGCAGAGAATTAAAGTGCTTCCTGTTAAGACATCTGTCAGTGTGTAAACAGAGTTTCTATGTCATTTTATACTTCCATAAAATAGAAACAATTTCAAGACAGAAATGAGCAATTAGCTCAGTTTTGATGTGAGAGTTGCTACAGGATCAAAAAATACCCATTGCACAAAAATGAGGTACATGCACCATATTAGTGAATAATCAAGTTCATTTAACTGACTTTGTAACTAAATAAATCAGCATGATGTAACTTTCCAAATTTGCCACTGGTAACGGGATAGCAAAATTTACACTCGCTCACTACCTATTTTGTGTTCTTTCTCCACTGAAGTTTACAATTTAGCTATTTGTGACTCCACATCACAGTCCTTGGAAAGTCATATGAAGGCAATTTAAGATGTTATTGCCCTCATCTACCTGCTGTGCTCTACTTGGGAGCCTGGAGCCTTGCTGGCACAACAGGAAAAAATCACTTAGTCTGGCATATAAATTTAAACTGCCAACCATTTTAGCTACTGCTAATATAGCAACCTACAAACTGTAATGACTGAGGAGCAAAATGTATCTACTACTCCTGTCATAGGGCATTGCCAGTGCAGGGGCAGAAACTACAAGTTCTAACCGGTGCAGCTAAACTTTACAAGTCTTCACAGTTGAGAATACCAGTTTTTTAACCTTTCCTCCCATTCTGACCTGGCGCCTTGCTCTTTCTCACTGCCCCAAAGCAAACTTCCTGAAACTCATACATTCTGTGCTTGCTGAGGCTTGTGGAGAAAGTAAATATCCCATTTCTCCTACATGCTGAATTCCAGCTCTTGCTGCTTGCCAGACCAGGATGGAGAAGAATGGGATTTGGATTCAGATTTTTGCTCTTCTTCATATTTCTTATTATATTCCTCATGGAATCTGGAAACAGATCTGGAGGCACTTTGAGAAAATACTCCAGGGCTCTCAATTAAGGCACATCTATACTTTTAAGGCTGATTTGAACTATACTGGAAAAAAATTCTTGCTCTAGGAGGCAGGATTATGAACAAAAACACAAAGGTGTAAGAGTTCTAGTAGTCACTAGGCCAATGCTAAAGAGGTCAAATAATCCATGAGTACGTAGCTGACAATCTGAATCCTGAGCAGGCAAAAAGCAGCACAGCTCCACTGAAGCTGAAGAAATTGGGCCAATTTGCATCAGCTGAGAAAGACAAGCTGCAAATCCCAAATCTCACCTCAATCTTGTTTGCTCTTCCATTTCATTTACCTGATTAAATAGAATTTCCTTAGCTAAATGTTTCCTTTCAAAAAGTTTTGTAGTTTCCTACCATAGAAACAATGATACAGGATTTGCAAAATGCCACTGATTAGTAAGAGA
This sequence comes from Eurystomus gularis, assembly GCA_013400335.1. Lineage (NCBI taxonomy): Eukaryota > Metazoa > Chordata > Aves > Coraciiformes > Coraciidae > Eurystomus > Eurystomus gularis. Next base: position 293,264 of record VZZY01020903.1, read on the forward strand.
AAGCTCTTGCTTTGTCAATTCAGGCTTATCATACAGCCACAGCGTATATACCTTCTTACTTTTTTTTAATACAGACACACATTCATAACCCTCTTTAGTTCTAAAGTACAATGAGATTTGGCTGATGTACTAGTTAATACTGTGATATGTCACCTCAGATTGACTGCATAGCTAAACAGGGCAACAACATTACAGAAACAGCATGGAACCACACCCAGGCTAGTGCAGATGGAGATAAAAAAGAGTAATTGTAAAGAACATTTTGTTAGTTGAGTCTCAGAATTAAGGGACATGATACAGTCCGTGGACTTTTTTTTACAGATGGTTTTACAGAATCTGAAACATTATTAAAAAGAAGTGGTAACCTCACCTCTCTGTAATGCTGACCATTAGATTTGTGCTTGTGTCAAACAAGACTTGGTAGCAGTTGTTAACCACAGGAAGAAACTGTCGACTCTGCTGATTTGCACGAGTTAGGTCTTTTCGATTGTACTTGACTGATCTTCCAATAAATGCAGACTGCTTACCATTCAAGTGTTTAATATTGTATTTTCTGTAGCTCAGACCACTTATTTCAACTAGAATATAGAGATCATACGTAGTATTTGACTCCGCTGGGCTTTGAACCTGTATGTTAACATACACAACAATGCTCCATTACAGAAAATTAAATGGCAAGACAACTATCACCATGGGTTGTAAGCTCTAAATTACAAAAATTAGCTACTACTTTAAAAATAAGTTTCTAAACATGCCATTCATTGCAATTCTCAATGATAATGTAGATCTGTGCTGCTTTTAACTAGGAGATTGGTGAACTTGGACTAAGCTTAGCCTTTCTGTGAAGGAAAGAGTCACTAAACTGATAACAAAGTTATATCTTATTTTAATGTGAACATGGAATAGTAGCTCCTGATTTAAGACTGCATTGCAAAGTGTCTATTTGAGCAGAAATAATCACAGATTAATCAGTCAAATGACAGAAAAGAGACCGAAACATAAGGGAGCTGACTAGCGCAAGTATGAAAAAACTGATGGCAAGCGGAGGAAGCACCTAGATGTGCCCTCACCTTAAGCAAGCACATGGAGAGAGAGGTAGAAGCATGCTGCATACTTTTGAACAGCAAACAGAACACCAGTATTACATAATACCAAAATGCTTCAAACAATGGTTTTAATCATCAGTCAATTGCACGTATCTTGCCGGTTAATGTTATACAATGTAGTACTACTTTTGGTGTGGAGCAAGAAAATGGGACTAGAGAAATAGTGCACAGTGTACATAGACAAAGAGGTTTGTTACGACTAAACAGAAATTAAAGCAAGTTGTCTGTACCTTCACACTGTGGACTGGCATACATCCAGTTACGCACATCGCAGCCCTGCTAACCTTAGTGGTATCAACAGAGCTGACTCCCATTCTCTCCCTTCACTACAGAACTCACACATACAGTGCAGTAGGTGGTAGAGCACTTGCCAAGCCTCAGTTCCTCTCAGCCACATACATCAGGCTTCTGAGCTAAACATTTCATTTCCTCAAAAGGAAGGAGTGTGTGATATGAATGTACTTTTGAGCAGTACATACTGGAAGAAAAAGACCCCAAACCACCCCTTCATTACTGGCAAAGACTGCATTTAGCCTCTTGTCGCTATCCACAGGCATGTATGCGTAACCTCTAGCAAAAGAGAGTACAGGCCAACCCTGAAACACGGAACTCTGTCTTTTTAAAATAAGGCATGACAGCTTGACTTCAGGGCATTCTAAATCCTGAAATAAATGCTCTAAATACATGTCGATCTCCTCCTTGTATCTAAAAGGCTGAAGTAATTCAGATGGCAGGACTTCTGGGAGGTTAAGTGGCTGACAGGTAAGCATGACCAAGTGCTAACCCAAGAGACTGATGGCTCCCAGATAAAGGCAGTTTGGCTTTACACCACCATCATGTATGTATGGAGGAACAGGAGACAGCTGTTGTGTATCACTACTTGACTGCAATGCGCCTTGAAGCTGTCCTGGTGTCAGCTGGGATGGAGTTAACTCTCTTCCTAGTAGTTGGTACAGCGCTGTGTTTTGGAGAATAATATTGATAACACACCGATGTTTTAGTTGTTGTCAAGCAGCGCTTATCCTAAGTCAAGGAATTTTTCAGTTTCCTGTGCTCTGCCAGTGAGGAGGTGCACAAGAAACTGAGAAGGAGCATGGCCAGGAGAGCTGACCTGAACTAGCCAAAGGGATATTCCATACCATAGGATGATGACATCAGTATGTCAAGGCAAGTTGGCCAGGAGGGGCCAATCACTGCTTGGGGAATCTCTAGGCATCAGTCAGCAGGTGGTGAGCAATTGCACTGTGCATCGCTTGTATTTCTTAGGTTCTATTTATTGCTCTTTTTGTTATCTCCCCTTTCATTACAATTATTATTATTACTATTATCATACTTTATTTCAACTATTACCCCTTTCCTATCTCAACCTATGAGTTTTACTTTTTTTTTTCCCCCCAATTCTCCTCCCATCCTACCAGGGGCAGGGGAAGGAGTGAGCAAGTGGCTGCATGGTGCTTAGTTGCCTGCTGGGGTTAAACCACATCATAGTCACAAGCCACAGGTAACAAACTCTGTCCAGCTGGAAGGACTTGCTGAGCTACCTGGCATTTCAGGGACAAAGGGAAGCATCTGGAATGGTGTCATGCCTCTTCAGGCCTTACGTGCAGAAAGCATTCCTACAGGTTTATCAAGCCGTTGATGACAACACGCTCTCTACAGCAGAAGCTCCTGAGAAAGGCTAGTGCTAGCTTTCACTTGAGGACACTTTCTTCTCTCCCAGGGAACAGCTGGCTATGACAGAATAACATGTCATATAGCAGCTGACTGTCCCCAGTTTCTTTTGAGCGTGTAAGCAAGACCTACATTTCTTAAATTTCTTTTCTTCCCCAAGGCAATCTGTCAATTGTACAAACAGGACTGTCAATAGTAGGGCAGGGCTCCAAACAAAAACGCTTTATTAGTAACAGTGTTTTTTATGGAAAGAAAAGCAAGGTAAGAAGTGCCAGGTCACACACAGCACGCAGGCAAGAGACAAACCAAACATACTGTAGAGCAGGAAACCCTTTTGGACTAAAATTCTATTATTAATACTTGTTTTCACTGTGCTACTATACATTACCACACTTTGACAGGAGGTAGGATCAAGCCAGTGAAAACTGAGAAGAAAAGCAAGAGAAAAGAAACAAAGTTGAAGTACCTGTGCTGGTACAGAATGTCCCAGTTCATCATATACACTCAATGCCAAGTTGCTGACAGAAACCATAACAAAGGTAGTGATGTTCCATGCCAGTGGATTGTAGACAACAATGTATTGGTCAACATCTGTAGCACCTTTATACACACAAAGAAAGCTATCAGCCACTAAAATGATGTATTTTTAAAATGTGGTATTAAAAAGTATTTGAGAAATCTGTCTAGGTACAACCATATTACAAAATTTTAACATAAAACCCCGCAGTAAAACTTCATGATTGAAAAAAGGAAAACATCTCATAGTACTTCATAAAATCTTCTTCTGCTTTATTCTTCCGTTCTTTACCCAATAAAAAGAGACTGTGTATTCAGAAAATGACATCTGAGTTGAATGTAACTGAATTTAGTGAAACTAAGCAGCTTACTGCAACTCCTTGTCATGCAGTAACTTTATCAGTTATACAGAAGATCAAATGAGAAGCCTAGTTTAAAAACAACCTTTTAAAAGACCAAATCAGACTGTTGTGCAGCCCACAACATTATTTATATTTGACAGTTTTAAAAGTTTCCAAAGTAAAGATAAAAGTGAATGTACAGTCTTTGGAGTAAACGCCTTAAAAATTCCTTTACATTTTTTTACACAAGCTGGCAGTACACTACAGCAAGAACATTTCTTAACTGCAACTGTGCTTCTTACCACATAATCTTATGTTGCATAGTAAAGTTAGTTTAGTAATTACCCTGACCAGCACCTCTTACTTCCTGTTACTTCGTTACATAGTTGAGGTGTGAATCTAGGAGCCAGGTCTGATAAATACAGTGGGGCAGGGCTCTGCCTAACATCAGTTTAAGAGGCCTTTCAGATGGTTGAGATAATAAATTCATCTGAATTTGCCTCGGGTCTAGCAGATCTCATAAGGAAAACAGGATTTTCCAGCTGTATGTAGTTCACAGAACTTAGGTGGTATGCAGTATGTTGATTGTTTTGGAGGAAAACATGATAGCTTTCATAAGTTAGACTGCAAACTGCAAAAGCTATGTGAAGAAGTACCTGATATTCCTGAGTCCTTACTGTAAACAGAAGAATAGACCTCTCCATTCTTCTTTGCATTGTTCATGTCAAAGATTATGGAAGCCATTAGCTTCTTGACGTTCAACATTCCATACATCAAGTTATTCATGTACATGTCCTTCACCTTGGGAGACTCTGTGCCTGTTATACCATCATGGTGCTGGACCTTACATTTAAGAGTAGTTTGAAAGGTCACAATGCAACAGGATGACAACTTCAGGTTTGCATTTGTATTAACATGGTCCACTAACCTTTAGACATATAACTTAAAAGTATTACAGCTATATACACAGATACACATTTTGCCTATTCCAAATGGCTATATACAGAATGAAATGGTCAAAGACAAGACGCACACAGATTTCCCTCTGAACATATTTCTCTTTCAATATTTAGAAATTACTAAAGTTACATTCTTAGAAGAAAAAAGATACAAGTCACCAAAACCATGAATGCAGCAAAAATACTGTAACAAGACAGGTTTTCATTTCTTGCTAAGATCTGGTCAATAACTTAGCTGACAAAATATTTATTAGAAGCAAAAACCACTGATGCATGTAAATGGTTAATGGTATGAGGCTGATCACTTAGCTACTGCACTTTGAAGAAACAAACTGTCCTTCCTCTTCTAACTTCGAGGAGTAGAGATTATCAGTAGTTTTCAGTTAGTTCAGGTTTTGTTTATTTAAAAAAAAAAACATTTTGTAATTAATAAAACCATCATTAAGAAAAGGAATTTCATGTGCAAATTTTGAAACTACATACTCTTTTACCATCTGAAGAAAACACTTGCCAGCAGCCATGTCTTGAATGCATGGCTAAAGGGCTGAAGTCAAGTTTCAAGAGTTTTCTAAAAAATTGCTTTATTTTTACTCACAATTTGCTAAAGGGGAAAGTTACTTCTAAAAACATAAAAGCAACCTTGAGATACTCCAGCTGAAATGCCTAAGCAAAGCTTTGCCTTTGGGAAATAAACGTTTTCATTCAAATTAAAAAACAAATCAATCTTTACCTCAGAAACTGCCCATCTAAGGCTCTGAAGTTGCTTTAAGGCTCCACATTTGCAAATAGAACTTGTTGGGTGCTTCTGGACATACTGTGTGAAAAAGGACTCTCCAGCATAAAGCAGTGAACTTGCTCTCCTTGCGATTCCTTTTAACGTGCTCCGAGAAGTGTAAAACCCAGTCCATGCTTGAAATGGCTCTGTTAAGAGTTGAACAGATCCGATACATGTCAAAATACCGTTTCAGTTATCACTTATTTGTTACTTGACTACTACTGTGCAGCTTCTTACATGAAACCTGCTGTGGGTTTACCCATCAGCCGTCAAATGGAATTGTCATAAGCCCTACAAAGAAACACAGCCATAAAAGTGCACTGTGGAAAACTACAATCTCTCCTACGCGCCTAGTAACATGAGTTATGGACTCATATCAACATCAACACAAAGCTGTTATCAACTAAGTTAATCTGTGGTTGCACAAATTTCTTCTTTGTGGATCTGCACAAAACAACTTCAGAAGTTTCACTGAAGTGTATTTTATTACTCATTAATAAAGTGGGTTAGAATCCTTGGTTACTGCTTGATACAAGCTCTCTCTATTCTCCCCTTTTAGTCAAAGGGATTTATATTAAATTTCATTTCCTCAAAATGCAGTAGAAGCAGTGATGGGACAACATGACTCCAAAGTACTGCAGCACTTCAAACTACATCACAAGATGCCCTCAAGTGGTCAGTGGAAAGTATTTCAACAGTTAATTTGTGCTAATGTTCCAGTATCCCATAGAGTAAACCAAGAAATCAAATATTTGTTTTTAAAACCTCCAAATCTCTACTTAGTGGGTTTTTTCTTGTTGTTTGGGAGGATTATTTTTTCAATATATACCACTGATAAATAGTTTTTCCAGACAGAAGTTGCAGAATGTGCTTTTAAAAGTGCATATATGCACCCGTAACAACCTGCTATCAGCCTAAGATCAAAGGCAACAATTAGAACATGGGATCTTTTGCTCAAAAACTCCAGGACAAATTCTTTTTGGCCTGCAAAATGCTGGAAGTTTAAACAGAATGAGTTCCATTTCAATTTTCAAGGTTACAAGGAGAAGAGTCACATATGCATATTAGCACATACAATGAATGTAGAGTAGAAAAAGGAAATACTTATCTGGGACTTAAAACTTGAGTTTCCAAGGCATATGTCAGAAATGACACTGAGCCCAATAAGTGACTCATAATAAAATGGCACAGAAAGAATGAGAGAGGATTAATCATCAAGAAGCAAAATAGTATGTGGGAGAAAGCACACTCAAATCTATACTGCAATTTCAAGGCGCAGTAAGCCGTTTGGGGAAGAAATTGCATCTATGTGTGGGCACCCACCTGGAACACTGAAGATGCTTCTATTATGCAAGCTAATGGCAATTGACTACTGCCTGTAAATTATGCCAAAAAACACAGGTAAGAGCCCAGATGTAAAAGGAAATTTGCACTTAAAACTGGCAGTGCATTTATCAGCAAGTAGTTAGATAGGATATGATCCCTAGAGGGACATGAGTGATCAGTTCATTCAGTGATTTACAGGAAGCAATAGTTATTTTTATTAATTTAGAAGCTAGCAGACACGTTACAGAATATTGGATGTATAAGCTAAATTTAGGTTGTAATAACGCAGAGATATTGTGCCAAAAAAAGTGATGAAGTAGTGATAGCTACAATTATACAGAAAGGTATTTTAATGATACCGATGATATCTTAATGATAATCCAGGCAACGAGACAAATTAATGAGTTTAGAATCTGAGAAGTTCACTGTGTCTTCTCTCTGCATATTTCCGTATGAGGCCTAAAAGGGTAAATTTAATGGGGAAAAGGATTAAAGGGATGCTGGGTATGGCATACCTCCTTTTGTATCTTCCCAGTACTTTTCAGCTCTCCTTGAAAAGCTAAGGTAGTGCAGCAAGTAAGAAGTAAGCAAGCAACAAGAAGCTGCAATGAATTTGTGTCACATCACACTATGAAATTTCAGAAATACAGGCAGTATTTTTACATTTTGAGACTTTAGTTGTAACACAATTTTTTTTTCCCCCAGAATTTAAAACTGTTTTCTTTCATGAAAAGGGCAAAGACTCTCCTACAGCTGCGAGACTTTAGGGTACATGCTTTTGAACTGAATCTACTTGGGTCTCTTCCTCCACCCATTGCTTCCAAGGTTTCCAAAGAAATATTCCAGCCACTGCCCTAACATCTATTCCCAACCAGTAACTTGGGATCAACTTGTCTATTTGAAGACAACTGGTAGTGTAAATAAATGTTATACGGAAATGGTGTTTTTCCTCTTATTTCTCATTTTCTCAGTTTCCCTTTATTGAAATTTTAAATACGTACATTTGAGGCACATATTATGCAGTTGTGAACTTCATTACCTGTTGAATATGGAAGAAAGTCTTGAGAGTCACGAATTTTCCATGTAAGATTTCTGCTATAAACTGCTTGGAAGTAATCACCAACAGTGGCATACTGGACAGTCACTCCAAACTCATCAGAATGATTGTTAATATAATCCAGCAACAGGTCCATGTTGGAGTACTGAACAGATGCATTAAAGAACTGTTTGTCACAACCCTGAAATTTCAAAACCAGAACAGCCAAATGACTTTGGATCATGTAATGTAGAAGGATCGGTTTTTAACACTAGTCTGTATCAAAGTGGTATTTCTTTTGATCTTGACTGCCCATCTGAAAGCTATTTGTTACAAAACATCACGAATGGGTAGGGTTACTGCCACAGATGAGCTGATAACCAACCAAGATTACAGACAGGAAGAAGTGTGTTGACAAACCATATTGTGCAAGAGCATGAGGTTTCATGGTAGCAACTGCAAAATGCATGCATGCGTGCCTGGAAAGACAACCTTTTTTTCTTTTCACACTGCATTTCTTTCACTTAGCAGAAAATAAAGCAGTTCATTTTCTGCTCTTAAAAATTCTAAGAATTTTTACAACTTTAGGAAGTGGTGAGGAGATGATGTGAAACAAAACAATCTGCACAGAGATCCCCGTAGTACAAACACCACACAATGTATTGCTGATGCCCCACCATGACAGTAGACTACAGTACTTCTGATGCTCATCCAAATAGTTCAGAGAGGTGATACGCTATGTATTAAAGCCTCCTTTTTGAGCAATCTTGCAAAATTTCTGCCTTCTGTTGAAGGCATCTCAATACAGACTATCTGCACGTACAAACATTTTTAAAAAGATGTAATTAATCACACCTTTGTTCAACTACAACAGCAGAACAGGAAAATGAGTCAGTCAGCCATGGCACCACGTGCATTATTACAGTATCAATATTACAGTATAGGCATCGCTCTGAAGCACGATTACATGCTAAGAAACCTTCTCCACATAAAAAGGCCTAATTGAAGCCTTCCAACACTTCCAGAAGCTTAATGCATCCTCATCTTCATGTCTCTGTGCTTGAGACAGAAAACATTGCACAAGTCAATCCCGATCCCACTTTCAAAATAAAGATGCTCTCAGCAATTTGCCTTCAATGCTTAGTAGATGCTTGAAGAAATGACCAAGGAGGGTCTATTTTCTCTGCAATCCCATCTTCCACCTCAACCTTTAACTGATGGGCTCAAGGAGTTTAACATGATGAGATGAATCCATTTGGCTTATGAAGGAGTTGAATCTGATGAGTTCAACTGAAGCCAGAGGCGATTACTCTCCCCTCTCTTTCCCAGATATGACTGCCACCCCCATCCCTTCCCCATTTACTGTTTCATGTAATGGCACTGTCACATCCTTTATGAATCCTAGTATACATGCCTGTCCCTCAGACCTAAAAGGGTAAGCCACTGATCAGAAAAGTGGAAATTCTACTTCCAAAACAGAAAAGTTCTTCTAAGATACCCAGAGATCTTCTGCATGCATATAGCAGAGACTGGAAAACAAACCAGAATAAGCTACTAAAATACTGAAAAGTATGGCAGTCATTGCAAACCAGACTTCCTAATATTCCAGTAAAATCTGTGGGGAAGAAGTAATGCGTTTACTGGTCAAAACTACTTCATATTTACAGAGCACTACTTTCACCTCATGATCCAGTAAGACTTCCTCATAAAAAGTAGACACTTTGCACCACAGAATGGGATGTGCTGGGTTGGTGGACTTTGCTTACATTGACACAGAACACAGCAGCTGAGGAGCACTGTAGCTCTGTAGAACATCCAGGAGAACCTGCTGTAGTTAGCTGCCACATCCAAACACTATTTGAACAAAACTTTGTAAGGAATACTATACATTACTGTACAGTTAGTTGAACCACACAGGCCAAAAAACATCTCAAGGATCAGTTCCAGCCCTTAAGACAATTCCATACCCCCTCCCACATCTGCTGCTATGGCCTTCAGAGAGGCAGGTTTGAACTTTTATGCTGCCTCACAGCCCAGTGGCTCCTCCTGCACAACTAGGTGCTTCAGATCATGAACAAACAGTTGGTTGACCATATAACTCATCACAGAAGTGCCAATAGTCTAGATGTGAGGTCTGACCTTAAATGGGAAGGTATTTCCTGATTATTAACTGAAGGGAAAAAAAAAATATCCCACGTACTCCAAACTACTTGTAACCACGAAAATAGCCAAGTTCAGAGACAGAGGTATCTGTTTGTCTATTCCTCTCCACGTCTTTACACTGCGCTATGAATGAGTAACAACCTTTTATGACTTTGTTTACAGCTCATTATCACACGCACACAAATCAGGAAGTCAGAGACTGAAATTTTCTTACATTACTGCAAAACTGCAGGTTTGGAGCTAGACATCTGGAATTCATTTGTACCATTCAAAGCCCCTTTCTCCCCATTCCAGTGTAACTTTCACTATAGCACTACTATATACTATTATGCCCCATTCCTCCCCTCGGGCTCTACAAAACAACCAAATAACCAACATAAGCAACAGTGTGACAAACACAGGAGAAAAACAAATCAATGACTCAAAGCTGCATCACTCAGAAAACCTTTGTTCTCTTTGCAGCAACAGATGTTGTGGTGAAACAGCCACCTTAAGAACACACATCATCCTTTAATATTGCAATTACAAGACTTACAGCATTCATCACAATTAAAAAACCAACTGTACATTCAGTTTAGGCTAAGTTATTCTTTTTCAAAGAACTTAAAAATAGCCAGAGCATGTCAGTGCTGTGTGTACATGCAGGACAATAATTAACACAGCATATTGCTGAAAACAGTGTTTGGATGACCAAGCTGGGATATGCTTATGTTTCTAACTAAAATACAAAGACTGTATAAAAAAAATGATTACACATCAGTTATAGAAGACCTTGTCTGCCTAATGCATTATAAATGTTCTTGTAGTGCTATCATTTTTGTTAACATAGAGTAGCACTAAGTAGTTATGTTAAAAGATCATTTAAATAGTCAAGGAGAGAAAAAAGGAAGCAACATTGCAATATATAGTTGTGCAAGAGGTTATCTTTACTATTTTATCACATTTCTTTCTATATTAAGTAGGGTGGAAGACTTGGTAGACAGCTGGCTGACTCTACAAAGAAGTTCTAGTTTTTGAAAGTAATTACTAATCAGACATTTGGACCTCACTTACTAGAAAAGCACTTCACTGACATGTGGCATGTACTTGCATTTTTGCAGTACATACTGTAGCAACGTACAGTATCTACTGTCCATACTGTACGTGTACTTGCCACTTCTAAAACAAATGCTGACTGTTCACTTACCCATGGCCACAAAACATCACTTGTTCGGAACCAGGCTGCTCGCTCCTTAATGTTTGCCACCATGGCTTGTGCATACAGATGGATATTAGTATCTGTAACAGGGAGACTCATGTTTGGGTAAACGCCATCTTTTGGGGGATCTGGGAAAGTTGCAATTCCATTCCAATAAAATCCTGATCTAGGTAGAAGGAGAAAGCAACAGGCTATAAACAAGATTTATTCAACTGGGAAAAACACATCAAAAGGTGCTGGGATAAAATACAGACACACAGGGAAGAAGAAAAAAAATAGCTTATAGTCATTGCTGGTATTTAGGTTTTACAGTTTATTGGGGGTGGAGGTAGAGGGAAGGTTCTCCAGTTTTATTTTTACACCGTGCAACTTTCCAAGCCCCTGCTGCTTGCTGACATAGAATCCAGAAATCAGGACAAAACAGCAAGCTTTGTAACAGTGAGGAGTTCCCCCAAGTAGACTTTGTTTACAAAGAGTAAGCCAGTAAGCAAATCAAAGTTTTCAAAACCTCTCGTATTTTTTTCACAAACTAAATGGAAAATTTTAGTTGCTTTAGTTTATCCACAGATACTATACACAATCTCAGCCCAACATAATGCTGGAAATTTCCCACAGAAAATCAGTTACAATAGCCAAGTCCACACTGAGCTTCCTGGAGTTTTTAAATCTTAGCTTTCCAGGCGGAGAAACAAAACCCCACTCCTGCTTTGGATATTTTGTTTACAGCAATTGATTAGTTTCACATTTTTATTCTGTATTTTTTTAATAAGGACTGACATAATACATACATGTAGATGAACAGTACCTCTGCTCCAAGCCTCCTGGTGCTACAATACGATATTTTTTAAGTCTGTCAATATTTTGAAGTATTTCTAATGCCTGTCAGTACTAAGTGTCACTTTTGAGCATTCGATTGCTAGGTAGTGAGAAAAATTCATGTATTATGGTGGGTAGCTGGGGCTGCTTAATAATCCTTACTCGGATGTACTGAGTCTAGACACCTCCCTGACCTACCACAGGCCAGGAGAAAGCAGTGCAATACTGTTGAAAGAAAGCAGTAAAAGAAAGTGCTTAAACTTCAACACTATAAACTCTTAGAAGTGATTGATATTGCTGCCTATTTGGGAAATCTTCACACCTGTTTGAAAAAGGTATTTGTGACGGGGTACAGTAGCTGTACTGATCCATAACATGAGTGAAGATCTCCTGTCTTTCAGACAAGGAAGGAGAACCTTGCCATACAAACTGAAGGTTCTGGAAAACAAAAAAGGTAAGAAACTGTTACCCTTAATGACAAGTGCAGAAATATCATGATTAACAACTTAAGACTTCAGAGTGCCCATCTTCCTTTCTACAACTTGTAATACTTTAAGTGCTTTTATTTAAGACCAGACAAGCAAAGTCACATACTATAGCATTGCTTTCTTCTGTTCTAATAGATGGAGAAGAAGAGGATGCAGCATACTGCTAAAATCCAGACGTAAGCCTAGCTTATCACACCCGTTACACCTCACTTGTTTCAGTGGAAGTTGAATACCTCTAAGCTAGGAAAGACCCAGATGTAGCCTGGATTGCACTATAGTCAGTGTGAATCCCTGTTTAGTCAACTGAAACAGAATTTTTAGTTTTGGAAGCCTCCAGACTGTCAAGTGCCAGAAAAAAAATGCAGATGGCAAAAGATGGGCAAAAGCTCATAAAAGATTTTAGCAGAAAGGAGGTATCACAATTAACTGCAAACATAAGGTGGTAGGTCCTGGCTTCCCAGGACAAATTCAACATGAATTCTGTTGCCTTCTTCAGAGACACTTGAGTTTCACCCAAGATTCATAAAAACTGCCTAATGCCCTGCTCATACTAGTGAAAGCACCTTCCTATCACATAATATAGTGTGAGAAACTGATGACAGATCAGGATCCAACATTACGATAGGAAAAGAAAAACATTTACTGTGTATGGGACACTGTACCAGAGAAGTTGGAACATGAAACAAAAACTGAATTCAGTAAAAAACAATTATTAGCTGCCACCCTAACTGATCTAGCATTATCACTTTTACAGGTGCAATGAAATGTTCCAAGCGTGACAGCCACTGTGCCCAAGCATACACATTACACTTTAAAACAGTCTTGCTAAAAACCCAACATACCTACAACTTTCTCAGGGGAACTTGAAACCTATTCTAGATGCTTCTAGTTCCAATACTCCTAATTCCATGTCAACTTATGCCTTTCCCAACTGCCCACGTTTTGTGTCTCCCTCAGGCTAGACTACACTTCATCCTTGACCAGAAGTCATGAAGATATTACTTAACCATATTACACAGACTCAATATATTTCACCACTACCACCTGTAATCGGCATGTCATTTTTAGAGAAGAAATACCTACACTTTCTGGCACAGATCAGAGAGATGATTATCTTAATGTCATGGTTTAGATTACTGTAAGTAGAGACTGGCAATGGGTTCCATTCCCAAGGGTATTTTTACCTTGTTTTTCTGCATGTCAGCCTTTAGATCATAGTCAATTCGAGAAATAAGGTGAGCATTAAAACCAGCCAGAGCAAAAAGCGTTGGTGTTGTAGCTGAAGCTCCAAAAGGATCAACGTGCCAAGAAAACTGAGGCCTGATCCCAAAAGTTTCATACAAAAATCCATGGCCTTCTGCAAAGCAAAATTTATGTTAGGAACACTTTTACAAGTTCATTTTCTAAATTTCACAGGCACAGAAAAGCACCGAGAGTATAGCTCTTTGTTGCTGTTTTCCAAAGCATTTAAAGTTTCAGGAATTTAATGATTCACAGCAGAAAGTTTCACACTGAGAGTACTTATTTTGCTACGCCAAGTATAACTTATTAACATAATAAAAGATGAATAACAAAAAGGAATTATGATTAGAGACAGGCCTGGGAAAAAGTACTTAGATACAGATTAGGTTAAGGCCAATAGCCAGGTTGGAGTCTGCATGAAAACAAGAAGCTGGGGTTTAGTTTGTGTTTGCTCAAATCATACCACCCATTCTCAGAAAATTCCAGTCTTTTATCAACGACAAAGGGGGAGGGAAGCCATCCAGTAAACAAACCTAATATGAATACAATCCTCAATGATAAAAAAATAAGGTTAATAGCAATCTTGATATGAGATGTTATTTACAAACTATGTCAATAATTTTGTATTGAAATGAGTTTCAGCAAAAGAAACCAGCAAACCAGAAAGACCAGACAATAGAATTAACTCAGGTAAACCATTTAAATGAAGGTACAACAACCAACTAAGCAGTAGATTTTATTCAGAACTCCTGCATATTGCACTGGGGTTCTCATGGTCATAAAAAAAAAAAAAATTCAGATCTATTAATAGCTCTGGAATTGTGCTCAGACCTATGTGAAAATACAACCATATCATCCTCGTTTTGGAGTAACTGCATTCCAAATTTACTATCATGTTTGAATAACTGAGGCTGAAAGGCATTCTTTTTTCACTCTATCTTTCCCATGGTCAATGTCTTCTCTAGTTAAAATATTATCAAACAATGTGTTTGTTTTAACTCTTCTGACACAAGCAATTTTTAGGCAGAGTTTTCTAGGCTCTTCCAAAACGCAGCTGGATGGACAGACTGGAGAAGACACAAAATGTAGCCCACAAATGTCTGCACTGGCTTCGTCTTCTCAAGAGGAACTTCACAAACAATGCAAGGATAGATTTTTTTTGTTTGTATGTACTCACACTCAAACTGAGCAGAGTGCTTTCAGGAAAAATAAATGGGGATTTAAAAATCTGTTAATATTTTTGTTCCTGCTGAATAAGTTAACAATCTTGAATTATCTTTAAAGAAATATATATTTTTTTTTTACACAGAGTGAAATATTAAATTAGAAATGATGTTTTTTGCAGCTAACTCCAATGAAATAAAAAGCTGTATTTGCATTTAACAAAAGGACTCTTCAGTCAACATTAGCGTTTTCTTTTGGGAAGTCCTTGGTTCAGTGCACTAAGTCCATATAACAACCTTTAATCACTGGAGTCAGACAAGAAAAAAAACCAAAAAACTAAACCATGTTCATCCCCTCTCCTTCTCTCGGCCAGAGTGTGATGTGGCGACTCACTGAGATGCAAAAGCAGCTGATGTCCCTGGGCTCCTGATAAACACTGACAAGCAAGGAACAAGGCCAGTGGTGCTGCGCAGTCAGGTTCAGCAAATGATCAAAGTGTTTTCTGATCTTTCACTCCCCCACATAGAAAGCTGCCCAGAGTGTATCCCTGAAACGGGCAGGGTTTGTACTAGCCGTGACAGACAACTGGCGCTAACACATCCCCTCCGGCCCCCAAAAAGGATGCTACTCCCTCATGGCCTAGTGTAGGCCTATTATAGGCATCTACAGAATGGTGGTAGCATGATTTACCCTGTTTCTTTTTTCATTAATCAAATGGAAATAAATCTAAATACTAAAACACTTTTTAAACCATCAGATACAGAGATGTAACATAAAATGGCTGGAAGCAGAAGCTAGAAGATGAAACTGGGAAATAGTACATCTCTGGGATATATGCACTCATTTCTAACAGAGGCTGCTGATTATGATTACAAATGGAGGCTGCTTCATCAAGCAAGATGATGAAGATCATCTTCTTCATCTAAGATCAGATGACCTTAGTGACATTCTGTGGCTCACGTTCTGCACAAGACTTTGCCTAAACAATACACTCTCCCCACACTCTAAATTGTTACCAGATAGTTTATTCTGAAGTGTTTCAACCCTCACTTTCATCACAACTATCTTCCCAGCAGCTTAAGCTCTCCAACACACACACACACACACACAAAGGCTTCTTCTCCAAAGGAGTTTAAAACTGACATCGATTAAACTGAAGCCAGCTTTCCGTAACCCTTCTGCTTACTGCAGACCTGTTGTGTTTGGGTTTTTTTAAAGGAAAGATTTTTATACAGATAACCCACCAGCGAGTAAAAAATGAGAGATGCTTTAATCAGTTCTAAAAGACCAAGAAAATAATAGCAATCTTGGGGTGGAGAAATGAAAACCAAACAAAACCCCCAAGGTCATAACAATGAAAAGTAAAAGTTAAATGCAAACATGCATACCCGTCAACTGTAAAATCTGATCATCAATTAGTGTCACAGCTTCATCATGCATCACTTGCCCTCCAATGACAAATTCCAATCGTCCCTCCTGAAGCAACTGATGGACCTATGATATTGAAATTAAGGCACAGAACATAAACATCACTTCAGTCTTACTCAGAAAGGCTGCAAATTCATTTCAGATCACAGCACATTACCTAGACACAAGAAGACACTTGTCAAGAAGGCATCCAGGACACAAGTGGGATAAAAAGGTGTCTGTTCTGAGTGCTATCAAAAGGAGAAGAGGGAGAAAAGTATACCAATGAGCTGCGCAGTGCATTGATTTACTCAGCTTACACTGAAAACAGGTAGCAGGCACAAAGGATGCACTGCCAGGTAGACCCTGACCTGGTGTCTCTCAGCAGGGCTCGTACCGTGCCTTTATACCATCTAACCACCAGACTTGTCCCCATACACTGCACTGGCAGCAGCCTAGGATCCTGCCTCAAGGCAACTAGAGCAAGAGGATTAAAGGAAAAGATACTAGTGCTTCTCCCACAGTATTCCTCCTGCTACATCTGTCTTGGCACTGGGTGGCTAGATGAGAGAGCCACAAGCAGCCTCATGCTCCCAGGCTTTCCTTTAGTGTACTACCTCTGTAACGGCTTGGAGATTGAGATCTGTGGGATGCAGAGTGTGCCATCACACTATGGCCACAAACACATCCCTTCTACACTGTATGCATCTACCTTGCCTTCAGAGCATGGACAGGTTGCTCAACTTGTGAGAGACAGAGTGCTTTATTAAGAAATAGTTATTGAACGTGCAGCAGGTTTGCCTGCCTGATAAACCCACTGCTAACCTTCATTTCTGGTCTCTTTTTCCTAGTTTAAAAACTGTTAGTATATTATAACCTGTTCAACATATTTATCTATTTTTTCTTTCTATTTTCAGTCATTTGAAACGAGTATGCTGAGGAGCACAACTTTCAGCAAGGTGCTGGATGAAGGGAGGGGGGCAGTGTTTGGAAGGAGAGAGTAATAGTCTGTGTCCCTTTCCAGAAGTGTTAGGCAGTCTTCTGTTTTTATTATAGTTACTTCACTACCTAGAACTTCAAAGACACCTCAGACTTCCAACAAAGAAAGTTTATATAAATATGTATTTTAAGCTCCACCCTTAAAAAAAAAGAAAAAATCTGTCATGTAGGATGCCGATTCCAGAGCTATTATGTTTATTTCCCCAGGACCCTTCAGTGAACGCCCCTGTGTCTGCTCAGATATGATGCCAGATTGTCAATTTTGATTATAATCATTTCTCTTGTTCACAATGTTGTGAAAACGCTTCAGGGCTCAGCATTCATAAATTAGTTCCAGCCGACTGTGGTGACTGATTAGCATGCTGGGCGACCAGATAACTGGTATCTGGTGTCAGCACAGAACTGGCCCTGACCTACATGAAAAGCATCTGTGGCTATTCCCCATTTGGATGGATGTCCAGAATGATACCTCTTTGGGCCATGAAAACATTTTTTTTTAAATGTAAGTTTTGTGGAACCACTGAGAGGCTGAAAACACAAGAAAAATAATTCAAGTAATTTCAATAATATCTGATCCTAGGGACAAAAAAAAAAAACCAAAAACAAAACAGCATCTCTAGTGACAAGCACTTTTGCTGACCAGAACTGGGCAAAAGGAGGAACTGAGGAAACAGACACAGCAGCACTACCAGCAGCAGGCTGCTTCAGTAGTAGATCATATCTGTGGTCCTTCGGACAAATATTACTATCCTCACATCAACTCACCCCTACAAACGAGACAGAAGTGGCTACACATCTTTTTTCCTCTAGCTAAAACGCCCAGACATCGGGCCAGGGTAAGGTGATAAGAATAGTTCACACCAGAAAATACTGTGGAAATAACATGTGCTGAGAACCAAGACGTCCATATCTGCGACACATTTCACTCCTATGTATCTCTTGTCTGAATTGTAAAATCAGTTTCAGCACCTTTTTCCAGTTTTTAACACCACCACTCTAACCAAAAGCAGACATTCCAAAAGAAACTAGAATTAATTCCTGTGTTCCAAGTAAGATACTAAATTAAGAAAAAGAAATGGCAAAATTAAAACCAGAGAGCCTGTGGTACAGAAAATCATTAAAGCTAGAGTTCAAGTGGAAAAAGCAGGACAGTAATCAGAATGACCTAATTTCAAGGCCCAATATTTGCAACTTGCTAATGTTAAAAACATGCCACTTAGCAGCAAGCATCGTAGCTCTTCAATATTATTAGAGACTAAATGTTTCACACACAGGTTGAACAGGAATTTGGTTTTAGCAATTTTAATTTTCAGAGAAGCAACCATAGAGTAACCAGAGAACCAACTAAAAATGCCTAAAAGCAACAATTATTGGTAATTAAACTAGAAATTAAGGGCTGAATCATTTATACTAGTATTGCACCACTGAGGTCAAATGGGATGCACATTTACTCTTGTGGATTCCACATAATAGCCTGAATAGATATTAGAAACACAGGCCTTTACTTTATATTTGGGTTACAGCAGCGTAACATACCTGAAATGAGATCAACTAACCATAGAACATTAAAGTACTCTGCTGTACCTGCATAAAGTAGTTCCTACACTATTTTTAAATCCCCCACCCCAGACTTACAGTACAGTTTTGTAATTAAAAAGAGACTAGAAAATTGTCCTGCAACAGGCAAGTATGGGCAAAATGCCCACACAAAAACAACAAACTGCCTATACATAGCGAAACCTCTCATCCAAATGTCAGCTGCACACAAGCTGTAAGCTATTCTCCAAATACTAAACATTACAGACAAGGAGTGTCCTTTTTATATGACACTTTAGATATCCAGTGCTTTAAACAAACTGCGATGTAATGCCAGCAATGCTGCTGTTGGCTGGACCCTGGTAACAAAACAGACCATGAAGTTCTGCATGAGTCCCTACGGGAAGCTGTACCCGTACATCCCCTGGTTTTAGGGTCCCAGACTTGCACTGCAACGTCTTTGATTTCAGCATGTTTGTTTCCTGCCAGAGTAAAGAAGAAATGAGAAATAAAACTTCACAATATCTTCACTAGGGAAACAAAAAAAAATTCCTTAAACTAAAGCTCTAAAGACTGAAAGAGATCACAGCTTATAAATAAACCCAAGAAAGTTACCGCTGTTGAATCTACTGTCACCTCTTTGTTGTATTACCCTTGTTTACACATGGCAGGTTTTTGAGCAGTACTTAACTGGAAAGAAAAAAGTTCCTTCCTGTGAGCAGTGTTAGGCAGCAGTTTATGAGCTTCAGATGTTTAACAGATATTGGTGTAGCCTCTTTCAGAATCACCCACATCTTATACTAGCATGCCCTCAGATAAGAAGAGCTGTACAAGAGCTGTAGAGAGTCCTCAGTGCAAAGGTTACTACCACCTACCGCTCTAATCTATGGCTGAAGTTTTAACCTCTTGCAACTGCCTTTAGAGTTACGGTCCTTTCATAAGAAGTACCAGATTCAGAAACAGCTTACACAAGACCTGTGTAAAAAGCAAATAGTGAAGTACTTTTCCCCTCCTTGCCCCCGAGAAGAGCGTGGATTCTTTGTCAGCAGGAAATACAGCTCTAGTACAACTTACCTGCTGCTTGTGCCTATCTGTAGCTACTGCATCCCACCAGAGTCGAAAGAATTCCTGCTCCACAGCAATAAATTTGCGCTGCTTTCCTTTCATTAGCTCTTCTACAACAGTTGTGTAGACATTTGCTGCATAAGCATGCATACTTTCCTGCAAAAAAATATGTAGAAAATGAACTGTTTTGCCTATATTAAACAGGCTGTTTTGAACAGTCATTGGGCTTCAGGTGAGAGCGATCAAATGCCTCATATTTGTTGCACACTTCCTTTGCACCCTCAGAACGATTGAATTCTTTCTCGTTATGTACAGTCTGCGGGCCCTTCTGCTCCAAAGTACCTCTCTCTGACTGAAGACCTGACTACATCATGGTGTAGTTTCCACCAAAATCCGCAGACAGGAATACAAGCTTTCTTTTTGATATACTGGGAACAGCTTATCCTGTCCTTCGTAGCTTATCTTAAATCCACAACGCCATAAAGTGTGCACATGCACACTTTATTCTTTCATTTCTGCTCTTCTTCTGATGGCTCAAATTATCAGAATTGTTTCTTCAGAGTAAGCATGACTGCTGCAGGTGTGCGCTGCCAGTATAGTTCAGTGACACATATAAGTTAAACTACTATGGCCCTAGAAGTTTCAGTCATGAAAAGTAACTCCATTCTGCTTGATGTTTTTGGATAAAGCAAAATGAAACTGGCAAAGGACTCTTAGAAAGAGTTTTACTGTTGACGTGGAATTGTTCAGAATCTGAGCATCTATCCTGCAGCAACGTTACTCCAGAATGAGGCCTGTGGATTTTACTGAAATGCAAACATGACAGCTGTAGCCATCAAATAACCTATCACATGATTACATCCTATTCCTCGGTGAGCCATTACCTCTTTTTTATTACAGTTAACTCTTAACGGATGCCATTTCACTCTTGTGAGTGAAACAGCCACACCACCTTTCACATAGAATCATAAAGGTCGGAAAAGACCTCTATGATCATGAAGTCCAACCATCAACCCAACACTACCAGGACCACTAAACTAAACATAGCATCATAGAATATATTGGGTTGGAAGGGACCTCTAAAGGCCATCTAGTCCAACCCACCTACAATAAGCCAGGGACATCTCTAACTCGGTCAGGTTGCTCAGAGCCCCATCAAGCCTGACCTTGAACGTCTCCAGGGATGAGGCCTCCATCACCTCTCTGGGTAACCTGTTCCAGTGATCAACCACCCTCATGTTAAAGAACTTTTTCCTAATGTCCCAAAATAAATGAAAGAAACTCATGCTGAGTGAATGAATAAAGAGTCAGGATTTTGACTAACAAACAAAATATTTATTTTGCCGATTTGTTTCACTCTGCATCTCATGCATTTAGCAAAAATTACTTTGCTTCTACACTTCGGTGGCACTAGGCTCCAAGCCCACCCCAGCCATCGAGGGCCAGGGATCCTGCTCTCATCTCTAAAAACAGACAGAAAGGTTCTGAGCAGGCGTTAGAGATGTAGGGGCGTTGGACTAGATGGCCTTTAGAGGTCCCTTCCAACCCAACCCATTCTACGACTCTAGGATTTTGCCTTAGTAACGAGACAAAAAGACCAAGAAAACCTGCCACATAACCAAAGTGCACCATCAGACAGACTGAAGATTTTCCTTTTAAAAACCCCCAACAAATCCATGAGGTGCACCCTGCGGAGCAGAGGCACGGGCAGACCCAAAGTTCACGGGCAGAGCTGCTAAGCGAAGCCCCTCCGAAGGCGCGCTGGGGATCCGGCGGGACCAGCTGATGGGGCTCCGCGGGCCGGGCGCAGGCAGGGCCGCTCCGTGCCCCGACCCGCGCGTCTCCCGGCAGGCGGGGCGGTGTCAGCACCG